>CAJJDM010000173.1:136816-171364 GCA_905182975.1 Paramecium primaurelia
AAATATAGAAAACATATATTCAAAAAAAGAAATTATAATGATTTTTTATTCTTTTTAAAGCCAATTATGATCAGATATCGGAAAATTAGTTAAATAACTTGGATATTCCTCTAATAAAACATCAAAAATATGCAAAACACAACTCAATTTACTAAAGACAAAAGTAGATGCCCTACCTTAAGTTTTAGTTGTATATATGATGAAAGTCGAATAGGGAATGATTTTCCTTAAAAAGATTGGAGTACAATAAGGCAAAAGCTTCATACAAAAATATTATTTGTGCACTTTGATAAGGATTGTATCTATTTTAGTTTTTAAGAATAAACATTGATAAAAACTAAAGTAATCTTTGAGAAACATTAATTGATATAAGTTAATCATTGACAGTTTATGAACTATTTCATTATTGGCATAGTTGTAGCATGAAAGTTTACATATGGTGTTTAGATTAAGGTAATAAAAATACATGAAGAGTATAAGTCGATGTTGAAAAATATTACAAAAGTAGAACTCGAAATAAATTATTTTACAATGTGTAACATTAATATAAAGTTAAGTTATTAAATTTTGAACTAAGCAAATTTAATTTCAAGAAGTAAAAATAAATTTGTATATCAACCAGTGTTATCGAAAGTGAAAGTGTATTCAATTAAAATGAAATAAAAAATAAATAACTTCATAATTTTTATAAGTTAAACTTAGCGTTCAATTCATTAAGTAAGCTATAAATTCAACATTAAAGTTTTTAGTTGATTTTAATAGAAAGTATAATATCAATATCAATAATAATAATAATACATAAAATTTATTTTACACACAACTAATAGCATTATTGAAAAATATAAATATATGCAGTGAGATATTTAATTTTTTTTGTTGAATTAAATTATTTCATCTAATCCAAATGGTTTAATGCAAAGATTTATAGGTGTGATTTAAATAAATTCTTCATTATAAATTTTATCATTAATTATATAATTAATTGCTGGAGTTACAAAACTTGTTCGTTAATTTTGTGTGTATTTAAGGAAATAAAATGATTTTAGCAGCTTAATATTAAAAAGAAATCGAAAATGATTTGTTGTCTTTTGTCATAAATAACAGGAATTATAGTATGGAATCCTTTAAAAAAGTAGTTTAGAATGATAGAGTTATTAATTTACAGGTGTATTTTTGAATCAAATTTAGAAAAAGGTTAATATTTAATGAAGTCAACACCAACCCTTTCCCTTCGAGGAGGAGGATGCGTAGAATTAAAAGCAAAACCAAAAATTCCAATTTAAAACACAATTCCCATTGATTACTAATAAAAAATGAAATCTAATAGTCAAGAGCTTGTTCATAAAAGTGGTTAACTTTTAGAAAATTTTTCTAGGAATGATATAATGATTTCATTATAATGGTTTTCTGATAATCGATATTGGATTTGTGAAATTTGTAAAAATGACAATTTGATTTTAATACTCTATGATTTGGCATTAGAATAATTTAGATAGCTTATTTCAGTTATATCAGTTTATTTAAGAGGATCAGGTTGTCTTTGTTATTATGTTTTGGAAGTTTGTAATGATTTATTATTAATAATATATACATATTAGCTAAGAGACGAATAGCGCTTTCTTTTGTTTGAAGTACATGATGAATTATTGTCTAAGATAGATATTATTTAGAAAGATATTGAAGTTCATAAAAATTTTTGGACTAAAGGACTCTAGTTTTAGATAACTCTTATAAAAATAGTCTTAATACATAGTAGGACAAACACTAAAGAATAATAAAATATATTGAAATCAATTGCAACCTCGGCATTTTTTTCTTTATTATCACTTTCTATAAGCGAAAATTTTATAAATGCCTTATTTGATTTTGCAAAATATTTGCTCATTGAAAAATACAACCAATTTTCGTATCCTATTCAGACATATCAAATATATTACTTCTTTTTTCTTTTAAAATGGAACATCATAAAAAATATTCAAGAATAGAATGTAGTAAATAAATAAATTGCAAATCTTTAGTTAGGATATTAATAATATGTTTAGAATTCAGATAATTGGATAGTACACTTTTGTTGGATAAATGCTATCTCAGATTTGATTTCATATAGGTAAATTATATCAAAAACCATGTTCTTGAAAAATTAAGATGATATTAAACAAAAGTAGTTATGGAATAAATTAATTAAACAAGAGATTATATAGGTATTGCCTTATGATTAATATCTTGGGAAAGTAAATAATAGTTGCTCCTTTAAGTTTATTGATTATGAAACAGAACAAAATTTAATTGGATTAGGTTTGAAAAAGATGAAATTATTTTAAAATGCTATTGTAAATCAATAATTTTCTAATAAATAAAATTTCTTTTAATTTTATGTAGATTTTACATTTTAAAAAATAAAAAAACCAGATGAAAAAAACAATCTACCACCAAGATTTGAATTATTAGGTGTTGATGAATAAATGAAGAAACTTTAACGTTTATATCAATTATTAAAAGAGATTAAAGAAAAGATCTCAGAACAATATATTGAAAGTTAAGTTGAATCATTCCCATTGTCTTAGTAAGAAATAGAAACAAAAAATAAACTTAATTAATATGATCTAGTTTTGGATAAAGAAGGAGAAGTTCAACAATTAGACTTTAGTCTTTTCAAACTCACATATTTGCTTCATGAAGTCAATTTTACTATGAATATCGAGAAAAAGAGAATATAAATCTGCTAAGAATGGACTTAATTGCATAAAAACTAAAATGAAAAAGATTAACAAAATTAGAATAAAAATGATTAAAATAAATAAGGAGTTTAATAACAATAGCTTGAAAATATTTATAATGAGTGGATCAAATTAGATTTTCTAAATAAATACAATGAAATTTTTGATCAAATTACAAAACTAAGAGGATTTCACTTCAAATTTATAAAATTTGAAAAAACAGAATTCAAATAATTATAAAAACAACTTCAAGAAAATAATTTAAGTTTATTTATTCTGGATGCTTAGATTTAAATAGAAAAGTTTTTAAAAGAACTTAATATTTAATAATAATCATTATAGCAATTTTGGAGGAGTGGCAAAACGCAAACAACAATTACACTTAATGAATAAGAAGATTAAAAAATAAATGAATTCTTATTTGATATTATTGTTAGTAATAAAATACTATTTATTAATAATGAACACCATAAAGAATTTTAGGAATTTCTTTTTCAACAGAAATTTCAATCTCTCGAAGATTTATAACAATTTGACTTGAAAGTATAAAATTATATTAAAATGATGAAAATTTTTAAATGTTAGTATATGCAGAAAGCTTATGTTTTTTCAAAATTGGAGTTCAATCTCAAATCTACTTTAGAAGTTAAATAAAATAAAAAGCTGAAATAATAAGACAATAATCAATAATAAGAAACAACAATATGGAAATAGATTTTGGAACAAAAAAATAATATTTTAGCAATAATTTAAAAGGATCTAAGTAAAAGTTAAATTGACACAATACTTGAATAAATTATAACACTAAGAGATAAAATTATAATTAATTTTTCTTCATAATAGAATAGCTAAGTAAGTTCAGCTTTAATTCTATAAAATTAAATTTATAATTATTTATATCAATTTAATTTGTCCTCTCAGCAAGATATTGAAAAATGCAAGATGGATATATTGGAGTTATACAGATAATTTGAGTAATTAAATTCTATTTAATATTAGAATCAAAAAGATCAAACTTTAACATAAAATGATATTAAATATAAAAATACATAAGATCAAATTTAAAATGAAAGTAATGAGTAAAATGAGTATTTAATACTTATTTCCAAAAATAAAAACAAATTGAATAACTAAATAATAAATATTAACAAAATTATTGATAATATGGAAAAATTATCTAAGTATGCCCACTAAAGTTGTAAGGGTTTCTAGTATTTAACTGAAGATCAATTTCAACAACATTTCTTAGAGAATGTTATATCAGTAATCAAAGAATTATTAAATCAATCATAATTAGATAACTTATTAAATGAATTCATAGAAAATATTTCGGCTAAATAGAAAGATTAAGAAAATTAATTAGAAAAGAAAATAATCTTTACTTTAACAGATTTTGCCACTATTTTTTGTTTTAATCAGACCAATTCAGATATAGCAGGATATATAGATAAAGACTACAAAGAACTATTAGATAATTTAGATGAAGAAATGATAGTGGAAAGAAAGATATATGATTTCAATCAAGATTATATAGTTCGTTAATGTTTCATCTTTCATTTAATAAAAATATAATCTTAAGTCCCTGAAAAAGAATTATTACTGCTATGCCAAGAATATATAAAACGGATATGGATGATAGAAAAGGATGAAAGTGTTAGAGCTTTTTTAAAAAATAAAGAGATGATAGAAATCTAAAAATTACTATTCTCTCATGATCTTAAAACTTTTTCTTCAAGTATGAAAGAAGAGATGAATTAAAAATTGAAGGAAATGGATGATATTGAATAAGCAATTCTTTTTGAAGGCAATCAATCTAAGAGAGATGAATTTTCAAAACAATTAACAAATAAATATGCGGAATTTGAAGAATTTCTAAATAATATTGCTGAAATGTCTTAATAATTGGATATTGCTTTAATTTTTTTATAAGATCTTTAAAAAAAAGTAAAATAAATAAAAAAGAAAATAGATGATCTTTAGGAATCAATCAATGAGATTGGAAATGATGTGAGAAAATTAAGAGGAAAAAAATATGATGAGTTGTTTAAAATTAGAAGAGAAAAGGTTTTATCTTAAGCTTATCTTTTGGAACTTGATTCTGTATACATCCCTTTGAAAACATAGGAGATCAATCCTGTTACAGGATAAGTCTAAAACACTCTATCTGGTTAACAATATGCTGAGTTGCTTATTGAAAATATTAGATAAAACTAAATAGAAGGGAGGGAAGGAGAAGTGAATTAATTTATCTATGAAGAAGAGAAAAAAGATGTTATGTTGATAAAAGGTCAAGCTGGTTCTGGTAAAAGTAGAGCAGCTAGAAAGATTGAAGAGTATCTATGGAAACAAAACCCAGACTTAAAGGATTGGATTCCAATCTATATATCATTACCATAATTAAAAAACCCAAAGTTTAATCTATTAGATCAAGCACTTGAATCTGAAAATTATGGATTTGATAGGTTGTAATTGAAAGATTTTAAAGAAGCAATTTAGAAAAATCAAATTAAAGTTGTGATGATTCTTGATAGTTACGACGAAATGAAGCAAGATTGTATTTAATCCAATTTAATATTAACAAATAGATTAATCAAAGATTTTGATTTAGATTAAGAAATAAAAAAAGTAAAATTTATAATAACAACTCGTAAAGAAATATTAACAAGTCCAGGATATTAAACATGGTTTTATGGTGAAAAACTTTAGACTTTAAAAGAGGTCTAAATCACTAATTTTGATAAACTGCAAAGTAAGAATTATCTCAAAAATTATGTTAAACTGAGTATTAAACGAAGAATTAAATCATCATATGATTTTGTTAAGTAAATTAAAAAATAGAGTTTAGATATTACAGAATTCTTAGAGATTTGGAAGAATATTTTACGTTAAGTTGCTGATGAAGATGAAATTTTTCAGAATTCTAATATGTTACTAACTGATACACAAATTGAGAATATTGCAGAAATATTAAAAAAATAACCTGCATTCCAATATGTTTAAGAAGATTAACTAACTATCTTAAAAAAAGAACTTAAAGATTTATGGAGTGCAGGATTATTTCGTAAAACTATTAAAAATCTAAACATTTAAGATTTCTTATAGACTCCATTTATGCTTGAAATAGTAGTTTAAACTCTTCCTAATCTTTCTTAAAAATATAAAAAAACTCAAGAAATTAAGGAAATGTTTCAGAAAAACTATTTATTGCTAAAAAGTAAGGAAAATCTATCAAAAAAATAATTATCAAAATTTATATATAAAGGGTAACAAAAAGAACAAATAGTTACAAAGGAAAATAAATTTAATTCAAGTGAAACTGAACAAGATTAAGAGTTTCAATAAGATTTAAACAGTCTATAAATCATTGTTGAAAAATTAGAAAGTTAAAGATTTTTTGAGGATTATTCAATAACTAATATATCTTCAATAAAAAATTACATATTAAATATAAGTGATGATGAATTCAAAATTGTGATTGCTGCTTTTTAAATGAAGATATTTACAATTTATGATTTCTACTAAAATTTTATAGAATTTTATCATGAATAATAAATATAGAAACTTAAATAATTGGGAAAAGTTGATAATGTAGATAGTTTTTCAATAGATTTATTATAATTTTCAGAATCTTTAGCTATAGAAATGACAATGAATTAAACAACATAAGTTAATTATGAACAAAAAGGTAGATTAAAATTAAAAAATCGTTATTTTGACTAAAATACTGAAGATGATTGGAAAATACAATATTTTGATGATTTGGAAGATGAATATAAGAAACTTGTTAGAAGTTCTGCATTAATTAATGTGAAGGGGAAGAGCTATTCATTTAATCACAAATCTTTATAAGAATTTTATGTAGCCAAACATATACATAATTTAATTGATAAACTCGAATTAATTTATAATTAACTTACTCAAAAAAGTGTAAATTATTTAGAAAAATCAATATTTAATAAAAAAGAATTTAATATCTCTTTAGACAATTACTTTGGGTCTTTGAGCATATTAAAAGAAAAACTAAAACTTAAGAATGAAATTAATTTTAAATTAATTTCTATTGTTAAATTATCTGCAAAGGAAGAAATAAATATTTCTTCTTAATATAAAGTAGCTTCTTCAAATAGTTTTTGTTTATTAAGTTATTTCTAAGTGTATCTAGGAGAGCAAGATTTTTCAAGAATATAGATAGAAAAAACAACTCTTAAAGGATTATCTTTTTATAAAAGCAAATTTAAATAATCAATTTTTAATGAAGTAATTATTGATTCTTGCCTATTTGATCAAGCTAATTTGGAAGACGCTAATTGGAAAAATATGATATGTTCTGAGAAACCATCGATAGAAGGACATCAAAGCAGCGTTGTTGTAATGTAATATTCGAATGAAAATTAGTTGATAGCAATTGGATATTCACAAAAAGTTATAAAATTTTGGAATGTGGTAACATTTTAACAAGAAGGAGAAATTAGCGATATTTCTGGTATACCCAAATTTTTAGTGTTCTCAGCTGATGATTAACTTTTGTTTGTAAGTCTTGATACAAATATCATTGAGACTTGGTAGATAAGTGATCTAAAAAAAATCATAAAATCAAGTTGTGTAATAAATAAATAAGAAGATATCATATAAATGCAGTTGTCATAAAATGAAAAAGAATTATTAGCTATTGATTATAGAGGATTAATATAATTTTGGGATATCAATTTAATAAAAACAAATTTTAATGAAAAAGATGGATTCATTCTAAAAAACTCTGACAGTTAAATAATGTTCATTTCATTTTTTAAGAATGGTGAAATGTTGGCATCTGTAAGTGATGACTAAAAAGTTACACTTTGGGATGTCATTTAATAAAAAGTATTAGCCCTAATTGAGATATCTTTTCCAATTAATTATTTAGCAATCAATTAAACATCTGAATTTCTTGTTTGTGTATCTAATGAATCAGAGTCTGATAATTTGTCTGTTTGGAATATTCAAAACATTAACTATCCTTATTTACTACGTAATTCTTCTAAATATCAAATTAATACTATATAATTTACTACAGATAATTAGTATTCAATAGAAAATCTTGAAGATGTAATTTTAATTTAAAATATTAGCAACATATTTATAAAAGAAAAATATGATGAAATAACTAATTCTACTTGTATAGATTTCTCACCAGATAAAAATATAATAGCTACAAGTTATTAAGAATAAATTTAACTTTGGTCAGTATCAACAACAACTCTAATAACTACTTTAAAAAATGATTCATAGGTTGATGAACTTTTATTTATTGAATAAGGAAAAAAACTATTAATTGGAAATTATTTAAATGGTTTTAAACTTTGGTCAGTTGAAAATTATCAACTTATTAATGTATTTTAAATTTCCCACACGAAAAATATAACAATATCCCCTAACTATGATAGAATGGCTATTTAAACAAATAGCCAATATAAAGAAGTAGTAATGATAAGTTTAGATCAACTCTAATTTAACTCCTTTGATTATCATCGATATCGTTGTATGGGCATTTCTATTTCATAAAATGATTAATTCTTTGTTTTTATTACAAATAATGATAGGGAAATAAAATACTAAGTTAGTAATTAAAAAAATGATGAGTAAATTGAATTCGAGAATAGTCATAATGATTTTACATAATGTGTATTTTCACAGAACTCATCTCTTTTGGCTAGCTTAAATAAGGATAAAAAATTACAAATTTGGACCTATGAAGGAGTAAAATTTTATCAAAAACATGAAAAATAATTAAATTGCAAAATTTCTTGTATGATATTTTCTTTTGATGATAAATTATTGGCTATGACATCTAAAACAGAATAATTAATATTAATATGGGATTTTTCTTAAGATTACATTTATTTTATTGAAGAATCTATTAATGAAGAAGGGAAATATGATTATTTGTTCCCTCCAGATATCTGCTTTTCTAGTGATAGTCTATAAGTAGCATTCTATAAAAATGATGAAATAAAAATATGGAAATTCTACTCTGAATTAACTGTTAATATTTTTAAAGATGAAAATTCAACAATTAGAACAATAGCATCTTCTCCTAAATAAAATATGTTTGCTACATCTAGTAATGAATTGTATATCAAATTTTGGAATTTTGAGATGAACTAATTATTGCATTCATTTTTCACCGGTGAATAAACCAATTCTTTATGTTTTACATATGATGGAAAATATTTAATTAGTGCAAGAAGCATTTTGAAACTTTGGGACATATCAAATTTTCCATAAATCAATCAATGTGCTGCCACATAATCTTTTCATTAGTTTGATGTATAAAGAATCTGTTGCTTACATCAAACATAAGGTATTTTGTACTGTTGTAATTGTGAAAGTGAGTTGATTTAATTTGACATGTTTAAATATTTAGGAGTATTATAGAGTTCGGATTAATCATAAACTCAATGTTAGTTTTCAGCTGATAACCAGTTTTTAGTTGGTGGAATAAGAAAATAAGTTTTTATATGGAATAATGATAAAAACTATGAAATTGAATCCAGTTTTCAATTTCCTGATACCATTTTGTCAGTTACTTATTGTCAAGATTAAGAAAGACTTGTTGTAGCTATTCCATCCGGGATATAAATTTTGAATGTCAAATCAAGCAATATACTTGAAATAATTCCTAATTTGAATTATGTAGAGTACACTAAAATGTATTAAAATGATAAATATCTTTATACAAAATAATCTTACTCTGTTAAAATTTGGTAAAATGATGGTGATAATCAATTCACTTTAATTGATTATTACAGTATAAAGAAAGAAGAAAGAATTGTTTTTTCATCGGATGGATAATATTTAGCAAAATGTGATAATTCTTATAAATCAATTATAGTTTATCCTGTAGATTTGATTAGTAAAAAACGATTTATCCTTACCAAATATTCAAATGCAATAAATATATCAAAAAATTCGCAATATTTATTATATGGGAATTATTAACTTTCTTAATTATATGATTTTGAAAAAAATCTAACTATAGAAGAATTCACTGATTTAGGATATTTTGAGTTTTGCCAGGATAGTGATAATATTGTCTTCCTGAAAGACGGAAAATTGAAATTTTACAACATTCAATCAAAAGAAATCATTTCTTACCTTTAAATAGATAATTAAATGCTGTAATAAGGATAATTTTTTTCATTTTATTTTACAAATTATGGAAAAATTTTAGTATTAGCACATTATGAGATAAGACTTTTCAATATTGCAGATATAAAAAAACCTTAATTAATTGGAACAATACAAAATACAATAACTTATGTTGATCCTAAAGCATCTTCTAAATATCTAGCTTCAACAGTGGATAAAAGTTCTATCGTAATAACTAATATGATTAATAGAAAATTTATAAAATCAATATAAATAAAAATGAATATAAGTAGTTATTCTAAGTTAAAAGACCCAGTTATTTTATTAAATGATTCAAAAGTAGCTTATTTATTAGTGGAAAAATTAGCTTTTTCTGTTAATAATTAATTTATAGTATAAAATTTGATTGATGATGAAATAGAAAATAATTATAGTGACACTAAAGATTGTGATACAATAGCAATTTCAAAAGATAGAAAAAATTTAATATTTTCTTCAGGAAACTAAGTCAATTTTTATGAAAATAGAAATCATTAAGAATTTAATAAGTTGAATGAGAATATTAAATTCTTAAAATTTTCATTCTCTTAAGATTCAAAATATTTAGCAGGATGTGGAACTAATAAAATAATTTATTTTTGGGACTTTAAGGCAAGAAAAGTGTTGGCTTCATACTAAGGCCATTCAGAAAAAGTTAACGCAGTTTAAATTTCTAAAGATAATTCAACATTAGTATCTTGGGACGAAAAATTGATAAGATTATGGAATTTGAATGCGAACTTTAACAAGATAGTTTAGGATGGCCATGAGAATAGAATTAACAATATAGTGTTTTCAGCAGACAGTTTAGTATTAAATTCAGCAGGAGCTATAGATTGTACCCTAAAATTATGGGATATGTAACATAAGGCTTTATTAATTTCAAAAACTTTTGATTACCCAATAAACTCTTTTTCTATTACACAGAATCAAGAGCATCTCATTATAACACAAGGAGTAAAAGTTGAATTATGGAATATTTAAAATAATGAAGCATTTCGGAAGTCTCAATATGAGATCATTCCTGGTGGATGCCCATCTAATAAGATTGAAATTAAAGGAAACATTCATCAAATTTAATTTTTACCAAATGATAAACAATTTATTACATTAGTTTTGTCTAAATTTTATAAGACTAATAAAGAACAATATTATATTTCTTTAGTAGAGTTATAGGAGATAAATGAAGAAATTGACGAGTAAGATATTTTATATGAATGTGATAACATTGAAATAATATTGTACTAAATATCATAGGATTGTAAATATATATGTTCTGTCGACTCTCAAAATGAATTAACTTTAGGTGATTTATCGTTTTAAACTAAACTAAATTTGACAAAGTTGAAATAGTATAACAATGATAACATTATTGATATTCTCTTTTCAAATGATACTAAAATATTATCATCTGTTGATTGTAAAATTGTAGTATTTAGAATTTTAGATGGTGACTAATTACTGTGTAGGCTTAATTTAAATATTGACCCTGACCATTTTATTCAATATTTTACAGACGACGACAAATTCTATTATACAAATTTTAAGAATTAAATATATTTATGGGATGTTAATCATTTAGTAAAAGATTAACATTTTTACATTTCTCAGTTAGAATTAGATTTAGAAAATGTCGAAATTCAATATTTTACAATANTTAATAATTAATTTATAGTATAAAATTTGATTGATGATGAAATAGAAAATAATTATAGTGACACTAAAGATTGTGATACAATAGCAATTTCAAAAGATAGAAAAAATTTAATATTTTCTTCAGGAAACTAAGTCAATTTTTATGAAAATAGAAATCATTAAGAATTTAATAAGTTGAATGAGAATATTAAATTCTTAAAATTTTCATTCTCTTAAGATTCAAAATATTTAGCAGGATGTGGAACTAATAAAATAATTTATTTTTGGGACTTTAAGGCAAGAAAAGTGTTGGCTTCATACTAAGGCCATTCAGAAAAAGTTAACGCAGTTTAAATTTCTAAAGATAATTCAACATTAGTATCTTGGGACGAAAAATTGATAAGATTATGGAATTTGAATGCGAACTTTAACAAGATAGTTTAGGATGGCCATGAGAATAGAATTAACAATATAGTGTTTTCAGCAGACAGTTTAGTATTAAATTCAGCAGGAGCTATAGATTGTACCCTAAAATTATGGGATATGTAACATAAGGCTTTATTAATTTCAAAAACTTTTGATTACCCAATAAACTCTTTTTCTATTACACAGAATCAAGAGCATCTCATTATAACACAAGGAGTAAAAGTTGAATTATGGAATATTTAAAATAATGAAGCATTTCGGAAGTCTCAATATGAGATCATTCCTGGTGGATGCCCATCTAATAAGATTGAAATTAAAGGAAACATTCATCAAATTTAATTTTTACCAAATGATAAACAATTTATTACATTAGTTTTGTCTAAATTTTATAAGACTAATAAAGAACAATATTATATTTCTTTAGTAGAGTTATAGGAGATAAATGAAGAAATTGACGAGTAAGATATTTTATATGAATGTGATAACATTGAAATAATATTGTACTAAATATCATAGGATTGTAAATATATATGTTCTGTCGACTCTCAAAATGAATTAACTTTAGGTGATTTATCGTTTTAAACTAAACTAAATTTGACAAAGTTGAAATAGTATAACAATGATAACATTATTGATATTCTCTTTTCAAATGATACTAAAATATTATCATCTGTTGATTGTAAAATTGTAGTATTTAGAATTTTAGATGGTGACTAATTACTGTGTAGGCTTAATTTAAATATTGACCCTGACCATTTTATTCAATATTTTACAGACGACGACAAATTCTATTATACAAATTTTAAGAATTAAATATATTTATGGGATGTTAATCATTTAGTAAAAGATTAACATTTTTACATTTCTCAGTTAGAATTAGATTTAGAAAATGTCGAAATTCAATATTTTACAATATCAAATAATCTAAAGTATTTAGTTATTGGACTTAATGATAGTCAAAATAATAATATTTTAAGGGTGGTGGAATTAAGTTCAATGATAATATTAAAAAATATTCATTAAAATAGTAAAATAAAACTATTACTATTTTCTGATGATGATATGCTTTTGGCAGTAGCTAATGAATTAAATGAAATATTAATTTATGAAATAGATCAATATACATTAAAGCATTCTTTTCAATGCCATTAAGCTTAAGTACTTAAGATGTAGTTCTTCTGTTATTTAGATCCCTTAGAAATAGAAAATAATGATGAATCTGAATAAATTGATAATTTAAATGAATAAACTATTTAAATTGAAAATAATAAATAAGAAAATCTTAAAGGTTAATATTAATAAATTGAAATCTTTAAGAAAGAAAAAAAGGACATAAAATAAAAATCAATTTTAAGTTTAATATCTTTTGATATAAATTATTCCATTATAATAAATTATTTGTAGAATTAAAATATTCAAAATTCGACATTAAAGTTACATAACGAATCTGATAATGAAATTTAATAAGTTTGTTTTACAAAAGATGTAAAGACTCTTGCTGTAATTACAAAGGATATAAATAATAATTTCTGGTGTTTTGTTTATAATTGGAACAAAAATATGTATAGTTTATTAAAAACAATTAAAGATTGCAGGATTATTGATTTCTGTTTTGATGAAAATTATTTGGTATATTGTAATATTTGGAAAGCAGATATATATTTATTAGATTTAAAATAGAGTGAAAAGATTACTATTAATTATGATAATAATTACTCAAATGAACCATTTTATTATCTTAAAATAAGTTCATCAACATCAATTTTATTTGCAGCGCAAGGTTAGCATATGTTATGCTGGAAATTCTGCATGAAAAAGGATTAGGTACAATTAATATTGTTAAAGATAATAGAATATGATATTTTTGATTAATCAAAAATTTTGTTGAGATAGGATCAGATATTTTGTTTAAAGAATAACAGAATTATTAAATTAAATTTTTCAGATGCAATAAAAAAATTGAAATCTTGTCTTATTTATTATGATAAAGCTAATATTTAATTTAAAAACTTCAATTTTTCTTCAGATCTTTCATTATGTGTTTGTGTTGGATAAATGAAATACTCTTCAACTAAATAGTTAATCTTATGGAATGTTAAAACCTTTTAATATTAAATTTTATTTGAATCATACTATATGGAATAACCTCAAAAAAAGGGCTTAAATATTATTCCATTTTTTTTAGACATTGCGTTATTTATCCCTTATAAAAAAATTATGGTTTCAAATAAGGAAAGTGATATTGAATTTAGGGATTGCCAAAATTCTAATTTTTTCAATATAATAGAAACTCTTAATAATGAAAATAGAATTTAAAATTTGATTATCTCCAAAGATGGAAAATTGTTAATATCAATTTGTCAAGGTGGTATTTTCAAGCTTTGGAACATCAGCAAAATACATTAAATCACTCTATAACGAGTCAATTATTATGAAAAAGATGTTGCTCTTTATAGATTTAAAAATGATGTTTTTTGTTATAGACTTTGTTAAATCAAAGAAAAGAAAAAATACTATTTATAATAACTCAATCTCACAAAATATCCAGTTATCTAAATCTTTTAATCATTTTAGTAATTCATTACATTTTCAATTATGTAGTAAGAAAATATTATTGCATTTGGAGGAGAATAATTGGTCCTTTGGAATTATAAGAGTAATCAAAGTAAAACAATAATTGAAAATAAGGATGAATTTTTTTCATAATTAGTTTTTGGAAATAATAGTAATAATTTAGCAGCTGCAAGAGGGTGTGTCATTTATTTAATTAGGGAAATAACTGATGCTTTAGATTTTACTTCAATTTTAGAATTAAAAGGACATTAAGGTAAAATAGCATGCTTATCTATCCTGCACGATAATTAAATGATTATATCTGGTTCATAAGATAAAACTATTAGATTTTGGAGCATTAAATAATTAGCCACTGTTTATATCCTTAGAGACTTTATAGAAATTATTTCAAAGATAACGCTGTCTCCTAATTGTAAAGATATGGCTGTGGCTATGGAAGATGGATCTATCAGACTCTTTCAACTTCAGTTTCCTGGAAATATTCATGAGGTTAAGTTAGATGAAATCAATAATTAAAGTGATTATGTCCATTGTTATAAAGTCTTTGGAAGATAATGTTTGATATCTGCAAAAAATTGTAATTTATAAGGTGCAGTAATAGAACAGGATGGTAAGTCATTAGAANAATGATGAACCTTAATAAATGGATAATTTAGATGAATAAAATATTTAAATTGAAAATAATGAATAAGAAAATGCTGAAGGTTAACCTTAATAAATTGAAAACATTTAGGAAGACAAAAAAGTTATAATCTAAAAATCAATTTTAAGTTTAATATCTTTCGATAAAGATTATTCAATTGCAATAAATTATTTGGATAATTTAAATACTCATAATTAGGTACAACAGTTACCTAACAAATCTGTCGATGAAATTAAGTAAGTTGTTTTTACTAAAGATACATAGACACTTGCTGTAATTACATATGATAACAATAATAGTTAATAGTGTGTTATTTATAATTGGGATCAAAATAAGTATAGCTTATTTAAAAACATCAAAGATTGTTGGGTTGTTGATTTTTGTTTTGATTAAAATTATTTAGTTTATTGTAATTGGAGAGCCGATTTATACTTATATGACTATTAAAAAGATTTTGGTTTTTTTGAGAGTGAAGATATTAAAATTAATTACAATAATTATTACCCAAATGAGCCATTTACTTTTCTTAAAATAAGTTCACCAAACTCAATTTTATTTTTAGGGGATAATTAATATATGTTTTGTTGGAAATTCTGCAAGGAAGAAGATTAGGTGCAATTAATATTGTTAAAGAAAATAGAATATAATAATTTTGATTACACAACAATGTTTTTGAGATAGGATTCTCAGATATTTTGCTTAATGAATAATAAAATAAAAAAATTAGATTTCTTAGATGCAATTGAAAAACTCAAATCATGTCTTATATATTACTCTTACGAAGATTAAAGATATGAATATTAGATTAAAAAACTAAAAGCACCTAACATTTAATTTAAACACTGCAGTTTTTCTTCAGATCTATCATTATGTGTTAGTGTAGGATAAGGGAGACTATTTGTAGTTTAATCCAACCATGTAAGATCATAATAATAATACAAAGAATACTTTAAATACTTAATCTTATGGAATATTAAAACCTAAAAATATTATACTTTAATAGAAACATACACCATAAAAATTGACTATATTAAATATCCTATTTTATTTACTGATGTTGCCGTATTTATTCCTAATTAAAAAATTATGGTTTCAAATAAGGATAGCACTATTGAATTTAGGAATTGCCAAGATTTTGATTCTATCACAACAATTGCAACTATTGATAATGAACGTAGAATTAAAAATTTAATAGTCTCCTAAGATGGAAAATTGTTAATTTCTATTTGTGAAATTTGTATTTTCAAGCTTTGGAACATCAGTGAAATTAATTAAATCACTCTATAACGAGTCATTTACTATGAGAAAGAATTAACTCATTATCGATTTACAAAGGATATTTGTTGTTATAGTCTCTATTAAAGGAAGGATGAAAAAAAATACTATTTGGAATCACTCAATCTCACAAAATATCCAGCTATCTATGCCTTTTAATCATTTTAGTAATTCATTACATTTTCAATTATGTAGTAAGAAACTATTATTGCATTAGGAGGAGAATAATTGGTCCTTTGGAATTATAAGAGTAATCAAAGTAAAACTATAGTTGAAAAAAATGATGAATATTTTTCTTAAATAGTTTTTGGAAATAATAGTAATAATTTAGCAGCTGCAAGAGGCTGTGTCATTTATTTAATTAAAGAAGTAACTGAAACTTTAGATTTTACTTCAATTTTAGAATTAAAAGGACATTAAGGTAAAATCGTATGCTTATCTATTTTGCATGATAATTAAATGATTGTATCAGGTTCATAAGATAAAACTATTAGATTTTGGAGCATCAAATAATTAGCCACTGTTTATATCCTTAGAGACTTTATAGAAATTATTTCAAAGATAACGCTGTCTCCTAATTGTAAAGATATGGCTGTGGCTATGGAAGATGGATCTATCAGACTCTTTCAACTTCAGTTTCCTGGAAATATTCATGAGGTTAAGTTAGATGAAATCAATAATTAAAGTGATTATGTCCATTGTTATAAAGTCTTTGGAAGATAATGTTTGATATCTGCAAAAAATTGTAATTTATAAGGTGCAGTAATAGAACAGGATGGTAAGTCATTAGAAACATTATTTCTTTAGAAAGCAGCCATAAATGCAGACAAGAAAAAAGACAATTAAACATCTATTATTAATAATAATTGAATATATTTCATAAAAGGTATAATCGCAAGCTTAATTTTTATAATCATTTTTTTTCATTTCAAATATAATTTCCATTTATCAATGTTTATATCTTATTCATTTATAATTTTTTTATTATGTTTTATATTACATTTATCTTAAAATTTGTCTCTATTAATTTCTTTTAAGCAATTTATTATATTAGTTTATATTGTAATTAAATCTTATTGGATGCCTCATATAATACGATTTTATTTATCATTTAATACTTCTATATATTTCATATTATGATATGATACTTTTTTTAATAATTTTTAATGATTATGTATCATTCCATCCTTTACAACTTAGAAACTATTTTTGTAAGCTAAATCTCTTCAATTTATTAATCTTGGTATTAATTTTCTTTCATATCTATTCATAATCTTTGATTTTTTCTTCAAATTTATTGGCATCTTTCTTTTCGAGTCTTTAGATTAAGTTTGATATTTTTCTTTAGTAATTCAAAAGTGTGATGCTTGTTAGGTATAAATGAAAAATAGTTATGTATTAGATAATAAGAATAACATAAGATTTAAGATTAGAAATAATAAATCACCTTAACATCAATAAAGTTAAGGGATTTTAAAAATTTTGTTGAGTATTTAATTGCATTGTGAGTAATCAAAAAATGCTTGAGGATTATTTAGGATATAAAATATTTTTTTAACAATTTAAGCTGATGGAATTTTAGATGTAAAAAAATACTAAAATGGAAAGGTGTTTTGAATGAATAAAAATACCAATTTGAAATTATCTCAACTATAAATGAAATAGCTGAAATAGAGAATAAATTTAATTGAAGCAGCTGTCAAAATTAATTCAGATTAATCTTTTCAAATCCCAGAGTGTCTAATTTATTAAAAGAAACATTTAATTTAACCACCAAAGAATAAATTATAGATATGATTTTAAATATTGATAATTAAAAAAACCTTTAACTAAAGTACTCTATCAATTTAATTATAATGAACTCATTCTAAATAAAAAGGTTGACTATAATTTAGAAATGGGAATTGGGATGAAAATTTAAGGTGTTGAATAATTTAAATAAATTTATATAGATATTGAACCATAATTTACAATTACTGGATTATAAGCGAAAACCAATTACAAATTTAGAATTTAAAGTATATTTGAAAATAAGACAAGTGAATTCAGTGAAATCTTGAATTTAACTACATCCTAATCATAATCTATTGAGGAAAGTCTAATAATTTCTAAGAAAATAATAAATAATGATATCTAGCACAAATCCATTATACTTTTTAATATGGTCTTAGGAAATCAAATTAATAATTAATGGAATAATTGAAGATTTGACAGCCAGTTTGGTTGTTGGAGTAGCTAATAAATAAAGAAAGATTGTTGGAACTACATTGAATTATGGTTATTAAAGAGACTCCTTGATTATTAAGGTCTTAGTTGATATGGACAATAAGTTAATGACTATAACTTCGAAGATGCATCCTAATGGAGAAAGATACTATAATATAATAGGTCCTGTATTTCCAGCATTTTAAAATAAAAATACTCATAAAGGATAAGGATGTAAATTATTGATATAATATTAATAATTATAAATAAAAAAGAATTAAGAAAACTTAATTCATATGTAGATAAAGAAGTACTCAATCTGACAGGTGGTCTTTATCCATTTGCTCTTTTCTCATAAACAAAACCACTAAATAATGCTAACTAATCATAACATAGAAAAAGTGAGGGCATGGGTACCAGAACAAGAGAAAGGGTAAATGTTTAGAGGAGAAAAAAGTCAATTACGATCCAGAATATCTTGAATTTAAAGAAGAGGAAATAAGTATTGATAATGATTGGAGTTTTGAAGAGACTTAATATTTATTCAATTAATTGAGGAACTTTAATTACAATTTCATAGTACTGTCTGATAGATATTCATATCAAAATAAAAGCAGAGATATTTATTTATTGAAAGATAAATATTATAGTGTTGTTAATGAAGTATTATAGAAGAGGAATGAAAAATCACATTCTCTATATAATTATGTTTATGATGAAGAATATGATCGATTTAGAAATATGGAACTTGAAAAGTATTTAAAAAGAACAAAATAAATATGTGATGAAGATAAAAAGTTATAAGAAGATCTAAAGAAAGTTGATTAATAAATAAAGAAATAAGAGAGGGAACATAAAAGTTTATGCAAATCTATTAATCTATAAGAATGGGATATTGATGATAAATCAATCAATTATATTATAGATATGTCATAAAGAAATGAAGAAGTTCAAAAGACAATATTGGGAGAATAGTTTATTTAGGAAATAAATGGATTATTGAAGCATTACCATTACCTACTGCAATTAAAGATAAATTGGATAGGTAGTTAAAGGAAGTGCTTTAAAATACTAAATTACCTTTAAATTAAGAAATAGAAGAATTATTTTGTAATCTACGTAAACTCTAATTGGGTGTATTGAGTTAATAATGATTATAAAAAAGAAGAGAATAAGATAAAAGACATTTGGAAGATAAAATTAACAAACTTAAAGCCTAACATGATTCATACAAAGCTGGTGATATGAAAACTAAAAAAATGAGATAATTTATATTTTAATTATAATTAATATTGGGTTCATTGTTTTACTATCTCAGAAAATTCATGCTCTTTGGCTAAGAAAATTTTAATTAAACAAAACAGTTACCTCTTTTTTCTAATAATGATGTAAAATATATTGCAGAGAAGTCTACAACATCTCCTGGCTTATTTCTAATAACTTCCTTTGCATAATGTTTCAATATCACTTGTAATTCAGGAGGTACTACAATCTATTCAGCACAATATATTCTCTATTCTCTCACACTGCCATTTTATTATAGATTAAAATGATTAATTAAATTTCATAATTTGTTTATTTATATAGATGAGTAAATCAAAAACAATTCTAATCTGCACATCTTATCAAAGGTTATATTTATTCTGTTTATTTTCCTCTAAGACACTCAATAAATTATCTAACATTCAATAATTAAGATGATATCCTTGTATTCCTCATACAATAGAACAAAACTACTTAACTTTCTCCTTCCTATGTAATATTTCACTAAATACTTGTGATAGTATATGCTACATTTCATTTGAACAATATCTATTTGAAATACAGTCATAATCTGTATTAATTCCAAAGTTAATCCATGTAAGAATTGAAAAAAATAAATATTTAAAATACATAAATAATTATAGAATTAGATATTTATATAATAATAAATATATATAATTCTTATTTAATTCCTTAAATGAAATATATTCATTTATTATTAATAATAGATGCTTACTTGTCTTTTTTCTTGTCTGCTTTTATGGCCGCTTTCTAAAGGAATAATGTTTCTAATGACTTACCATCCTGTTCTATTACTGCATCTTATAAATTACAATTTTTTGCAGATATCAAACATTATCTTCCAAAGTTCCTATAACAATGGACATAATCACTTTAATTATTGATTTCATCTAACTTAACCTCATGAATATTTCCAGGAAACTGAAGTTGAAAGAGTCTGATAGATCCATCTTCCATAGCCACAGCCATATCTTTACAATTAGGAGATAGCGTTATCTTTGAAATAATTTCTTTAAAGTCTCTAAGGATATAAACAGTGGCTAATTATTAAATGCTCCAAAATCTAATAGTTTTATCTTATGAACCAGATACAATCATTTAATTATTGTGCAGGATAGATAAGCATACTATTTTATTTTAATGTCCTTTTAATTCTAAAATTGAAGTAAAGTTCAAAGCTTCAGTTACTTCTTTAATTAAATAAATGACACAACCTCTTGCAGCAACTAAATTATTAATATTATTTCCAAAAACTATTTAAGAAAAATATTCCTCATTTTTTTACATTATAATTTTACTTTGATTACTCTTATAATTCCAAAGGACCAATTATTCTCCTCCTAATGCAATAATAGTTTCTTAATACATAATTGAAAATGTAATGAATTATGAAAATGATTAGAAGGCAGAGATAACTGGATATTTTGTGAGATTGAGCTATTCCAAATAGTATTTTTTCTTTCCTTCCTTTTAATAAAGACTATAACTACAAATATCATTTGTAAATCTAAAATGAACTAAATCTTCTTCGTAATAAATGACTCGTTATAAAGTAATTTAATTTATTTAGCTGATTTTCCAAAGCTTGAAAATACCAACTTCGCAAATTGATATTAAAAATCTTCCATCTTTGGAGACTATCAAATTTTCAATTCTATTTTCATTATTGAGGGTCTCTATTATAGTGATTGAATCAAAATTTTAACAATCCCTAAATTCAATATTGCTATCCTTATTTGAAATCAAAATTTTTTTATAAGGAATAAATAAGGCAGCATCATTAAAAAAAGTGTAAAATACTTGAAGAGTATGATGCTAATCATCTTCTTATTGATTCCATTCTGTTTCCAATAAAGTAGAATATTATAAGGTTCTAACATTCCATAAGATTAAATATTTATCGTATCCGTTCTGAAGATCAAAATTCCCTTATCCTACACTAACACATAATGAAAGATCTGAAGAAAAATTGCATTTTTTAAAATTAATTCTAGAATAATTATGCATAAGACATGATTTCAGTTTTTCTATTGCATCATAAAAATCTAATTTTATAATATTACAATTCTTTAAACAAAATATCTGAGAATCCTATCTCACAAACATTGTTGAGTAATCAAAATTATTATATTCTATTATCTTCAACAATATTAATTTTACCTCATTTTTGTTCTTGCAAAACTTCCAACAAAACATATGTTTATTATTCCCTGTAAATAAAATTAATTTTGGTGAACTCATTTTAAGAAATTTAAATTGCTCATTTGAGTAAGACTTATTATAATTAATTGAAATCTCTTGACTCTATTATAATTCTAATAAATATAATTCTGCTTTCCATTTACAATAAACTAAATAATTTTGATCAAAACAAAAATCAACAATCCAACAATCTTCGATGTTTTTACATGAGCTATACTTATTTTGATACCAATTATAAATAACACACTATTAACTATTATTGTTATCATATGTAATTACAGCAAGTGTCTATGTATCTTTAGTAAAAATAACTTATTTAATTTAATAATCAGATATTTTAGGTACATTTAATATCTAATTTTGATTATTTAAATTATCCAAATAATTTATTACAATGGAATAATTTTTATCAAAGGATATTAAACATAAAATTGATTTTTATATTTTATCCTTTTTATTTCCTTTAATTTTTTCAATTAATTTAGGTTAACCATCAAAATTATCTTATTCATTACTTTCAATTTAAATAGATTATTCATCTAAAATATCAATTTATTAAGGTTCACAATTGCTATCTATTTCTTTAAGTTTTTTATAAAAGAAGAACTACATTTTAATTATTTAAGCTTAATGGCATAGAAAAGAATGCTGTATTGTAAATTGATCTATTTCATAAATTAATATTTCATTTAATTCATTAGCTACTGCCAAAAGCATATCATCATCAGAAAATAATAATAGTTTAATTTTACTTTTTTAATCAATATTTTTTAATATTATCATTGAACTTAATTCCACTACCCTTAAAATGTTATTATTTTGACTATCATTCAGTCCAATTACTAAATGCTTTAGATTATTGGATATTGTAAAATATTGAATTTCTTCATTTTTTAATTCTAATTCCAACTAAGAAATTTATTAATTTTAATCTTTTACTAAATAATTAACATTCCATAAATATATTTAATTCTTAAAATTTGTATAATAGAATTTGTCATCATCTGTAAAATATTGAAAAAAATCATCAGGTTCAATGTTTATATTAAGCTTACAAAGTAATTAATCGCCATCTAAAATTCTAAATACTATAATTTAACTATCAACAGAAGATAATATTTTAGAATCATTTGAAAACAGAAGATTAATGATTTAATCATTGTTATACTATTTCAATTTTCTCAAATTTAGTTTAGATTCTAGAGATAACTCACCTAAAGTTAATTCATTTTGAGAATCTAAAGAACAAATATATTTAAAATCTTAAGATATTTAGTAAAGCCTTATTTCAATATCATCATATTCATATAATATAGCTGACTCATTAATTTTCTCATTTCTCTTCCAGATCTCTGCTAGAGAAAAACACACTCCTTTATTATACTCTTTATGTGGAAACAAGGTTAATGTAATAAATTCTTTATCATTTGATAAAAATTAAATCTGTTAAATGGTTCCTTTTATTTTTAAATTATTCGAGTAGCATCCTCCAGGAATGATCTCAAATTGAGATTTCTGAAATTCTTAATTATATTAAATATTCCATAATCCAACTTTTCCTCCTTGTGTTATGATGAGGCACTCCTAATTATGTGTAATCGAAAAAGAGTTTATTTTTTAATCAAAAGTCTTTGAAATTAATATAGCCTTATGTTACATATCCCATAATTTAAGGGTATAATCTATAGCTCCTCCAGAATATAAAACCAAACTATCTGCTGAAAACATTATATTGCTAATTCTGTTCTCATGTCCATCCTAAGCTATTTTTTTAAGGTTTGCATTTAAATTCCATAATCTTATTGAATTATCACTACAAGATGCTAATGTTGAATTATCTTAAGAAATTTAAACTACATTAACTTTTTCTGAATGGCCTTAGAATTTAGCCATCACTTTTCTTGCCTTAAAGTCCCAAAAATAAATTATTTTATTAGTTCCACATCCTGATAAATATTTTGAATCTTAAGAGAATGAAAAATTTAAGAATTTAATATCCTCATCCAATTTATTAAATTCTTAGTGATCTGCATTTTCATAAAAATAGACTTGATTACCTGAAGAAAATATTAAATTTTTTCTATCTTTGGAAATTGCAATTGCATCACAATCTTTAGTGTCATAATAATTATTTTCTATTTCATCATCAATCAAATTCTTAACTATAAATTATTTATCTAATAAATAAGCAACTTTTGAATCATTTAATAAAATAACTAAATCTTTTAACTTAGAATCAGAAGGGACTTTTATTTTTATTGATTTAATAAATTTTCTAGTTATAATATCAGTTATTTAAATAGAATTTTTACCTATTGTTGAAGCAAGATACTTAGATGATGCTTTAGGATGAACAAAAATTGTTATTTTATCTTGTATTGTTCCAATTAATTAAGGTTAATTAATGTCTGCAATATTGAAAAGAATTATCTATTAATCTGCTAAAACTAAAATTTTGCCACAATTTGAAAATGAAAAGGACTTTGACATTTAATCTGTTTCTAGTTAAGAAATGACTTTTTTTGATTTGATGTTGTATAATGTCAAATTGTGGTAATTTTGGAAAATGATATTTTCATCACCTGGGCAAAATTTAAAATAACCTTCATTAGGAAAATCTGATTCAAAATTAGATAATTTTGATATAACATTATCCCCAAATAATAAAAATTGTTAGTTATTTGACATCCTCATTGTGCTGTATTCTTGAGTAAGGGTATATCGTCTTTTACTAACCAAATCTACAGGATAAACGATAATAGATTAATCAATATAATCAAGCTTTGCTAAATATTATCCATCTTATGAAAAAACAATTTTTCCTCCAACCTTTATACTGTAATAATCAATTAAAGTGAATTGACGATCACCATCATTTCTCCAAATTTTAACAGATTCATTTTATTTTGTATATAGATATTTATCATTTTAAAACAGTTTAGTATAAAGAGCAGATTTCAAATTTGGTATTATTTCAAGTAAATCGAAATATTTTGCATCCAAAATATATATCCCAGATAGAATAGCTACAACAAGTCTTGCTTAATCTTAAAAATAAGTAACTGATTAAACGATATCATCAAAGTGAAAACTGGATTGAATTTCATAGTTTGTATCACTATTCCACATGACAACTTTTTCATCTATTCCACCAACTAAAAACCGACTATCAGCTGAAAATTAACATTGAATCTTTGATTTATTCGAACTCTCTAATACTCCTAAATATTTAAACTCATCAAATTAAATCACCTCACTTTTTGAAGAACAACAATACAAAATACCTTATGTTTGATGTAAACTACAGATTTTTTCTACATCTTGGTCATAAAAGGATTCTGTGGCAGCACATAATTTGATTGATGGAAAATTTGATATGTCCCATAGTTTCAAAATGCTTCTTCCACTAATTAAATATTTTCCATCATATGTGAAACATAAACATTTGGTCTATTCCCTTGTGAAAAATGAATACAATAATGATTTTGTCTCAAAATGCCAAAATTTGATCGTCATTTCTTCACCAGACGTAGCAAATATATTCTATTTTGGAGAAGATGCAATAGTTCTAACTTTCGAATTATCGTCTTTAAAAATAGAATTAGTTTAGTTAGAAAGGAAGTTCCATATTTTTATTTAATCACTATTATAGAATGCAACTTATAGACTATCGCAAGAAAAGCAGATATCTGGAGATAATTAATAATCATAGTTTCCTACTTCATTAATTGATTCTTTTAATGTATATATTGAATTTAAAGAAAAATCCCATATTTTTATTAATTAATCTGTTTAGGATGTCATAGCCAAATATTTATCATCAAAAGAAAATATCATGCAAGAAATCTTCTAATCAAATTGTTTTTCATGTTTTAGAGAAAATTTCACCCCTTCATAGGTCCAAATTTTTAATTTTTAATCTTTATTAAAACTAGCAAAAAGAGATGATTAATGAGAAAAAATGCATTATTCAAAATTATTTTTACTACTCTCGAATTCAATTTACTCATCATTTTTTAGATTTCTAACATACCATGTTCTTTCCAAATCATCGATATTCAAAACAAATAATTAATCATTTTATGAAATAGAGATGCCCATACCTCCATATGAATGATAATCAACGGATTTAAATTAAAGTTGATCTAAACTTATTATTACTACTTCTTCTGAAAATTCGCATTTTTTTTTAATAGCCACTCTATCATAGTTAGAGGATATTGTTATATATTAAGTGTAGGGAATTTATGAGACCTTAATAAGTTGGCATTTTTCCACCTACCAAAGTTTGAAACCTGCATAAAAAGTTCCACTTATTAGTTTTTTTCCTTAATCAATGAATAAAAGTTCATCAACCCTTGCATCATTTTCCAAATAAGCTAATTGAGTTTTTGTTTATAATGACCAAAGTTATATTTATTCCTCATCACTTGTAGCTATTAAATATTCATCTGGTGAGAAATCTATGCAAGTACAATTAATTATTTATAAATATTCTTCTTATAGACATATGTTGTTAACATTTTAAATTAATATTGAATCTCCACAATGTTCTATTGATTTTTAATTATCTGAAGTGAAATAAATATTATTTATACGATATTTAGAAGAAATACGTAGTTAATAAGGTTAGTTAATGTTTTAAATATTCCAAACAGAAAAATTATAAGAGGATTCTTCATTCGAAACGCAAACAAGAAATTCAGATGTTTAATTGATTGCTAAATAAGTAATTGGAAAAGACATTTCGATTATAGCTTCTACTTTTTAATCTATGACGTCCCAAAGCGTTACTTTTTTGTCCTAACTTACAGCTGCCAACATTTCACAATTCTTAAAAAATGAAATGAATTTTATCTCACTCTTAGAGCTTGTAAGTATGAATCCATATTTTTCATCGAGATTTGTTTTGATCGAATTGACATCCCAAAATTATATTAATCCTCTATCATCAACAGATAATAATTCTTTTTCATTCGATGACAATTGCATTTATATGATTGCTTCTTATTTATTTATTACACAACTTGATTTTATGATTTTTTTTAGATCACTTATCTACCAAGTCTCAATTATATTTGTATCACTACCTACAAATAAAAGTTAATCATCATCTGAGAATACTAAGTATTTTGGTATACCAGAAATATCACTAATTTCTCCTTCTTGTTAAAATGTTGTAACATCCCAAAATTTTATAACTTTTTGTGAATCTGCACTTGCTATGAATTTACCATTATTTGAATATTATATTACAACAACACTACCTTTATGTCCTTATAATAAAGGTTTCTCAGAACATATCATATTTGTCCATTTAGCCTCTTCCAAATTAGCTTGATCAAATAGGCAAGAATCAATAATTACTTCATTAAAAATAGATTTTTTAAATTTGCTTTTATAAAAAGATAATCCTTTAAAAGTTGTCTTTTCTATATGTATACCTGAAAAATCTTACTCTCCTAGATACACTTAAAAATAACTTAATAAACAAAAACTATTTGAAGAAGCTGTTTTTAATTTTTTATTTACAGATAATTTAGCAATAGAAATTAATTTAAGGTTATTTTCATTCTTAAGTTTTAGTTTTTCTTTTAATATACTAAGCATCCCAAAGTAATTTTCTAAAGAGATATTAAATTCTTTTTTATTAAATACTGATTTTTCTAAATAACTTACACTTTTTTGAGTAAGTTAATTGTCAATGAATTAAAGTTTATCAATTAAATTATTTATATGTTTGGCTACATAAAATTCTTATAAAGATTTATGATTAAATGTATAGCTTTTCCCTTTCACATTAATCAATGCTGAACTTCTAACAAGTTTCCTATAGTCATCTTCCAAATCATCAAAATATTGTATTTTCCAATCATCTTCATTATTTTAGTCAAAATAATGATTCTTCAATTTTAACCTACCTTTTTGTTCATAATTAACTTGTGTTGTTTAATTCATTGTCATTTCTATAGCTAATGATTCTGAAAATTATAATAAATCTATCGTAAAACTATCTACATTTTCAACTTTTCCCAATTATCTAAGTTTCTATATTTATTATTCATGATAAAATTCTGTAAAGTTTTAATAGAATTCATAAATTGTAAATATCTTCATTTTCAAAGCAGCAATCACAATTTTCAAATCATCTTCACTTATATTTATTATTTAATTGTTTATCAAAGATATATCAGTTATTGAATACTTTTCAAAAAAGTGTTAACTTTCTAATTTTTCAAGAATAATTTATAAACTTTTTTAATCTTATTGATCCTCATAGTCGTGTTAAATTTCACTTTACTTATATGTATTTTCCTCTATAATTTCTTGTTCTTTTTGTTTTTCTTTATATATAAATTTATATAATAACTTTTTTGATTGATTTTCCTTACTTTTTAATTATAAGAAGTTATTCTGAAACATTTCCTTAATTTCATGAGATCCTTTATATTTTTAAGAAAGACTAGGAAGAGTTTAGACTACTATTTCAAGCATAAATGGAGTCTATAAGAAATGCTCAATGTTTAGATTTTTAATAGTTTTATTAAATAACCCTGCACTCCATAAATCTTTAAGTTCTTTTTTTAAGATAATTAACTAATCTTCTTAAACATATTGGAATGCAGGTTATTTTTATATAATTTCCAAAATATTCTCAATTTATTCATCAGTTAGTAACATAGTAGAATTCTCATTAATTCCATCTTCATCATCTACTTAATCTAAAATATTATTCCAAATCTCTAAAAATTCTTTAACATCTAAATTCTATTGTTTTATTTACTTAACAAAATCATATGATGATTTAATTCTTCTTTTAATACTCAATTTAACATAATGTTTAAGGTAATTCTCACTTTGTTGTTTATCAAAATTCATGATTTCGACTTCTTTTAGTGTTTATAGGCTTTCGCCATAAAACCATGTTTAATATCCTAAACTTGTTAATATTTCTTTACGAGTTGTTATTATAAATTTTACTTTTTTTATTTAATCAACTTAATTAAGATCTTAGATTAATCTATTTGTTAATATTAAATTGGATTATATACAATCTTGCTTCATTTCATCGTAACTATCAAGTATCAACACTAATTTAATCTTATTACTCGAAATTGCTTCTTTAAAATCTTTTAATTGCAACTTATCAAACCCATAATTTTCTGATTCAAGTGTTTGGTCCAATAGATTAAATTTTGGGTTTTTTAATTATGGTAATGATATATATATTGGAATCCAATCCTTTTCGTCTAATTTTTGTTTCCATAGATAAGCTTCAATTTTTCTAGCTGCTCGACTTTTACCCGAACCAGCTTGACCTTTTATCAACATNGTTTTAATAGAATTCATAAATTGTAAATATCTTCATTTTCAAAGCAGCAATTACAATTTTCAAATCATCTTCACTTATATTTATTATTTAATTGTTTATCAAAGATATATCAGTTATTGAATACTTTTCAAAAAAGTGTTAACTTTCTAATTTTTCAAGAATAATTTATAAACTTTTTAAATCTTATTGATCCTCTTAATCTTGTTCAATTTCACTTTACTTATATGTATTTTCCTCTACAATTATTTGTACTTTTTTTTACTCTTAATAAATAAATTTTGATAATTTCTTTTTTGATAGATTTTCCTTACTTTTTAGTATTAAGAAGTTCTTCTGAAACATTTCCTTAATTTCTTGAGATCCTTTATATTTTTAAGAAAGGTTTGGAAGAGTTTAGACTACTATTTCAAGCATAAATGGAGTCTATAAGAAATGTTAAATGTTTAGATTTTCAATAGTTTTATTAAATAACCCTGCACTCCATAAATCTTTAAGTTCTTTTTTTAAGATAATTAACTAATCTTCTTAAACATATTGGAATGCAGGTTATTTTTATATAATTTCCAAAATATTCTCAATTTATTCATCAGTTAGTAACATAGTAGAATTCTCATTAATTCCATCTTCATCATCTACTTAATCTAAAATATTATTCCAAATCTCTAAAAATTCTTTAACATCTAAATTCTATTGTTTTATTTACTTAACAAAATCATATGATGATTTAATTCTTCTTTTAATACTCAATTTAACATAATGTTTAAGGTAATTCTCACTTTGTTGTTTATCAAAATTCATGATTTCGACTTCTTTTAGTGTTTATAGGCTTTCGCCATAAAACCATGTTTAATATCCTAAACTTGTTAATATTTCTTTACGAGTTGTTATTATAAATTTTACTTTTTTTATTTAATCAACTTAATTTAGATCTTAGATTAATCTATTTGTTAATATTAAATTGGATTGGATACAGTCCTACTTCATTTCGTCATAACTATCAAGAATCATCACTACTTTAATCTTATTATTCTAAATTGCTTCTTTAAAATCTTTCAATTACAACTTATCAAACCCATAATTTTCAGATTCAAGTGCTTGATCTAATAGATTAAACTTTGGGTTTTTTAATTATGGTAATGATATATAGATTGGAATCCAATCATTTAAGTCTGGGTTTTGTTTCCATAGATAATCTTCAATCTTTCTAGCTGCTCTACTTTTACCAGAACCAGCTTGACCTTTTATCAACATAACATCTTTTTTCTCTTCTTCATAAATAAATTAATTCACTTCTCCTTCCCTCCCTTCTATTTAGTTTTATCTAATGTTTTCAATAAGCAAATCAGCATATTGTTAACCAAACAGAGTGTTTTAGACTTATCCTGTAACAGGATTGATCTCCTATGTTTTCAAAGGGATGTATACAGAATCAAGTTCCAAAAGATAAGCTTAAGATAAAACCTTTTCTTTTCTAATATTAAATAAATCTTCGTATTTTTTTCCTCTTAATTTTCTCACATCATTTCCAATCTCATTTATTTATTCCTAAATATCATCTATTTTTTGTTTTATTTATTTTACTTTTTTTTAAAGTTCTTATAAAAAAATTAAAGCCATATTCAATTACTAAGACATTTCAGTAATATTATCTAGAAATTCTTCAAATTCCTCATATTTATTTGTTAATTGTTTTGACAATTCATCTCTCTCAGACTGATTACCTTCAAAGCGAATTGCATATTCAATATCCTCCATTTCCTTCAATTTTTAATTCATCTCATCTTTAATACTTGAAGAGAAAGTTTTAAGATCATGAGAAAATAATTATTATTAGATTTCTATCATCTCTTTATTTTTTAGAAAAGCTCTAACTCTTTCATCCTTTTCTATCATCCATATTCGTTTTATATATTCTTAACAAAGCAATAATAGTTCTTTTTCAGGGACTTAGGATTAAATTTTTATTAAATGAAAGAGGAAGCATTACCGAACTATATAATCTTTACTTATATCATAGATCTTTTGTTCCACTATCATTTCCTATTCTAATTTATCTAATAATTCTTAGTAGTCTTTATCTATTTAAACTCCTTTTTCTGAAGTTATCTAATTATAACAAAAGATAGTGACAAAATCTTGTAAAACAAAGTTTATTGTATTTTTTATTTAAGTTCCTTGATTTTATTATTTATCCAAATTATTCTATATAAATTCATTCAATAATTTATGTAATAATGATTGATTTATTAATTCTTTGATTATTGATTTAATATTATCTAAGATATGTTTTTGAAAATGGTCTTCAGTTAAATACTCGAAATCCATACAATTTTAATGAACATACTAAGATAATTCTTCCAGATTATCAATAATTTTGTTAATATACATTATTTAGTTATTCAATTAGTTTATTTTGTTAGAAATAAGTATTAAATACTCATTCTATTCATTATTTTCATTCTAAATTTGATCTTCTGTATTCTTATGTTTAATATCATTTTATGATAAAGTTTGATCTTTTTGATTCTAATATTGAATAGAATTTAATTACTCAAATTATCTGTATAACTTCAATATATCCATCATGCATTATTCAATATCATACTAAGAGTACAAATTAAATTTAAATAATTAATTATAAATTTAATTTTATAGAATTAAGGCTGAACTTACATAGCTATTCTATTAAAAAGCAAAATTAACTCTAATTTTATTTCTTAAGTTTACAATTTATTGAAGTATTTTGTGAATAAAACCTTTATCTTTTATGTCATTTTACAGAAATGCTTCAATATCTTTTTTTTATTATGAAATTTATTAACTTATTGATATTTTTTGTTATTGGTTATTGTCTTATTATTTAAGCTCTTTATTTTATTTAGTTTCTAAAGTAGATTTGAGATTCAACTCCAATTTTGAAAAAATATAAGCTTTTTACATTTGTTAACCTTTTAAAATTTTCATCATTTTAATATAGTTTTATACTTTAAAGTTAAATGTTTATATATCTTCAAGAGTTTAAAATTCTTATTGAAAAAGATATTCCTTAAATTCTTTATGGTATTCATCATTAACAAATCTTATTTTATTCTGTTCAATAATATCAAATATGAATTCATTTATTTTTAAATCGTATTATTCATTATCTGTAATAGTTGTTAGCTTATTGTCACTCCTCCAAAATTTCGTTAATGATTATTATTAAATATTAAGTTCTTATAAAAACTTTTCTATATAAAGCTAAACATACCGAATAAATAAATTTAAATCATTCTCTTGAATTTATTTTTATTACTATTTGGAAAATTTAAAGTGAAATCCTCTTTGTTTCGTAATGAGATTAAAAATTTTAATGTATTTATTTGGAAAATCTAATTTGATCCACTCATTATATATATTTTCAAGCTATTTTTATTAAACTCCATATTTATTTTAATCTTTTTAATTCTAATTTTGCTTATCTTTTTGATTTAAATTTTCATACAATTTAACTTATTCATAGCAGATTTCTATTCTCTTTTTCTCAACAATCATAGTAAAATCAACTTCATGAAGTAAATATGAAAGTTTTGATAGGCTAAACTCTAATTATTGAACTTCTCCTTCTTTATTAAAAACTAGATCATAATTATAACCGTTATTTTTTGTTTAAACATCTTATGAAGGTAATTGGGATGATTCAACTTAGCTTTCAATATATTATTCTGAAATTTTGTCTTTAATAACTTATAACAATTATTATAACCGTTAAAGTTTCTTCATTTATTCATCAACACCAAATAATTCAAATCTTGGTGGTAGATTGTTTTTTTCTTCTTGTTTTTTTAGTTTTTAAAATGTAAAATCAACATAAAATTAAAAGAAATTTTATTTATTAGCAAATTATTGATTTAAAATTGCATTTTAAAATAATTTCATCTTTTTCAAACCTAATCCATTTAAAATTTGTTCTGTTTCATAATCAATAGACCTAAAGGACCAACTATTATTTACTTTCCCAAGATATTTATCATAAGGCAATACCTAAATAATATCTTGTTTAATTAATTCATTCCATAACTATTTTTATTTCATATCATCTTAATTTTTCAAGAACATGGTTTTTGATATAATTTACCTATTTGAAATCAAATCTGAGATAGCATTTATCCAACAAAAGTGCACTACCCAATTATCTGAATTCTATACATATTATTAATATCCAAACTAAAGATTTGCAATTTATTTATTTACTACATTCTATTCTTGGATATTTTTTATGATACTCCATTTTAAAAGAAAAAAGAAGTAATATATTTGATAAGTTTGAATAGGGTAAGAAAATTGATTGTATTTTTCAATGAGCAAATATTTTGCAAAATCAAATAAGGCATTTATAAAATTTTCGCTTATAGAAAGTGATAATAAAGAAAAAAATGCCGAGGTTGCAATTGATTTCAATATATTTTATTATTCTTTAGTGTTTGTCCTACTATGTATTAAGACTATTTTTATAAGAGTTATCTAAAACTAGAGTCCTTTAGTCCAAAAATTTTTATGAACTTCAATATCTTTCTAAATAATATCTATCTTAGACAATAATTCATCATGTACTTCAAACAAAAGAAAGCGCTATTCGTCTCTTAGCTAATATGTATATATTATTAATAATAAATCATTACAAACTTCCAAAACATAATAACAAAGACAACCTGATCCTCTTAAATAAACTGATATAACTGAAATAAGCTATCTAAATTAATTTAATGCTAAATCATAGAGCATTAAAATTAAATTGTCATTTTTACAAATTTCACAAATCCAATATCGATTATCAAAAAACCATTATAATGACATCATTATTTCATTCCTAGAAAAATTGTCTAAAAGTTAATCACATTTATCAACAAGCAATTGACTATTTAATTTCATTGTTTATAAGTAATTCATAGGAATTGTGTTTTACATTTGACTTTTTATCTTTGCTTTTGATCCTACGCATCCTCCTCCTCGAAGGGATAGGGTTGGAGTTGACTTAATTATATTATCAACTTTATCAAAATACAATTCTAGAGTATACCTGCTAATTAAAAACTCTTTACTAGTAT
>CAJJDM010000174.1:0-112468 GCA_905182975.1 Paramecium primaurelia
ATTATTAGGATTTATCTAAACTACTTTTTCATGATATTTTAATGATTCCTCATAATATTTAATACAATATATGATTAACCTAACTTTTATTATGAATTCACAACCTATCCCCATAAACAACTTTTCTTATAAATCATATGATTGGTTCAAAGCTAGTGCTTCCCTATAACATTATATTGACTATCAATAGTGAGTACAAAATTATAAACTAAAATCTAAAGTTTAAGTTTATATTAACCTTTTTCAAGATAAACTAAAGGATTATCAGAAATGAATTAAATTATTCAATAATTTATATTTAAAATCTGACAAAATAGGCGACATATAAATATATTATGTAAATCATAATTACTAAATGAAGCACTTAAATTTAAATATCTATAAAGAAATATTAATTAAACCATAATTTCACAATATATTAAAAATAAATTATGTAATCATCTTATTAATAATTGGAAAAATTAATTCATTTTTGTTATAATTTTCTTTATGGATTAAGAAATTTCTTTCATGAATTATGAATTAATTTAATCTCTTAGATTAAGATTGAAGATTTATAAAGTGCACTTGAATTTCCATAAATTGTTCAATTAATAAATTTAAATTTAAAATTAAGAAAGATGATATGAAACTTTAAATAAATTTAATTTTTATTGAATTAAAGATCTTTTTAAATTATTTCAGATATAATTAATATTTATCTTTAAAAATGTTAATTTGATTTTCATATTAAAAATATAGTAAAGAACATTATATAATTTAAGTATTAAATATATTTTTATAAATTGAATACTAATTAAACTTTAAAAATCAAGATTTATTACACACTCGTAGTATATGAAACAATAATAATTGAAATAAAAATTTTGAAAATACTTTAAGAATATATATTTTTGTTATTTATAATCCTAAGTATAACAAAAAACTTATTTAAAAATGTATTGATTAAATAATTGCTCATTTAAGTGCTTAATAAAAGTTAATATATAGAAATGGAGGGCAATAAAATTATCATAATACTATAGTATGAAGTAATGAAAAATTTATAGTTACATCAGGATTAAGGATATACTATTTAATTTGAAACTATAATCCAATAATAATATTGGTGGCTAACTAAGCTAATTATTTCTATTCAAATATGATTGATGGATACTATGGTTGATTTTACTCCAAAAGTCTAAAATATTATATGATTTCTGATTCTAATTTTCTAATTCTTTTGGATAAGGAGAATATTGGTTAACTTTGATAATTATTTTTAAATACTGAATTGTCTTTCTAAAAATAAGAAATCAGAATATTATAAGATTAAAAATCAATTAGCTGGTATATATTTTAATATTTTAATATTGATGGCCCAATAATATAAAACATCATGTTTTCTAATCTTAGAAAACAACAAAATTTTGTTGTCTTCTGATCTTTTATTCATTAAGATTATATGAATATCATATAATGTGGATTATTGCTTATTTTCATACTATTTCTTAAAATCAACTTAAAATCTAATTAAATGTATAATTATTATGGGAAATCTTATTTACACACGGAAATCATTTGCATTCATTCTCTTTAAGATAAACTTTCAACAATAATTTAAAGAGAAATGATATTTATTCTTGCCTAATATCATATTTATATATTACCAGAGTAGAATTTCATCAAATGAATAGTCTCTAATAATTTACTTAATATCTTATTCGAAAAATGTTAACTTAGCAATTAATTATTTTTCATTAAGTAATTCTATAAGATTTTGCTTTAACTCCAAAAAAAAATTTATCTGTTAGTAGCTTTTGAATTAACCTCATCTTGGATTCTAATGTTTAAAGTAATCATAATTTAACTTAAACAATCTATTCTACTTTTTTAATAAACATTCGATACATTAATAAAAGAATTAGATTTTCTATATAATAAGTAAAGTGAATTATAATAGTTTAGCATACAAAGACTGTTTTTGAATCAAAAATGGTAAATATTACTGCTTAAAAACTCTAATGAGTTTTAAATTATAATATTATTTACTTTGTGTACACATTTGAATGTGCTATTTACTAATTTTGATTATACTCATTCTTTCCTTTTTCCAGATTTTTTGGAACTTTTCTTCTCCTTAACAGTTTTTTTAATTTTTGAAAGAGTTTTAAATTACTATTCCTCTTAGACAAAATGTTATTCCATCTCAATTCTTTATAGTTAAGGCGTACTCTCATGTGCCTAAGTCTAACACACCATGGAGAACTAGTCCATTTGACTCCTTAACCAATAAGAGAGCTTTGATTTTATAACAACTTCTCTTTTCAAAAAGTAAATCGCCCTTCATCACTGTTGAAAAAATTAAATATCTATTATTAACATCTTCATATTCGGTTACTTTTAGTAAATCATTATCATACAATAGTCTTCCATCAATAAAAGAAGAGAATTCTCCTACTTTACCTTTAATTAATTATCTTGTAGATGATTAGCTGGATTACTTCAATTAATCCTATTCAAGTGGAATAGATTAAATCGCAAATTACTTCTCCTCAATTATCTAGGAAGTGCTTTATCTTCCTAAAGATGAGAAAGAAGAATCAACTTTGCTAATAGAAGAATTAATTTAGGAATTTCCTAAATTAACTAATGCCATTTGATCCCAATCTCTAAACTCAGCTACTGTAGTTAGGTCTTTCTATAGTATCAGATCTTTCTTTCTAGCAAATTAAAAAGATTTATTCCTTTAAGCTTTACCATTCTAAATTAATGTTCTCCCAATATCTTTTATTAAAAGATATTATTTATAATCAGTCTGTTGACAGTCAATCTTATTCATTTAGATAAAGGAAAGAGAGCGAGCAGCCAAGTAGTCCAAAGATATCAAGTGATAATAATCCTCTTCTTCTAAAATTATCCACATGTTAACAAAATAAGCAGATTTATGAATAATAGGCATTCCATACACAGAGGACTGATTATTAGGGAAGACAGAGCGATGAACTTATATCTGAATTTTCTCTTTTGAGGATATTCTTTCAAGTAATTTTTCTGTATCGTTTTTTACATTTAAATTAATTTAATGACAAAATACCTTCGTTTAAATAGAGCTTAAGAACATTTAAACAAGAATCCTTAAATTAAGGCATTTCTANTCAACTTTTAGAGGAAGTTTAAAACATCTTGACTCTGTATTACTTAGAGAACAACTGGAATGAAAATTTTATGATTATGTGTGAGTAGTTATGGATAATGAAGCTAAGACAAAAGTTTCTTATAATATTTACATTTCCCTATACAAACTTTATTGTCTTTGTCTTTGTCGCAAATAGGATGAAAATCGATTTTTCACAGTTTCTTATATATTTGCTACTGAAAATGACCCCATTTTAACACAACTTCCACCTGATTTAGTAATTACATCCTGTAAAGAATCCTGCAAAATCAGAATTAGTACTTAATGTAATTAGAGCATTTGAGCAGATTATATCAACACAATTTACATCATTCAAGCTTTTTTAATTGGTGCAGCAGCACATATAATTCTTGTTATACAAGAATAAAAATATATCTATTTAATTATGGTATGTCTAATTATCAGGTTTTAAAATTAGGGCTATCTAAAAATACTCTAATAATTTATTACATCCATTTGAATAGTATTTAAAATTTTAATTGAATTTAATACAATTCCTAACATTATTAATAAAAGTGATACTTATTTAGAAATAAGTCTAATCATTATTAGGATTTATCTAAACTACTTTTTCATGATATTTTAATGATTCCTCATAATATTTAATACAATATATGATTAACCTAACTTTTATTATGAATTCACAACCTATCCCCATAAACAACTTTTCTTATAAATCATATGATTGGTTCAAAGCTAGTGCTTCCCTATAACATTATATTGACTATCAATAGTGAGTACAAAATTATAAACTAAAATCTAAAGTTTAAGTTTATATTAACCTTTTTCAAGATAAACTAAAGGATTATCAGAAATGAATTAAATTATTCAATAATTTATATTTAAAATCTGACAAAATAGGCGACATATAAATATATTATGTAAATCATAATTACTAAATGAAGCACTTAAATTTAAATATCTATAAAGAAATATTAATTAAACCATAATTTCACAATATATTAAAAATAAATTATGTAATCATCTTATTAATAATTGGAAAAATTAATTCATTTTTGTTATAATTTTCTTTATGGATTAAGAAATTTCTTTCATGAATTATGAATTAATTTAATCTCTTAGATTAAGATTGAAGATTTATAAAGTGCACTTGAATTTCCATAAATTGTTCAATTAATAAATTTAAATTTAAAATTAAGAAAGATGATATGAAACTTTAAATAAATTTAATTTTTATTGAATTAAAGATCTTTTTAAATTATTTCAGATATAATTAATATTTATCTTTAAAAATGTTAATTTGATTTTCATATTAAAAATATAGTAAAGAACATTATATAATTTAAGTATTAAATATATTTTTATAAATTGAATACTAATTAAACTTTAAAAATCAAGATTTATTACACACTCGTAGTATATGAAACAATAATAATTGAAATAAAAATTTTGAAAATACTTTAAGAATATATATTTTTGTTATTTATAATCCTAAGTATAACAAAAAACTTATTTAAAAATGTATTGATTAAATAATTGCTCATTTAAGTGCTTAATAAAAGTTAATATATAGAAATGGAGGGCAATAAAATTATCATAATACTATAGTATGAAGTAATGAAAAATTTATAGTTACATCAGGATTAAGGATATACTATTTAATTTGAAACTATAATCCAATAATAATATTGGTGGCTAACTAAGCTAATTATTTCTATTCAAATATGATTGATGGATACTATGGTTGATTTTACTCCAAAAGTCTAAAATATTATATGATTTCTGATTCTAATTTTCTAATTCTTTTGGATAAGGAGAATATTGGTTAACTTTGATAATTATTTTTAAATACTGAATTGTCTTTCTAAAAATAAGAAATCAGAATATTATAAGATTAAAAATCAATTAGCTGGTATATATTTTAATATTTTAATATTGATGGCCCAATAATATAAAACATCATGTTTTCTAATCTTAGAAAACAACAAAATTTTGTTGTCTTCTGATCTTTTATTCATTAAGATTATATGAATATCATATAATGTGGATTATTGCTTATTTTCATACTATTTCTTAAAATCAACTTAAAATCTAATTAAATGTATAATTATTATGGGAAATCTTATTTACACACGGAAATCATTTGCATTCATTCTCTTTAAGATAAACTTTCAACAATAATTTAAAGAGAAATGATATTTATTCTTGCCTAATATCATATTTATATATTTTTTACGATAAACATATAAAAAATTTCATCACAAACTCTAGTAATGAAGAAGGTAAGAAAGTTTATTGTAATAGAATAAGGACATCTTCTAGAAAGTTGTCATTTCTATCTAGTAATACAAAAGGTTAACTCCAAAAGGCAACAATTAATATAAAAATTGACCATCTAATTTGGCTTTTAATTCTCCTGTTTTTACATTCCATAGACAAATAGATTTATCACTACTTCCAGAAGTTAATGTAAAATGATTTAGATACTGACCATTATAAATTTTGTCATCTTAAAGTTGATTACAAAAAACCAAAATTTAATTCAAAGGGAGTAAAAGTTATTCTTTAAATTTCATTGTTTTTAAGGTTGCCTTTTCTTCAGTTCTACAAGAACTTAATAATTTTTGATATGCTTGATTTCATCAATTCTATTTGCAGGTCTTTCAGATGCTTTTCTTGCAATGATTTTACTTCTGCAGTTACAGTTCTAATACTTTCTCCCTTATTTATCGTTATCTACTGTTCAATATATAGGCTTTCTTTTATAGTTAATTCCATTATCAATTATTCTGATCATGTACTTTGATATACCTAAAAAACATTTAATTGTTAAAGTTATTCCAAAAATAATGAGTTTGAATTAAATATAATCCTACCAATTTGCTTCTACTACTCCCATCAATTAATAGGGCAATTAATATGGAAGATTAGAAAGGGACTAAATAATCATAATAAAACATCTTTAAGTTGGTTATTAATATAAGTCTCTTTACCTATTTTGTATTTGTTAAATAATCAATTAGGTAATTTGTATTCCTCTTTGACTTCTGGTAAGTGTATTAAGAGATGATTTCATGGTTTACAACTTTTTAAGGATTTCATTAGATATCAAACTTTATAATTTGAACTCAAAAATTAAATATTTTATTGCCAATAAAGAATCATATTTTAAATAATTAATGGGATTTTTATTAAATTAAGAATGAAATTTGGGAAAAAATTTAACAATCAAAATTAGATTGCCCAATCCTAGAATAAAAAACTTGTAATTATAGATGAAATTAAATCCATAAATCATGAATAATTTAAAATCTGATTTTAAAAATGTAATAATCGTAACAGAATGCAAGTAAATAGCTACATGCCTCTACAGAAGCCTAATAAATAAGAAGAATAAATAAGTAAGCAAACAAAGGTGATCATTTATACTAGTAAGCATGACTAAGAATTTTAATAACTCAACCATGCTATTATTACCTTACAACATCTTAATCAGATTCTTTTTAATCTCTTCAAATGCTTCCTAGGAATAGTCTTTCTAATTAAATTCATGGTCTTTTATGTTCTTAAGAATATGTATTATCTTCTTAATTAACTCCTTCTCCTTTTGATCTTAATATTTAATAGATTAGAGGTATGAGACACAATCTTTAATTTACTCCTTCTTAAGCCTATCCGAGAGTTTCTTAAATATTGATGATGAGTCATCATCATCAATAATATTAATCTAATTTACATTAGATATAATTTGTAAGAGATCCTCCTATCTCTCAAATAGCTCCTGCTCTTCCTGTGCTACTACTACTTGCACCTTCTATTATTACAAACATCTATTATAAATAAATAAATTTTACCTCAATGATTTTGTCTCATCAGGAGTGATATTGATGATCATTTCTATCTTCACTTTCGGAGCATCCGGTAATTTTAGAACTTCGGTACTTGTTCTTTGGTCCTTCTTCTATTCAGGAACTGGCTTTTAACAAATTTACTCGTAAATGGAGTCAATGGCTCCATTGACTCTATCGTAGGATTCCTAATTATGATTATAATAATCTTACATCCATAAATCAATCAAAGGTTTCGATGCACTGTTGAGTCAAAGTTCTCATTTGTTCTGTAAACTGTTCTACAGATAGCATTTATGGGAAATAAAAGATATTTTAATTAATGATTTATATTTCTATTTCTATTACAATAAAAATAAGTATTAATATATATATTAGTATTAGTAAGTATTATTTATATTGCTCTCTTATGAGATTTTGGTATTATTTATGTTAAATCTTTAGTGGAAATTATAATCATTTTTATTAAGACCTAATCATATATATATATATATACAGCAAAAAAAAAAAAAATTAAGAACATTTTGGGGGAAAAATATGAATTTAGACAGGAATGCTGCTAGGAGAATGAAAAGTAGCGGAATTGATAGAGAATAATGAACTCTACCTTTTATACTTTCCAAGCATATAGAAAGAGTTTTTGGTACCTATGGCATAAGTCACAAATTAGATTCGTGGTGGTTTCAACGAGTGGGTGCTTTTTATTCGGGATAATTATAGTCATGAGGTGCGTTGTGGTGTATGCTCTCCTATTAATGTTTAATATGTCTATGTAATTATAGTAGTTATAGCAATTAAGAGCATATATTATAATAGTTACAACATTAATATTAATAATATATAAATAATGGGGAAATAGGCGATTTTTGGGTGTTTTTGTTATGAGAGTCTAGTGAGTACTATATGGAGGATAGGTATGAGGTCTTTTTATATGCATTTGTGATAGCTTTATGAAGGGTAATATATGTATTAATTAATTAGATATGTAGATTTGTGTTGTAATTGATAAAAATGAGTTTTGATGTTTTGTTATTGAATAGTTTTTATTGATCTTTGGGTTTTTTAGGTTGTTGTTTGTATAAATTATGTTATTTGAGTGTTTTTTTGATAGTCAAAACAGGATAATAAAAAGCCAAATTAGATGGTCATACTAGTAGTGTCTACTCAGTCTGTTTCTCTCCTGATGGAAATACTTTAGCTTCTGGTAGTGGTGATAAGTCTATCCGTCTATGGGATGTCAAAACAGGATAATAAAAAGCCAAATTAGATGGTCATAGTAATTATGTTATGTCAGTCTGTTTCTCTCCTGATGGAAATACATTAGCTTCTGGTAGTAAGTCTATCCGTCTATGGGATGTCAAAACAGGATAATAAAAAGCCTAGTTAGAGGGTCATACCAGTACTGTCTACTCAGTCTGTTTCTCTCCTGATGGAAATACATTAGCTTCTGGAAGTTATGATAACTCTATCCGTCTATGGGATATCAAAACAGAATAATAAAAAGCCAAATTAGATGGTCACACTAGTTATGTCAACTCAGTCTGTTTCTCTCCTGATGGAAATACATTAGTTTTTGGAAGTAGTGATCACGCTCTCCTTGTATGGGATGTGAAAAATGGGAAAGAAATTTTATCTGATGACAAAAAATACAAAGATATTCTTACCTAGTTTAAAGTACTTTAGAATAGTTCATTATTACCAAATGGTATTTGTTGTATATTATTATTTAGTTAATCCTGATCGTACAATTCTTAGAATTTGTTAGAATCCTTTATTAGAAGCATCAGGTACGTTTATCTTATAAGGAGAATTTATAAACCATTAAGGAAAAGATTTGAAACCTTTATTTAAGTCTAAAGGATGTTGCTTTTTAGAAGATTTATAGAAAAAGTGATTTTGATCATTATCAAACAGCAATTATAAATAAAATATATAACTAATATTTTTTTTTAATTCTGTCTTTATAAGTTTGACTCTTAATCCTTACTTCTAAAGCTAGGTAAGTTCTTATTTTTTTAAGTTTTTTCCATTTTTTTTTATATACACTACATTTATTTTAATATTGCTAAAATTTATTGTCAGTTTAGTAGGGATTATTTAATTAAATATCATAAAAAATGTTATCAATTAATATTTATATAGATTTTATTATAAATGATACTAATTTTAATTAATGATCTAAACAGATAACATTAAGCAATATGAAGAGATTAAAAAAGAGATCCATATAATTACTTAAAGAAAATTTAATTAACACAACATCGTTTTTAAATAATCTAGGATATTTTATGATAGATTTACTGAATTTATTATTATTTATAATAGTGATTGATATTAAAAAAAATAAAATAATAATTTTGTAAGATTTAGTTTTAATTTATGAATACAAAAAGATAAAAAAAAAGATATTTCAAGAAATCAAAAATAAAATTAATCTTATATATAATCTAACCTATAAAGTTAAAACATTGAGATTGAATGATTTTTCAAAAGTTTTCTCTTCAAAGTAATGCATCAGAACCAATTTTTAATATTTTTAATTGATATTAAAAGTATCATAAATTATAAAAGCCTGAAAAGATATTATAATCATCAAGAAGGATATTATTGAAAGGATTAAAATTTAAGTAAATAATTATATTTTCCCTTAAAACCTTCTAATAATCTTAATTACTAATAAACTTAAGTTCTATGAAAATTCTTTATACATCCAAAGAAGGAGCAACTTTAGACGATACTTTTCAATTTATAAAGAGACAAAACATATATAAACCACTAACATTATGTACATACCTTTTTGAAGAGTCAGAACTATATCATCACTGTTACCTTCAAGATGATTCTAGCCAAATTAATAATGATCTAGGCAAAAAATATATCCCTAATCATTTTTGAACTCTTTAAAACTCATTTTAAAAATTAAGAAATTACCAAAAATTTATATTTAATAATTCAAAATTATATTGAATAATTGAAGAAAAAGAAGAATAAAAGTAAACCATACATATTCACAATATATAATCTTATCTCAATGAGATTGAGATTAACCTCCTAAATGAATTGGATGATAGATTTTTAGAGCCTACAAAATCTAAAAAAAGTATGAAATTTATGATATTAATCATAGGTCACGCTATAATGTATGTGAATATTTTCTTGTATTACAAAAAATTTATTCACTTATCTAGAATTTTTCAGTTATAATTATTAGAATTCAGATTTGTAATTTCATATAAAAATAAAGGATTTAACATTAATGGTTTTTAGAAAATAGATTTATTAATTTAGTATACCAAATTAGTAAAATATTATAATATTTATTAGCCAATCCCATTTTCTTCACAAATTTTCTCCTCCTCCATCTTCTACTTCTGGCAATTACTTTCTACTCTTCTTTAATACCTCCGATGGCATAGCTGGTTTGGCTATCCCCTATGCCCTACTTTCTATGTAAATAAAGGTATTTTTTAAGCTCTCTTAGCTCGCCTCATCCATCACCCACCTGCCCTCCTCAGAGGAGCAGCCCCAATAGAAAATTTTTTTTTTAAATACTAATAGCTTTTTTTTTCTTGGTATTCATTAAACATATACAAGGAAATCTGAAGGAGTCTATTAAATTCTTAAATTATTAGAGCAAAACAAGACATATTCAAATCACGCTGTTAAATTGATTTTCTAGCATTTTCTTTATACTATTTGAAAAAAAGTATAAATAATACATTATATCACTTTGTCCAGCAGATGATAATAACAATTAAATATTCTAGTGTAGCCTATAGTCATTTTGTGAAACAATAATGAGCTACTAATTTCTTAAATTTACAAGTATTAGTTATGTTTTAAATATATCAGAATAACAATAAGTAAATTATTCCATAATTTACATAAAAATGAAAATTACTTTCTCTATTGTCTTGGAGGCTAAATATTGGTTTCACTAAGTTAGTAATTAGTCAAACAAATGATATCTAATTGAAATAAAATTTTACTAATAATGAAAAATTAAATCTAATTCTTCAACAATACAAAGTTGCGCCCCCAAAAAATTCTTTATAATTGCAAGAAATCTTATGAATTTTTTTTGTTCTTTTCTTTATTTACTCTTAAAAAATTATGTAGATGCTCTGGCAAAAAACTTTTAAAAGTCAGAAAACTTTCAATTAATGTTACTTACTAAGTATTATCAATAAAATCTATTGTTTTTTTAATAGAATGATAATAATCTCAATCCTAAATATTTTATTCTCAAAATGGATTTAAATATAAAATATCATTTATCAAAAATGATCAAATATATATAGTTAATCAAAAAGCGTAAAAGGCTTATATTTTGATGATCGACATATGCTAATGGTCTAAACTATTCCCTCCTCTGTTATAAAATTTCAATCCAGAAACCAATTAATCAGTTAATTTTACAACATGTATTTTAGCTTGGGCATTACCATCATAAATGACTTTTTCAGTCCTCCTGTCAGCTGCTACTGTTAATACTTGTATGTCTGTTTATCTATCATCAATATCCCACATCCAAAACCTTACAGTATTAATTTCGTATGCTTATAAAAATTCCACTATTATTGATTCACCGAGTCTGGCAACAACATGTCCTTAATGAAGATTTGGATCTGGAGGGTAGTAATACAGTAAATTTCTTAAAGGGCTATTTTCAATACCTGGTGTCCAAAAAATAGTTTTTCTTGCTGAAGATAGAAGTGCTCCATTAAATTACGAAGCTACATCTTTGTAATTTCCCCTAATAATAGATGCTTCTCTTAAAATATAAAGGTCATTTTAAGAAAATTTTGCATTAGCATCAGCAGCTGGTAATGGAGCAAAATCCGAGTACTCTAATAAGAAAAACAAAAGCAATAGTTTCATTAAAAATATTAATCTAATAAAATTATCTAATGATTTATAATTAAGACTCCTAAGAAAAATAATATCTTGTGGAGGAATAAAATTTTTAAAGTAGATATAATACTTTTTTTGGATTTTGTGAAACTAATGCTTTTCTATATTTTTAAATCAAGACAATAGAATTATTTGGATTTATTACCATAATTATTAAATTCAACTTCTTTATGATTAATATTTACCAAGCGCAAAGAGAAAATAAATATAAATTCAGCTATAATTCATTATTGACATTCTACCTAAACTATAATCTCTAAATATGTTTCTAAACACCTTAAAGCCTCTTAAACTTCAAAATTGTATTATTAATCATAATAATTTGGCTTCTCTTCAATCATTTATCTCTATAATCATGATATATATTTAATTTATTGTTCAGAAAGTCAGAGCAAAATCAACTTGAGAATAAATACATCATGAAAAAAGTTGCATTAAATAGAAAATTGAGGAAATTTAAATCTTCAATAAAATTAAAACATACATGAGAAATCTAAAATAGTTGATTTAATGAATAACAGATAGAAGGAAGTTTATAAAAATGAAATCCATTTCAGTTCTACAATTTTTGTTTCTTAAAGATAAAATAATTCTGAAAAATGGTAAGCAATGTTCAGTTAATAAATTGGGATTGCTCAGTAAGTTCTTGAACAAAGACCAAAGATGATAGAAAATATTATTAGGATATTAACAAATAAGATATTAATTGTGTGTAAGCAAATTAATAAATATTCATAAAGCGTTCAAAATATAGCAAAAGGTTTTTTATTAAATAATCTCTTTTGCTGTCCTTCATTTTGGGAATTCCTGATTATTTGCAAAAAATTTGAGAAAATCGATGGAAGTTAGTACGATAACAGAAAAGGATCACTTTTAATTAATCTTGAAATTCGAACAATTATAATTTAGATTGCTCAAAAATAAAAAATATAAAAATATTTTTTTTCAATTTCAAAATTTGGCAGTTATTCCTTTCTCATTGATTTAATTTATTCATTATCAATTAATGATTTATTTCTTTAAATTAAAATTCAAGAGTTATCTTTTGAAATTATTGTATATCAAGAAAATTTGCCACTGATTTTTTGATAGAAAGAATGTTAATGTTAAAATTCAACAATTATATTAAATTAAAATAAGATCAACTTTATCATATTATTAGAAGGTTTCAAAAAGATAACTCTTGAATTTTAACTTCTCACTTGTTTTATTATATTATTAGTTAGTATTTTTGATTCTAGAAGATAATTATCCTATTGAATTTTTTTAAATAACAAATATAATAAATATACTCTAAAAAAGTATCTATTGCAATCGATTTAATTCAATAATATAAAAATTCTATATTTAAAGGAAGAATTTCTAATTAATGGAAGGAGAAAAATTAATAAATAAAAGTGTTTCTAGCAACAAATCTTGATTTAATCCCAATCAATTAAAAAGTTGTGGTCAGAGAGATTAAGATAACAAGAGAAACGATACAATTACAGGCAAGAACTATGAACTTTTAAAAATTTGAAAGGTACTTCTAAAAGCCAAATTTTTTACAAAGTTTATTCTATAAAAATGAAAAGTGACAAATTTTTAATTTATTTACCAAAATATTTGTTTTACAAATCAATTATGAATTAACATATAGTTGAGGAAGTACCTCTCAAGATAGATGCAAATAAGCTGATTCCATCTATTTATTCAACCTGCATATGCCTCTTAATCTAAGGTTAATATTTGCCTAAATTACTTCATCAATTATAGCATCAAATTGTGTATTGAAAATTTTATTTGTTGAAATTTAAGTACAAGAAAAGAAAATGTTAAATTGGTGTGCTTTTGAGGCTAGTAAAAAATAAGATGTTATATTTTAATTAATGAAAGTTTTTTAAACTAAAATCAAAGTTGGGGCATAGACGAAAAGCATTAGCCTGATAAATTATGGGCAGTCAAAGTTTTTAAATTCCTAAAACCTAATTCTGATTTATTTAAGAAATATAACTTATAAAAATTTGAAATGAAGAAACTCACCTAGAAATAAATAACTGTAAAATTGAAAAACAAACATTAGGAAGATCAAGTCTCTAAATGTGACTCAAGGCAAAATGGAAATGTCAGAAGATTTTTTCGAATACTAAAATATCAGTAAAAAAAATAAAGTAAGAAAAGTAGCTTTCTTCTCTCAAGTTTCCTATTAATATTACAAATAGGCATTATTATTGGAGGATTTCCTAAAATTCAAATTATTTTTGGAATAATTTTCGTATAGTAATATTTTTTGTTAAACTGGATCAAAGATAATATCTTGGGGCATTATTCATTATTTTTTAATACACACTTCTAATCAAGAAAATCAATTAATAAATAATTTTAAGTTGTATGTGTGACTACTTTAAGAGATTGCCCAATTAGGAATCTAGAAAAATATAGGAGTATATGGACTAGAAATGATTATAATTCAAGATCCATTTACTTCTAACCTCGCAGCCTCGAGAGCAATTTTTGAGATACTCTCAGATATCCAGCCTTAGTCATAGCTAAATTTTTAGCTAGTTTGAGATCTCTTTTTAACTTTGGGATTTGAGTAGATGAAATTTGTGTTAGTTAAATTCACTAAACAAATCAATTATGAGGTAGATATTAAGTAAGAATTCTTGATTAATGTTAGGAGTAATCAATAAAGCAACAAATACAGGAAGTTGTTAATAAGAACAAATGTCTGATTTAAAGGTAAATGTATATAAGCTTATTCAAAAGAGTAAGGTTTGCTGATATGTTTTTAGATTAAAATGATTGTTTTGAAATTATAGCTTCATGGTTAACCCCAGCTTTCAGTTTTTGAATCTTATTATTAAAATTGAAAAGACATGGTTTAGATTAAATGTTCCTATACAGAATTCACACAAACATCAAAAGTAAATTAAAGAGAGACATTGAAAAATATCAATCGACCATTAAAAAGCCAAAACTGTTTAACAATTTTGATGATAAAATAGAAAATGGAAGATGACTTCATCTTTATTCAATAATTGTATATCTATAATATAATAACAGCAGCTACAAAATTTTTTCATTCTAGCTTCATGAAAACTTTAATATTTCTAAAAGATTTGAATCAATGAGCCAATAATTGCAACAGTATCAATAATTAGCAATATAATTTTGAATTACTTTAGAAATTGAAAAATGGTTTTGAAAAAATACAAAAATGATTGAGGCAGAAAGCTCAATAGGAATTCAAGGCACTAAAGTGAATTTGAGACAGTAAAGTAATTCAATTATAATATGAGAAGATTATTAAGAATAATATTTAATACATTAATAAAATAAAAGATGGGAATGTTCGTAAATTGAGAAAAACAAGTGCAAAAAATTTATATCGAAAAAAAGGATTAGCTGAGTTATTTTAGAACAAGAGGAATTTTAGAAAATTAGTATTCTATAATAAGATAAAATATTATTGAGAAATTTTGAAAGAGAATTAGGATCCAAGTATCTGAATAAATATAAAATTAAAAGAGTATTTAGAAAAAATTAAAGAATTTTTTATTTAATATGGCTTTTAAACTTCCGAAAAATTTTGGAACTAATCTGATCATTAAATTCAAATACTTGCACTTTTAATAGATTTTTACAAAGCAATAAAGTTATTATTAATAGTCATATTTAGTATGGATTAATTTCAAAACCTAAAATTGGCTCCGAAAATGAAACATAATATGTAATAACTATAAGATGAAAAACTATTTAATAAACACTTTTGCTTAATCTGAAAACTTTTTTCAAACATCCCTCAAATAATCATTTGAGTTGATTTCAAGATTTGATTGTAAAACTGTTTATTATTAATTGCAGAATTTATAAATCCTTCTAAGATGCTCTAACATCATCAAAGAGTTAAAGAATGCACATAATATTTTGAGTAAAAGTAAATATAAACATTAGGATAAAAAAAGTGCTAAGAAAAATTGTAGCAAAAAATGCGATCAAGAGAACAACAACTAATGAAAAAGTATTGTTAACCAAACAAATTAAAAATTTATAAATTGCCTTCTCTCAAAATGAGCAATAAAAAATTTGGAGATTTTCTTTAAAAGTAAGCATCTAAGAAAAAAAACATGTCTTCATCATTATTTTGCTGGAAATCAATCATGATACAATTATCTGAGTTTGAAAATAAATCATCTTTTTCAATTATATGATATTTGATTCTTATAAATTTAAGAAATTTAAATACATATTTAAATATAACCAATTGTAGTCTAAATATTTAAGAATTTAAATTAATGAACTCAATTTAGTAATATGAAAAGTGTGAAAACCTTGGATAAGGAACTTATGGAAAGGTTTATAAGGGAATAAATAAACTAACTCATGAAGTTGTTGCAATCAAAGAAATAATTCATTCTGAAGAAGAAAAAAAGGAGGGAATATAATCAACTACCTTAAGAGAAATGTCGGTTTTACTATAATTTAGGAACCATCCCCATATTGTTGAGTAAAACTTATTAATAAACAAGATTGAAACAAGTCATTTTAGATGATACTGATTATAAGCAATATCTGATAATGGAGTATATCGATACAGATCTTCGAAAAATGATTGATCAAAAGAAAATAACGGAACACATGGCAAAAAAGCTACTCCTTCATATTTTAAGAGGTCTTTATGCTTTACATAGTTAACTTATATTTCATAGAGATCTAAAACCTGCTAATATTTTAGTTCAAAATGGAGTGGCTAAATTGGGAGATTTCGGGCTAGCCAAGCCAATAGGTTATCCAATAAATAGAACTCATACCAAGGAAGTACAAACACTATGGTACAGAGCTCCAGAATTGCTTTTAGGTCACTTTAAGTATTCTCCAGCATTGGATATTTTTTCATTAGGATGCATCTTCTATGAAATGTTGATTGGAGAAGCATTGTTTAAAGGAAATAGTGAAATTGATTAGCTATTTAGAATCTTTTAATTTATGGGTACTCCTTTGGATTGGGAGGGCTTTAAATCTATGCCATATTATTCTGCTAGATTTCCATAGTTTAAATCAGAGGCAGAAAAACATTTATCCAATTACAATATTTCTTAGGAGGCTAAAAATTTGCTGTTAAAAATGCTTTAAATTGATAGTACTAAACGAATTACTGCCAAGGAGGCAATAAATGATATATATTTTTCTATTATTTGATTATATATATATATATATTTTGAGCAAATGAATTATAAAAATAAAGTAACCATATTACAGGGCTCGAATATAAAAATCCTGATACTTTTGGCTTAAAATCATTCATATCTTAAAGATTTGTTAGCATCACATCCTGAAGGCTTTTTAATTTACTGTCTTTGAATTTTTATAGATTATTCCAATTAGTTTAAAAGCTTATAAATAGGAAAAGGCTGATTAATTTAATTAATACACAAAGATAAATCTATTCTTAATTCTGAGAATAGATCTTTAGTTGCTTAATTATAAGAAATAAAGGTATTCTTACATTAGTGTTAAAAGAAACCTAGAGATCATAGATTTATTTAATATTAAAGCAAATTAATTGAGATAACTGTAGATATCTTACAGTTTCTATTAATTTTTCATTATTTATTAGATGCTTCATAATTATGTAAATATATGAAGCATATTTCACAATCACTGTATTGTAATAAAATAGGGTGCTGGCAAATTAGCCTAGTTTATAGCCAACAAATTTTTAAGTACAAAATGAATTACTTGATATAACCAAAATGTCTGCAACAGAGGTTTGAGAAATTATAAAATAAAAATATTTTTAATAAATGGCTAAGTTTACAAATAAACCTAAGGGTCGTACAAGCAAGAGATTAGCATTGAATAAGAAATACAAAATAGAGAAGAAGGTTAAATAGCATCACAAAAAGCTCAAAAAGGAAGCCAGAAAGATGAGTGCCTTAGGATAAATAAAAAAAAGTACTTTCAAATGTTAATAAAATTTTAGCTTCATCGAAAGAAATAGGAATCCCTAACATGTATCCATTTAAGAAAAATGTTATTGAAACATTAAAAAGAAAGAAAGATTAAGAGGAATAAGAGAAAAAAATAAATAAATTATAATAAAAAGAGGAAATTGATCTAAATTTGGCAGAAGTCAAATCAAATTTATATGAGACCAAAGCTCAAGTTGTTGAAGAAGAATAAATTTAACAAGAGAATTTGAATTAATTAACTAAAGAGCATAAGAAATATATTACCTAAGTAAAAAAAGTAGTGGAAGTAATTTAATCATTTTAAATTAAGGCTGCTGATATAATTTTAATAATCTTGGATGCCAGAGATCCTTTGGCATGTAGATGTAAACATATGGAGAGAGAAATTCTAGGCATGCCGGGAGAAAAAAAGATTATTTTGGTTTTGAACAAAATTGACTTAGTACCTCCAGGTAATGCAGATGCATGGTTGGCTCATTTAAGAAGAGAATTTGCTACTGTTCTTTTTAAAGCTAATACTTAATAATAATAATCCAATTTATCATCTGCCTCCATCTATAAGAAAACTTTATCTTAAAGACAAGATTTGGCTGATGATTTGACATCATCTTCTAAGGCAATAGGAGCTGATAAGTTATTAGAATTAATAAAAAATTACTCAAAAAATGAGGGAGTTAAAAGTAGTGTTACTGTTGGTGTTATTGGTTATCCAAATGTTGGAAAGAGTTCAGTCATTAACAGTCTTAAGAGAAGTAAGGCTTGCGCTGTTTCATCCACTCCAGGATTCACAAAGGGTCTTTAAGAAGTTGTTATTGACAGTTAAGTTAAGATTATTGATTGTCCAGGAGTTGTGTTTGATTCTGAAAATAAGGAGAGCACTTTATTAAGAAATATCATTAAAGTATAATCTACATGTATAATTCATAGATTGAATAAATTGAAGATCCAAGATAACCAATTGAAGAAATTTTAAAAAAAGTTTCTAAAAATGAGTTACTATTACTGTACAAAATTCAAACATTCAATAATGTGAACGAATTCTTATGTTAAGTAGCTTTGGCTAGAGGAAAGTTGTAGAAAGGTGGCATTCCAGATTTGGAATGTGCAGCTAGAATTGTTTTATAGGATTGGAACTAAGGGAAGATTAAATATTTTACTGTTCCTCCTAATTAAATTGAATAAGAATGACTTATTTATTTGTTTGTTTCATATAACAATTTAATAAAGCTTCATTCAGATGGGATCTGTCTGTATAAATCGATCATCTATACATAAAGTAGAGCTTCAATACCCATTAATCAAAAGAATATAAAAATTCTCTCCTAATAGATAAAATGCTTTGGAGAAGCCGTTCACTCATTCTGAATTAATTGAGGATGTCTATGAAGTAACAGAATTAGAAGGCATTCTTAAAGATCTTGAAGAAAATAAAAAGTTTACTGAAGATAAAATATTAACTGATGATGTAACAGTTCAAAAAGAGTAAGTCAGATAACATATAGCTGTGAATTAGGCTATTAAAAGATTAAATGAGATTGTAACTTAAATTCAATTTTAAGTAGAGCTACAAGAAAAATCTTCTGTAATTTTGAGAACTAACTACAGAGGTTCAGATACTTAAACATTAAAGGGTATATTAAAATCAGATTAATCTAAATCTAAATCAAAATCGAAATCTAATTCGAAATACAACAATTCAGTTAATAGGCTAAAGTAAGCGAAAACCTAAAAAAAAGTCTCTTTTCAATCAAGAGTATTAAATCACAAATCAAATAAAATGTATATATGATAAAATGAGCAATTAAAATATATAATAATCTCCAGCACTATAAAATATTTAATTAATCATCAGTTTATCATAACATAGCCACTCCTCTTTTGATCAAATAGTATGGAGGATAATACTGTTATATATTTAGAAAGAAAAAAGATTTGGAGTTTTCTGTTGTAGATAGTCACCAGGTTTTCTTGATGTTTCATATACCGAACATTAACCTTACTTTTAGTTTTGTTGTTATTACAGGTATATCTAACTCCGATTCCTTATTCACTACTCTCAGTAATAGCCTTAAGTAAGGCATCTTATGTTTTAGTACTTTTGGTAACATTCATAAAGATTCCTCAACCTATCAGCCATAACCATAGATGTAACAATCCATCATCATCATGAGAGTTTGTAAAATAGTATTCTTGTGATGAAGAAAGGATACAATAAATTCTAATGAGAATATATGAATTGGATTTGGGATAAATGTTAATAAAAGAAATTAATAGTAAGAAATTTGAATATAATAATAAAATAACTTTTTGAGAAAAGTACTAAATTGTATCAGTCAAGAATGATTAAGCGAAAAAGAATCCACACCCAAGAGAGAATTTGAAATTCCCTTTAAGAATTGCAAGATGAGTTGAAATAATATTAAGAATATTCTGTATTAATTATTTACAAAGATATTATCTATATATTAAAATATACATATTCTACAATCATTATTATGGTTTAGGACATTTACCATATCTTTTAATGTAATCATTGTATTTTTTTTAACATTAAATTGCTGTCCATTAAAATGTATTTAATTTATGATCTCTTTTCATTGCTTCCCAATCTTATTTGTATTTTTTGACAAGCCCTTCAATTGCCCATTCATCATCAATATTCATTCTTACTTTATTTTTTTTTTTTTCTACTTCTTCTGCTGGTAATTTTGATGTAGCTTATCTTTACAATTCTTTTATTTAATCTATAGAAATTTCTTCTGCTTCGATGTATTATTATGGAGCAGATTCCTTTTATTTTAATTCATTAGTTATTTTTTGATTAATCTAAAAACCTGTATTCATTCCCAAGTTATTTAAGTTTTGAGTAAATGAAATATTTCTGTTCCATCCTGGAATTTTATTTTACTCCTTTTATGTCTTAGTTATCTTTTTATTTCTTGAAAATAGATGCTTATGAGATTTTTATGCACGTTTGACAGTTTTTCTCCTGGCCATACAATAAATTAATTATAAATTAATTAATAATTAACTTTCTAATATAAAATTATGTAGAGCTCAAAAATTTATGTATATATATATGATTATCGATCATTTATATAGATAGGACTCCTATTAATAATATATTCTTTTGGAAATTTATCTTCAAATTACATTAATTATTATACTAATTCTAAATCTAAATTAGTCCTTCATAAAATTATTATGAATTCTTCTAAATATGAACATTTCTCCAAATTTTTTTTTAAATTATTTAAATATCGCATCAATCTTTTCCATATTATCATCTGATTTCAAATTCCATCTTTGTACTATAATTAATTGCTTTTTTTCAATAAAATCTTTCTTTAATTTAACTCAAAAAGAAAATTAAGCTAAATATTTTGTGCAATTGAAGCATCTTAGTTTTAAACCTTCAAAATATTAACTTCATAATCTTGAATAATAGTTTTCAATTCGAATGAATTCATATCATTAATTTTTTGTTATTTCCGTGTCCAAATGTTGAATAATTGATTATAATATTTTATTTTTATTATTAAATTAATTGTTTAATCAAGGTGAATCTGAACATAATTAATTAATTTGATAAAAATAAAATTAATAATTGGCATGAGTAATCTAGTCATTTTTTTTTTAATCTACGCTTTACCTTAAAAATGATTAAGACAATAATTTAAGATTTTATTTTCAAAATACAAAAAATAATTTTAATGTACTAGAAAAAAATTATAATATGAATCTATATGTTCTCTTATTGATTTTTAACAATTTCCAATCATGAAGAACTAAAAATTGTTTTCAAATCCTAGAGATTAAATTGTATTTTACTGATTTATTAATTGATTAAGATTTTCTAAACAATATCTAGCCAGAATAGAAATTTTAAGAAACCTTTTTTCAATATTTTTTTCATATTCTTAAATAGAAATTATTAAGTAAATGAAAATATCGTAATTTTTATTTTATTATTATAATAAATTTTGTTTTTTTTAATTCATTTATTCAATCATAATGAGTTTTTTTATCTTAAATTTATTTAAATGAAATATTTTATCCTATTATTCTGATAAATAGTTAATTAATTAGCATATTAATTTCAATTTCAAATATATCCAAAATTATTTTATTTGAATAATTTGCCAGAAAAAATTGCTAATACTTTTATAAAATATACTTGAAAGATAAACGTATTTTAGGAGGACATATTTCAAATTATCAATCTAAATTAACATATTTAAACTGATCATTTAGAGAACATTATATAAATTAAACAAAAAGTATAATAATAATAACAATTCATCATTTAAATCTAATTGATGCTTCAAAAAGTTACAATAAATGTAGAAATATGAATAAACTATTTTTAATATTATTTTCATATCACTACTAATTAAAATTTCTTCTTTTGTTAAATTATTAAATTGGATTCTCCTATAATAAATCTAATTCTTTCTTGTTTGTAAAACCATTGAATTGAGTTTGTCTTAAATACCCTAAATTCAAAAAAGGTGTAGTAGATATCTGCTGGGTAAACGTCTATTATTGTTAAGGAGGAGGCATTTATTCATCATTCTACTATACACATTATTCGTTATTCCAAAATGGAGATTGTAACATTGAAGGTAACAAAAATGGTGATGTAGAACTCATTTTATACATATTATTTGATTTAGGTAATTGTAAGGAAGAATTTTAATGACATTCTCCTTCCTCAATTATACCAGGCGATAATTATTTTAAGAATTGATTCTCAAGAAATTGATATCCAGGAGAAGTTAAACATTATAGCATCATCAAAGGAGTGGCATTTTTCATATCTTCTTAAAGAAAATTTGATTGTAAATTTAAAGCTATCTTCATCTCTTCGTTATTAAAATTCATTTATTATTGCAATTATTACAATTACATTTATTAATGAAATTATAATTATTATTATAATTATTATTATTATTATTATAATTGTTATTATTGTTACTATTGTTAAGATTATTATTATGTTTATTAAATAATTGGTTAATTTTATTGATTAAACGATTAAGGTGATATTTACAGTTCTTCCTGTTTTATTATTTTTGGAAGATTTCTTTATTTTCTTTACTCAACACTTTATTCCTTATTTCTGATGCCTTTTTTATGCCTACCTCTTTTTCCTATTATTCCTTATTTATTTGAATCCACATGAGCTTAACTAAAATTTAGAAATTAAAAAAATACTTTTTCCTTATATATTGCTTAACCATATCAATTTCATCACATTCATCATCTTTACAAATTTTGTGAATTAAAGATTTATAACTTTGATATAAGAATATGAAATACCGATTTTTTACTTAATTTTCTGTTCTTCCATTTAACTATTGTGAAATTTAGGACCATTTCTTTCCATTTTTTACAACATTATTGAGAATAATCAAATCCTCTTTGAGCATCCATTGATCTCTAAGAAAATAAAATGAGAATTCTACTTATTCAATTCTGGATTAAGATAATTCATCCATCTTTCTCTTATTTATTTAGGAGTACGAATATTTCCTTAAAGATTTCTTTCATATAATGAAACTGCTATCTGAGTCCATATATGTTTATGCTTTTAACTAATTTAAATGCATTAATAAGGTACTTCATTTGAGTTGTAATGAAATCATCTTCTTCTTAAAGCCAATTAATTGATTTCATTTATGGATTTATGAGTGTTATCCATCGTTACTTCAATGAATGCTTGTCAATTTTAAGGATGTTTTCAAAATTTACCCAGTCATTCTCATCCTATGATGTATTTTCTCAAGATACCGGATGAATAATAAGTAGGTTTTATTTCTCAAAGTATTTAACCAGAAACCAAACCATAAACAATTTAAAAGAGTTGTCCCACTTTCTTTTGCATCTCAATTTTTCATCTTCTAAAAAGCTACAAATAAGTTATATTCTAAACCTTTTACAGATTTGATCAAACTTTTTATTAGATGGATAAATGAACTCCCCTCTTATCTTAAATTATTTTCTATACTCATCTGGTATGGGAGTATTTGATCTATCTCCCAAACTAATAATAAAAGCTTAAAATTCGTTCATTTAATTATATTTATATATTTTTTTATTGTTTAATATAATAAATAGTTTTGGACTAATTCTCTAAAAGCATTAAAATACTGTTTAATAAGCAAATAATTACGATAAAAATGCAATTGAAATATTATCAACCAAATTGATGTATTCATTTTTTTTATTTATCGAACACATACCAAGAAGATAAGAGTTATTTAGTTTTAATTTTCAGTTCAGTTATTTATTCATAAAAAGCCCAAAAACTTTTATTTATCTATTTTTAAATTTGATTGTACTTTAATAAGAAAAACTTTTATGAACAGAGAATATTTACTTGAGTGTCCCTTGAGTTATTTTAAAATCAAGATCTTAATAACATTATGGTTATTTTATATAAAAATAATAATCAGGGTATTACCCGAAATATAATTCTTCTTAACAAAACCACATTGAAAAAAATAAGGTGGTTGATAATAATCAATTTAGAGATTATAAAACATAATTTTATGATTAGACACATTTTAAGTCTATTATTGTATGTATACAATTAGTTAAAGAGGTTTAGGGTGTAAAAAATAATAATACTAGAAAAATAGCGATAGCGATTTTTTTTTAAATGGGTCGATGTTTAATAATATAAATAAGTTTTCAAATTTCTCATAATCATAAATAATTAATGAGTAATTTTTGATGGATAGACACTAATTAATAATAACAAACTAAGAAGATGATTGAAATATTATATATATAAAATATAAATATTATAAATAATTAGGAATAGAAGAAAGCTACTCTATAAAAGTAAAAGTAAATTTGCTACCAATAAAATTACATCAATCATCAAATTGAGATTCTTAGTTTGAATATTAAAATAAAAGTTCTAGTCATTTATAGATATATGAAATCATTTGGAATAAATTAATAAGAAATTTTGTAAGCTGTGTCCAACCATCTTCGTTACTTTGTTGATATTCACTTTTGTATATCATAACAATTATTAGCATTTTCAGTACATGAAATTTAAATTTCAAGATCATGAAAAATGTGATCAATTTTATGGAAGTTATATAAACTTACAATCAGTTTGTCAATTTGCTTTAAGAAAAGTGATAATTTCTTATTATTAAAAAAAGGGAATGTGGTTTGGTTTATTTTCCATAAAATTTTTTATACAGAAAATAATTTAACTTAATGAGTTTTTTCATGTTCTCATTCATATTAAACTGCTGAATGATGAGTTGATTTATATCAATAAATTAAATAATAATGATAAATAGACCTCCTGTACCAAAATTTAGTGATGGATGCTCTACCCCAAAGAGATCTTCTGACTTATTAGAGGAAGTCTCACATTTGGTGTTCAAAATGAATTTGGATGATGCAATTGAAAAAAAAGCAATCGCAATTCTAAATAACTTAACTCTACCAAACACTTCATTACATGCTTAGGCAATAGTTCATTGTGCTATGAGGGAGCTGAATTACCCATTACCTAAAGCTGATGCTAAAGTAGAATACCTTTCAAAATGTGTTTAAAATTAATACTCCTCCTTGATTTCTACTTTATGCTAAAAACTTAAATTAAATTCCAAAGCAACTAAAGTTTGTCACATTCTATACTAGTAGATGTAACCCCTCATCAACAAATTACCTTAACAACTTCAAAATGCCATTTCAGTAAAAATTGCCACTGATATTATATATTTGAAATAAGGTGGTATAAACGCTAAAATAATTGCTCAAATAGCAAATATTAAAGTAGAATAGTTGTAAATTAACTTAAACAGAATCAAACCATTTGCTTTTAAAATTATACAAGATCTATTCAACTACTTTCATAATAATTTGTAATGACTTTTATTTGATATTCTTATGTGTATTACTTTATTGAATTAATAAAAAATTTTGAATTATTTTTAGTTATTCATTTGCTAATTCATAATTTTATTTGATATTTCCATAAAATTAGGTGCTTCATGAATATCGTTTTAATATCAATCGTTTATAAAATTTAATTAAATTAAAATTTTTTTAATAATTTATAATTTTCACCAATTAATAAATTATTTAATATTTTTAACAGAAATTCTTTTTCAATAAATACTATTTGAAAAAAATATTATTATATATGATTCATACTTTTACCTTGTATTTATCCTTTATATATATCTAATTATTAACAGCAAATCTATTCTAAGTTGTTAATGGTAATTTCTTAAGAAAGTTATTTATTTTTAAAAGGAATGGTTCTTCAATAAATTTTCAATTTACAAAAAGATTAAGAAATTAATTGAATAATTTTAGATGAAAAATTAATGACTATTTTAAACTTACCTTGAAATTTTTAAATAATATACATTACTGACCGCAAGTTGCAAGTTAATTCTTTAAAAATATAATAATAATAAGATATAAATGAATATTTATCAATATTATTTTCAACTTTTTGTTATCAATAATATCCATAGTGATATTAATGATATGGCATTTATGATTATACTTAATTATAATTAGGGTAGGTCAAGTATTGTTAATTTTATTGATGGTAATTATGATAATAATTAGTATAATTATTATTATAATAATACTGATTAGTAGACATTGGGATTTATGAATAGTGTTGTGTTTGAGAAGAGGAGAAATACGTATTTTATTAGATGGATGTCTACTTCATCTATTACTACACTTCTTTACATTAATTCAATTTTTCTTAGAATAAAATATCTTTAATAAATACTATAAGTACTTGTTGCAGTAATTCCAATTTCTTGAGGAACTGGGTCAATACAGATTTTCTTTTGAATTTATGATTCAGTAAGCTAATTAAGTTATGGGGATTCTACACTTTTTGATGCCTCTTTTTTAGCCAAGAAGTCTGACATGAACTAAGTAACAGTCAAACTTAACTTTTAATCAGGATTTTCAATTATTGCTTTGATCAACAATCTTTCTTCACTTTCTTAGACCTACTGATTAGATACAATGATTACATTAAATCTTTTTAAATTTCTAATAATACCATTATATTAATTTTTAATTTAATTTTCACTTCTCCCATTTAACTCACCTTAGATTTTGGACCATTTTTTGCCATAACTCAAAATCAATTAGAGTAACTAAATTTTTTCTTCTTTGCTCCATGTAGACCTAGAGATATTGGGATTTAGCACATTGTTCCAGCGTTCTCGTATTTATTTAGGATATCTCTATGTTGAAGATATAGAATTAAATTTAATGGTTAATTCGGTCCAATTATTTTTATAATAATGGTCACTTAATTTTAAATTAAAAAGGATACTTTGCTATGTTAATTAGAATTTAATCTTCTTCCTTTGACCAAGGAGAGATCTTTAAATTTGAATGTAAAAGAGATATCCACTTTAATTCCACTAATTTTTTATCTACACATAGAATCCTTGATACATATTCCCAATCCTCATCATTCTTAAATATTATATATAACAATTACAGGAATGAGTTCCTAACGATTTTATGACATCATATGCTTAGTCATACACCAAATAAGTAGATTTTTATCTTATTGATGCCACTTTTTTCTATTTGCATCACTTGTAGATCTAAATATAGTAATATTAATATATTACTTAGAAAAAACTTCTTCATAGTACTCTGTCATTTATTAATCAGTTGGAAAGTGGTTGACACGCACTTTTACATATTATGTTACTGTTTCCACATCAATTGGGTCGAGGTTTTAAATCTTTTCTAAGAAATCAATCCATTCTTTTGGAAGATGAGCTTGTGTTTATTAAATCATAAATAAAATATAATCAAGATCTGTTTAGATTAATTGGTTTATAAATTATTGTTCATTGTTCAATAAGATAATATAAATCATATTAATTGATTGTATGTATGTATTAACAATGTTCTATTTTTATCTTAATTAGACATTATGTATTATTTAATTAGGTAAAGATTTTTTCTAATTTGTCGAATGTCCTAATAATATTCATTGTATATACAAATAAAAACTCTGTAAATGAAAACATAGTATAAATTATTGTTTAGTTCGGATTACAAATTTTAAAAGTTGATGTTTTTTACAGATAACATTCTAGAGAGTGAATTTGAATAACATCCTATTTAGATGGCATTCTAAATATCTACTAACGAAAAAAGAATCTAAAACATTACTAAAAAACATACTACAATTCATTTAATTGCTTTTTATTCATTTCATGTATGACTCTTCTTGTAGTACATTAGTTGCTATCTCTGTCTCTTGGAAACTATCAATGAGTCTCCTTTGAAGGCTTGTAATTAAACTTTTGAATTCGTCGAAAGTTTATTAATTTTAAGACTTTTTTCTCTTTTAGTTGATGACAAGGTACTAAAGAAAAAGAAATTGCTTATATTTCACTAATACATATTCGCCTTTTAATAGATATGAATGATTTACTAAGACCTCTTATAAGAAATCTATTTATAGTACAGGTGATTCTTGAATGATAATGGTGCTTGAATTAGTTGTTGTGTATTTAAATTGATGAAACAATCCCTTTCCAATAAAGGATAGAAATTAAATACAAATAAGTAGAATGAGAAAGGTTGTAAAATTATCAATTTAAAATGAAAATAAAAGAAAATGTTTATATAATTAGATTAAAATATGATTTAAATTATTAATGTCACTTGTAAGATTGTTATTAATACGAATTTAAATTATATTAGAAAATTATACATTGAGAGTTCATTTACAAAATACATTTATTAATTGGATTATTTTATAATAATTATGATAAATATTAAAACATTAAAAATCATATTTGGTATTTTTATTTTGTATTTCTTTGTTAATTATTACCAGAAGGACGTTATTTGGAGAAGTATAATTATTTTTCTGCTTTCTACTATTATTAATTTTAAACTTAAATCTAAGTTTGTGGTTAACTTGATTTACTCTTTTTAGGTACTGTAGTAATGTTTTTTTCAGGACTTTAAGCAATTTACTCTAAGGATTACTCATTAAAACATATTTCAATTTCACTATTTTTTAATGTTTATTATTAGGGTTGACTACTTAAGTCTTAAGAAAATAATTTGTTTTTTATTTCATCATTATATGCTTATAAGTCTTCTCCTAATGCTTCTTAGATACTAACTTTGATTTTATATAAATCTTATTATTAGTGCTTTGATTATTATTCATCATTATTATTTTAATCATTTTATATAATAATTTTTTTACTGTCAAATTGCAATTGTTATTCTTAATTATTAATTTCATCAGCATTTGCTATTTATTTTTTAATATTTTGTTAAGAATCCATAATTAAAATATTACCTACTTAAATTTGTAAGTTTACTTTAAGAGCTCTTATTAATATCTTTCTTTCCGATATTATCTGATTCTATTTCAAGTTGAGCATCATCAAAAGGTTTTATAGTGATATCATCATCATTCATCATATTCTATTTTAGATATAAATTAACAAACTTTTTTCCATTCCTCTTCGTCTGCTATATCATCTATATCAATAGGTTTAGTAGTTTTCCTTTTTTTCTTTGGTTCTGCCTTTGCTTATATTTGTAATTGTTTATTGACCTTTAAAATTTCTTTTTCAATCACCTAAAACTTACGTTCAAGTTCTTCCTTATAACTTGTTAATTCTTCCACCTCTCAAAATCATTAAGATTCCTTATACCTCCTAATCTTTTATGATATATATCGGTTTTCTCTTATTTTTAACATCTCTCAAATCTGCTATTTATTTAGCTAATTAACCATTTATTTATTCTAATTCTTCCAATTTTTATTTCTAAATTTATTGATACAATTTACATAACTCTTCATTCTTTCTTATTATGATTTAGAAGCACCACATCCCATTTCTTAAATTAAATTAATATCATATTAAATGAGAGTTTATAAATATAATTATTCATCAAACTTATTCAACCTCATTACTATACTTTTTATGTATACTACTAACAGCAGTTGACATTCTTCTAATAATCTTCTCATTCCCCTTATTTATTCTATTAAATGCCTTCTAAGTTTTATTTACAGCTTAAGTAAAAGATTCAAATTAAGTTTGCAATCTTGATTTGATTGGACTGTTTTATTCAGAATCAAAGATACTTTTAGTTTTTCTTAAAACTCTTTAAGTTTATGATCCCAATTTGCCCTTTTAATTGAAATTCATCACTTTCTATCTAGGAGATGAAGAGGAATTTGTTTATGTTTTATTTAACTTAATTTATGATTTGCACATTGTAATTGTATTCGGATTTTTATGAATGATTACATCTTTAATAATCTCTTTTTTTGAAGAACATCCTTCACTCTCATTCATTTGACTCATGACACTTCTTCTCCTTGATTCCAAAGCTACATCCTTTACTAATGATTGACATTACTTCTGAAAATTCTAATAGTATTGTTAAATTGGTATTTTTCTCAATGGAGTTCTCTTTTAATTTTTTTAACCTTATTTTTCAATTAGTCCTTATTATTAAAGAAATTATCTAGCCTTTTTTGTTTCCTCCTCAAATTGTTATATTTGCTACTTTCTTTATGGAGAAGGGCTCGTTCTAAAAACTGAACGATAAAATAAATTTGAATCATTTTTAGGAGATGCATCAAAGTTTAATTATAATTCTTCTTCTTTTATCACAGGTTCAATGTCTTTTGGAGATTCTGGTTAAGATCTCCTTGGCATTTATAGCTATTTTCTTTAGATTGGCTCATAATTCTACGTAGCCAAAAATTATAATTTGAATTCTTCATCTAAAATAAGTGGTTGAGAATTTAGAGATTGAAATTCTTAATTTTAGAATTCAGTTTTATTTGCATTATGTTTATTAGTTTCTTAGTATTTTTAAGTCTTCTATATTACTTAGAGTTTTAATAATAGATTTCTATCATTTAGTAAATTTAATCGATTAATAGAAGGTCTTGCATCTACAAAGGTACTAAGTTGTTTCATCTCTTCTAATTTTTTATTAAACTATTCTTCTCTCTTTGATTCCTTATTGGTTAATCTAATGTTGTTATGATTGAATACTTCAATTTTAATTTTGTCTTATTCATTAATGATTCAGCTAATTTTTTTATTCTATCTTTCCTTTCTTGTTCTTATTCAATGTAGTTAAGGTAGGATTTAATTTTATCTTCTTGAATAGAATCTGCATAAAACATTTATTTTTTAATAATTCATTTATTTTATCAATTAAATTAAGCAATGAATATTATTATATCATAAGTATTTTAATATTTATTGAATATTTTAATTTAAAAAGAATGTTGCTCACAATTTATAGAAATCATCCTAAAAAGACATTATTATTCTTAATTTTTCTTTTAGGTGGAATTACATACAAATTTAGATCACATTTATTTAATGCTTTCTTATAAAAAATGTAAAGTAAATTAACAAAATAAATGGAATTATAAATGGAAAAAGGATAGAGAATAAATACAAAATTGGATTAAATATAATTGATTGTTAATGATTACTATGAAAATAAGGGATTTTTGGATACTATAAGTGGAATCTTAAAATTAGATTAAATCACAATGATTGGAACTTAATTGAAATAAAATAAAGAATTGACTTAATAATAAAAGGCTGAGATGTATTAAAATATGACAGAATAATTCTTAACTTTTGAAGTATCAACTATTCTCTTTTTAAGAAAATTTGAATGTCTTCTCTTATTATCTAAAATTCTGATGTTGACAATTACAATTGTAGATGAATAAATGTTTATTCAAAATCTAATTGAATAAATGTAATTAATTATATTTACATAATAATATCTTCACATATCTACTATAATTTAATAAGAATTTAAGAAAGAGTCTCAAAAATATATTTATGATAAATAAGTTAATGTAAAAGAATTAATTAAATCTTTGGTATAAGTTTGTTAAAGAGAATTTATGGATGAGAAATTTCAATAGAGATTTGAAAATTAATGTAAAGAAGAATTAAAACAAAAGATTACATAATTTCAATAATTTTATTAAGGATAACATTTAAAGACAATTTAAGAATAATCAAAATAATTAATATAACATCTTTTTAAAATCAATAAATCTTTTGGAATGATGACATTTTCTGATTATTCAATATCATATTCATTTTAGAAATTAAATAATAGACTTTAATTAATTCCTCAAATAAATGAGATTAATAATTAAATTCTTATTAAATAATTAATAAAACATCATTAAGTAATCAAAGAAGAATTTTATGCAAAGGAAAGTATTCAAAACAATAATAATTATTATTAGAAAGTATTAAAATAAAGTCTAAAATTTAAAGATGAATAGTCAAATAATAATTAAGTAGATAACAATTTGATATAAATACAGAAAGTATTACATGAATTTAAGATATTTGAAATTTTGAAATAATCTTAAAATTAAATTATTAGAAAATTAGTATTTGGAAACGAGTTAGATGAATCAACAAGTTCATAAAATTAATCTTTGGGTTGATAAATATTTAGAATTTGATTATTCATATATATTATTAATATTGTAATTTATATATTTAATTGTTAAGTAGATAATGGATGGGGAATAAATATAAAAATATATCATATTTTTTATATTAAAAAATAAATCTATAAGAGAAATACAAATTAGAAATAGTTTATAATTTTATTTAAAATAAACAATTCTTAGGATTATATATACTTCTTAATATTTCTATTGATTTAAATTTAAATAATTGTTAAATATTTAGAAATGTTATAATATGATTTGATTAAGGAATGATTTCTTTAGAATCTACTACTATTTTAATTTATATTATGATATCTAATTTATTGTATATGATATCATTATTCTTAATTAAATATATTTGTTTATTTTTATAATTTTAAATTCAAAAAAGTGAAAGTATGAGTTTCCATTAGATCAATAAAATTATAGAGAAATTACAAAGTTGTAGTTTAGATGTTCAATAAAGTGCAATTAGAAATTTGATATCAAAAATATAATGTGGTTTAGTTGGATTGAATGAATTATGTGACAAGAATCCAACAATAGGTTGTATACTTTTTAAATGGATTGTTAATCAATGTATTAATACTTAATTATAATTGATTAATCAAGTAATTGATTTGATCAAAGATCTTTCAAAGGTATACATTATTTGTTAAATAATAATAGCATCATTTAGTTAAATAAAATTTGAAATCAGATATACAATAAATTTGTGAATTTAGGAATAAAATGTTATAATATAATTTGCATAATAATAGTTTGGATCAATTGATTCAAAATATAATGGAAGGAGAATCAATTTAACCAATTCAAAATCCTGATAAAATGAATCAAATTATAAAGAATTCATATGATGAATAAATAAAAATACTTGTTAAACCAGATCATAAAACAATAGAATATGAATATTTTCCATTTGTTAAATTAACTGAACAAGATGAAAAGTTCCTTTTTGATATTAGTGTCTAATTGAAATTTGGGAATAATTAAACAATATTATTTACAATTAAAGAATAATTATGGAGAGCATTAAAAGATTTTCCTATTGAAGTCTTTCGTTCAAGATAAGAAATAATTGAAGAAGTCTTAATTCTATGTAATTCATAGAAAGATGAGAATATAATATATTATTCATTAATTGCCCTTCAAAAATTCATTACAAATTTAACTACTAGATTTAATAAAAATTAATCAGAATAGAATTATAATAAGAATTAAGAAGTTTATATTAAAGATAATAGAGATCATATTGTATATTCATATCCAACTTTAGATCCTTAAGCAGGATAACAAAAAATGGAAATAAATTAAAAAACATTAAAAGGTTAAATTGATATGATAAGTAAATAAATATTACGTAATTTAACAAAATTTATGGGTAGAAGAATAAATATATTATATTTAATAGTAAAATTATTAAAGAAAGTAATATAAATAAATTAGGATGCAGCATAAGATTCAATTATAATATTAATAAATGAAATAACACAAATATTTGATACAAATGATGAATCATTACATTAATAATAATTAATACCTCTATATTACATTTCATATGATCTATTAACATTATTATCTGATGATTATAAGATGTAAAATATTCCAAGATTTTGTTCATATTTATTAGAAGCATAATATGCTAATTTATTTAATATTTAATAGATGGAATATTTATTTACTAAAACTAATGTCTTGTGTCCTAATCTAGTTTAAGGGAAATAACATTAATAAATAGCATTATAAACATTAGAATTACTCTTTTCTAGTCATTATACTACATAACATTTAAATAATGTTGCATGTGAAGGATATATTAAATAATTAGAAGATTCTCATTATATTCTTAATCTCTCATTTACTACTAATTAAAGTATATTTATATATTAATTTTAGAAACATTTAGAGTACCAAAATAATAAGTATCAATTGAGGAATTGTCAATTTTGGAGACTAATATTATTTCATAAAAATAGAGTATTCCTTAGAAATTGGTTTATTTAGATTAATTAATTGCAATTTTAATTTATTATTCTAAATAATAGAAGGAGTTTTTAAGTTAAGTTTAAGTAAAGGAAAGTCTATTTAAATCATATATGACTGATTTATTAACAAATATATAGAAATATTCAAAAGAAAAATTTGAAAACTTTAAGATTGAACAAAATTATAAAATAAAAGGAGAATTATTATAATTATTGTGCAAAGTATAATATAAAAATAATATAATAGTTTCTTGATTTATCTGCAATTAGTTTATAAATCTTAATGTAAAATTAATTTGATATTGCAATATATTTATTACAATAAACAAAAGATAAGCAATCCTAATTATCATCATTTAGATATCTTATTGTTGCTGTTTTATAAGAAGAATTGTCAAGTAAAGATCATTTTTATTCATTATCTAAATTAATATTTGATTATAAAGGTAAATCAGATTAGTTTTGGGATAATAATATTCCTTTATAAAATAGAGTTACACATTTTTTATAATGTTTTTTATAATTAGTTTTGGAAGGTTTGAATTATCAAAATTATAAATAGTAATAACTTTATATAAAGAATACAGGAGATTTTATATAAAATTTAGATCTATTGTTAGCATTAAAAACAAATGTTGTTGATATATCATATGATAATTGCATTTTAGATGAATTAAAATAATTAATGTCAAGTACTTTATTTCTCTCTTCAGGTAAAACATATGTTCTTAATTTGATATCAACATTTAATGAAACTAAATCATTTTGGTTACCTTTATTAAGTTATGTACATTAATGTTTCTTAGAAAATGTTGGAGAAGAGTAAGTTGAATATTTAAATCTTTATATTTAATTGTTAAGTGTTGTAAAATAACATTCTGAAGTTGGAAAATATATTGTTAAATATTAAAGCAAATATCCATTTAATATTAAAGTATCTTATTATATATTGAAATTATTGAAGAATAATTTATTAGATCTTTAACCAGATTTAATCAAATATTTATAATCAAATATCTTTTAATATTACAATCATTTAAATTTTGAAAATTCAAATTGTTTAATTAAATTATTGAAATTATCTAGATAATTTAATTTATTTTAATCATTAGAACCACTTGATTAATAAATACTATTTTCAAGATTAATTTAATTAACTAAATCTCATTTATAAATTATTCGCTTTTTATCACTTAATATTTTATCATTAAATTTAAAATAATTGAATTCAGATTAAATTAATAGAATAGAAGATTAAATGGTAGATGATTTATATCAAAGTAATGAATCTTAATATATATATTCTTAATCAATAACAATTATTCTTAAACTCAAACCATTAAAAAAACTTACAAGAGTAATTTCATATACTGACAATAGATTAAAATCTGATATTGCATCTATTTGTAAAGCTGGATTATTAAGACTTGTTTATTTATGTTTATAACATAATAAAGATGAGGCTATCTAATAAATTTATAATCTATAAATAGATCATTAATGTGCTTAATTCCTAATCAAATTTAAAAATATAGATTAATTATTTTTAACACTTCATGCTGCTGAAATCTTAAATGTTTTAATGAGATAATCAGTATCTAAAGCACTATCTATTTTATAATCTTATAATTTAGTAGAAACAGCTATTCATTCAATTCATAAATTAAGAAAATATTTGAATTCTAATTAACCTAATCTAATTGCAGGTATCTTATTATAACTTAGTTTATTGTTATAATTTGCTACACATTATCATAAAGATTATGTTGAATTTGAGTATAATAAAACTAAACAAACAAAACCTAAATGGAATATTGTATATGTTATTAGTTAAGCACTTTAAAATGATAATTTTACTATTGAAAATAAGATTGGAATTGCAAAAATATTATAATGTATTTATTAAATAGAATTTACTAAAAGTATAAATGATGATTTAATCTATTCATTAACATCTATTTATAGACCACTTTCATTAACTGATTAAAATAATGAAGAAGATTAATCAGAAATATAATATCAAACTATAATTTAAATATTAAGTGCCATAGTATCTGTAAGTAATAGTGCTAAACTTATTCTATGTAAAACAGGAGTGGCCAAATCTATAGCACTTTATGTTGTTAAAGAATTAGAAAAAGTAATCAATAAAACATAATAAAAACCTTAAAAAATGTAATAATCTTAAGTTAAAAATTTAAATACTTCTAATGTTTCTTTTGCATAATAGAATTAACTATAACAATCATCTATATTTAAAGTTCATGTTGTATTCTTGAAATTACTATTAAAATTCTCTGAAGAACAAGAAGATTATTCATTAAATTCAAATACTTAATTAATTGAAGTTATTGGATTATGTATAGATGCCATTTTGAAATTATTATTCTTAGGATTTACTACTAATAGTTAAATCTATTTTGAATTGATGAATGATATCTTAATCAATTTAGGTAGTAATTAATTATGGCAATCACATTTAAGTTAATAATTAAGTGAATAGAAATGGTTATTATTAGTAGAACTAAAAAAACATATTTGTAAAGATTAATTGACTTTATTTTAAAATGAAATTTTACTTAAAGCTTTAGGAATCTTAGGTTAAAATACAGATGTTAGATAAGTTTATATTAGAATGAAAATCATAGAAGAAATTTAAGAAAAATTAAATAAAGGTATATTATTTATTATAATTTAATTAGTTTGGAGTGATAAGAGGAAATGGTAAACTAATACATAATTTAATGCTTTGATTGTACAATTTATGTTAAGTCTCTCATTTTACAAAGAAACATAATTAAGAATTCTAGCAAATAATTAATTTGTTAATATATTGTAAGAAATTTTAATTGAAAATGATATTCAATAACCAATATGTCAAGACATTCTTTTAATTTATAGTAATTGTTCCCTTAATGGAAAATTAAAGAAAATGATTATAAATAATCAATAGCTTTCTTGTTTAGTAATGAATACTATATCAGAGACTACTTTAGGTGCTGAACTTAGATATAGAGCTTCATAATTTTTATTAAATTTGATGTATAAATGTACTTAAGCAGTTTGTGTATTCAACAAGTAAGTTAATTTGATTTATTATATAGATCATAAGTATTTGATTGTTTTGAAATGTCAATGAAAGATAGTTAAAGATAAATCGATAAAATTTAATTAACGCAAAATGATAATAATTAATTAATTAGTAAATAAGAAGAAAATAATAATAAGATAAGACATCTATAGAAATTCTTGAATAATGTAAATTAATTACTTAAAATCCTTAAAATAGAATGGTGATTTCTTATAATTATTTTACAATTTTAATATAAATATAATATTTATTATTATTATTTTAGTTTTAAATTAGAATATGATATAAATGTATTAAATATATATTATTTAGATATAGATATTTGATTTATTTAGACTCATTCGTAATTTGTTTAAAATTGAAAAAATATATCTTATTAATATATATATATATTTCAATAAAAATAAAATTAAAAATTTTAATTTCCATTTATGGATCAGTTTATTTCTTAGTTAAGTGATAAATAAAAAGGATTAGAAATAGCTAAAGCAGTTGAAAATAAGTAATAATAATATATCTATTATAGTTAAGATGTAACTGAATTTATTGAGGCCATGAAGAAAATCATGAAAGAAAAGCATCCTCCAAAAGAATGTGTTTATGGTTTGAAAATAGTAAAGGATTGTATTGAAAAGTTCAATAATGATTTTAAGAATAGAGTTAAAAATGAATTGATAGAACTTATTTATGAAGTAGCCACATACAGAATTAAGGATATGGATGATTCGAGAGGGACAACATATTTCAAAAATCCAGAGCATGAGAAATAGATAGAATAATATGGAGCAAGTTATATACGATTAGCATTAGATTGTATTAGAGTATGGGCACTTTGGTTTCCTGATTTCAAAGTATATGGATAGAGATTAGAAAAGGAATAAGGATATTTACCAAAAATAAATTATTTCAAATAAGAATTAATTGATGAACATTTAAATAAGTAATAAATATCATCAACACCTCATGAAGATAATAGTTAAATTCAAAATAAAATAAGATAATTGAATTAATAATTAATAAATTATTTGTAATCTCATACTGAAGTAAATTCATTCCTTAAAGATGAATTGGAGAAAATAAATGTTTAAATTGAAGATTTAGTTTGTTAGGAAGTATAAGATACATTTTTAGATGAATTTGTTTTAACATATCCTGAATTTTAAATTGGAAGAATGTCTTATTAAGAATTTAGAATGAAATTTTTAACAAATTCATAATTGAAAAAGGGTTCATAAACTATTTTAGATGAATCAAATATGTCATAATCAATATAAGCATCTAAAATTATGAAACCATAATAATAATAATAATAATAATAATAATAATAATAATAATAAGGTTAAAGTTATATATTAAAAAATGATCAATAATATGAAATAGAATCTCTAAAGAATTAATTATAAAAAGCATAATTTGAAATACAATAACTTCGTTCTACTATTTAATAAAATGATAAATAGATATAAGAATTATAACATGAATTATAACACTATAAAACTTAAATAAATAATCAATAAAATTAATAAGATACATAAAATTATGAAATTCTTTTGAAAGAATTTTAATAATAAATTGATCATTATAAGAAATTATATGAATCATCTTTAAAATAATAAAATTAAGAATAATAATTATAATAATAGGTTCATAATTAATTATAAACAGAAATATAATAATAAGAATAATAAACAGAAATATAATAATAATTATTATAATAAAATTAACAAATTTAAAATTTATAAGAAGAATTAGAAAATCTTAAAGTTGAAAAAAATCTTTTATTGGAATAATAGAAACATCATTAATAATAGGGTATTTCTACTTTTAATGAATATGATTATATTAATTTAAAAAAGAAGTATGATTAATTAGATAGCAAATACTTTTTATTAAAATAAGAAAACCATAAATTAAAATAATCAAATATAGAATATGGAAATTAATCAGTAAATTAAAGTAGAATAAGTGAAAGTTTTGCTAAAGAATAAGATTATAAAGATGAGAATACAAATGTTGTTTTCAATAATTTCAAAGAATCTGATTTATGGTAAGTTGTATCTAATACAAATTTAAATTAATCAATATCGAATTCTAGAATGAAAGATGTTTCAGAATTAATTTATCCTCATAAAACTGCAGCTGAATATTATAGATAGAATGGAAAAAAGTAATTTAAAGGTAATCTTATTAATAGATCTACATTGTAATTATAATTGAATTAAACAAATCTACTTAATTATAAAAAAGCAAGCTTAAATTAATTAGCCACATTATATTAATCTAATAAAATTGAAATAAAATCAAGATAATAATTAATTTATGGATTAAATAAATAAGAATTTATATCTACAACTATTAGTATTAAAAATAAAGAATTAAAATCTATTTAACTTTAAATTATTAATAGTAATAAAAATATTTGGGTTAATAAAGAAACTAAAAGTACTGTATTATAATCATAATAAACTATTTTATATGAATTTATACGTGAAGCAAATGTTAAACTTCATGAATTGACATTAATTAAAGTATCTGTTAGGTAATATTAAAATATTAAATTAGTTTTGAGAATTTTATTCTTTATCTACCAAGTTTCTTAAAAAATTGTATATAATATTATCCAATTGATGTTAGTTCTTTCAAAACAATGAAGAAATAATTTTAGGGTAAGATTTATGCAACTCCATTGTTACCAATTACTTGTAAGACAGAATTAAAATAATTAAGTGAATAAGGACAATTATTAAATTAATGGGAATAGGAGAATGAAGATTTAATAACTGAAAGTAAATATGCATTTAAAGCTGTCTTATCTAATCAATTAGAATTTTATTTAGAATTGATTATGACACCTTGTGATGAATTTCTATTTAGAGGATTCACAAGTTTTGATGAAGAAACATTACAGTTTGTATTAAATGGACTATCAAATTTATACAGTTGATTTTGAAGTATATATAATATCAAAAGAAATAAATATATATTATAATTTTCATTACAAAAAATAAATAATCATACTCCAAATAATATATTATTAATATGAGAAACATGAAAATGGTAAGTAACTTATTACCTTTTTATTCTTGCATGCTAAACATGAATTACTATATGTCTTTTAACAAATTAATCCATCATCATTACAAGTTTCAGTTGCACATACTTCTTAGACAGTTTCTGTACAAGTTTCAGGTTATAAAGTATTACATTTTTAAGCCACTTCTTCCATTATATTAACATTTTTAGCAAATCTTAGTTTAATTAAATTATTTATACTCCAAATATTTTTGACAACTGCCTTAATAATAAGTGATAACTTCTGTATTGGAACATGCTGCACACCATGATTTACTTTCCAATACACAATCTTAAGTAGAGCATGGATATGTAGTTTATGAGCAAACTGATTAACCGTTTTCATCACAATTAGATGGTCTATCTGCAGGACAATAAATAATTTCTGATTTTCTATTATATTATAAGGATTAATTACGTTTATTCATTTTTACAATATCCATCATAATAATAATCAACTTTTGAATCTGCACATGCCACACAAAAATTATAATATTCATTCTAACAAGTTGTACAATTTTCAGTAGAAGTAAATACACCACATACTAAACTTTCTTTATTACTACAATCAGTCAAATATCTTATGTTTTCATCACAATCCTTTATTAAATCTGATTATTCATTTGATTCAGTAGTTAAACGATAAATTTATGTATGATTCTTTAACTATTTACATTCCCCTTCATAATAATATTATGTAGTAGAAATCTTACAAGCCTAACAAGCATTTTAATATTATTTAGCAATCTATATTTAATTAATAAATGATAAATACTTTCTCATCTTAGACATAAGCACAAACAGGATGATAATTATCATCACAATGTTATTAAGTTTATTCTGGACAATTAATGAAGGAACTAAGAGTTTTTGTTATGCAAAATAAAAATATAATAAACATTATAAATAATATTACTTAATTTAGTAATTCATTTAAATTAATTATAATGAAAAATAAAAAAATTGATATTTAAATTTATTATCATTAAAATTATATAGAATAAATAGATTATTCATTAAATAAATCTTTAATCATATATATATCAATAATAATTCATATATAAATGTTATAGATTTCAAGAATCTTTAATTAATTAAATGTTGAGAAAATGATGACTTTAAATTATAAATATAAGTAATGAATGAGAAATTGTTAAAAGATGCTATATAAATAGATAAGAAGTCTTAAATATTTGAATAAATGTTGAATGCAAAACAATCACATTTGATTAAGTTAGGATTTTAGAAGATTAAACAAAATATCAACATATTTTGAGAATGTAGAAATCTTCAAGAAAAATAATAGTATTGAAAAACTTAACCTTTATAATTATAGAATTAAGAATTATGAACTATAGAAAATTTATTAAATCAACAGTTGATTAATGAAGAAAAAAAAATACAATTACTTATTAACAAATATAAGAGATTGTAGATAATAAATTTTATAGTTTTTATTAAGGTATATTAATATAGCACTTCATGTTCTTTATTTGATTAGTATATTAATTTTTGAATCTTAATTATTAAGACATATCATTTATTTAAGATATCTGATTGTATTCCTAAAGAGTTGATTTTTTATTTATCTAGATAAATCACATCTTATACTTGTAGTATATAATTGATCAGCAAAAAAGAATAGCAAGTATATTGATAAACCAATTGAAATGATAAGTATTTATTTATCGATAAAATATTATCAATTTTAAATCATACGAATCATAATTCAATAAGTTTAATTATCTATCAAATGGAAAGGCTTCTATTAGGTTTAATTTCCAAATAAGTAGGATTATTAGATTTATATTTATACTATAACTAACTAATTCCTGGAGTGACAGTATTTGGACTTTATAATTGTGTCTTTCTTATGAAACTTGGTGCAAAATCTCTAATCTAATTTTAATTTTCATATTTGCTTTTTAAGTTAATACAACCCATATTCACTTTTTTATTTATTATAATATTTTATTTTACATTGATAATATCAGTCCAATTATTTACTGGGATGATTTAATTTATGATCTAACTTTGTTAGATAAGGTTTATTTGCAAAAATAAATTAAAAATCAAACCTATATCTATGGTTATGTTATATTGGTTTAGAATATTGTCTGAGATATTTTAAGATAATGTGTGTTATTTAATTAAAAATATTTAGTACAACTCTTAAAAATATAAAATATTTAGTTTTCAAAACTTATAATAGATGGGATGTGTAAATCAGAAACAAAAGAAAGATTTTTAATTTTCTACAATTCCTATATAAGAATAACGACAGGATGATCTAGATGAATGGACAAAAATCATCCAAATGTAATAGGGCAAGTATGGGAATCATTCAGGAAAGGCGATTCTGACAAAGAGTAAAACTCTATCAGCTAGATATCAATAACCTTTGGAATAAATTGATGAAGAAGAAGTGTGAGTAGTTTTAATTATTTGTATTTCTCAATTTCCTTAATTTTTACAAATAACCTAAATAAAATATCATCCTCAATCGAATAATGATATTAAAAAATGTTATATCATAATTGAATAACATAATTGGAATTGGTCTTAAGATTTTCGTTATTTAATTAAATCATAAAGTTTATTATATACATAGATAAATTTGAAAGTAACTAATTTTCTTTATATATAATCAAAAGAACTTTGTTAACTAAATGATATTATATGATAATAATACTTATTCACTTAATATCCAATTGAATGTTAAGGATTTTTCAAAATAAATAATGTATATTTTTTTTTAATTAATTCATCTTTATACAAGGATAATTGAGTTTAGGTAAAAGATAAAAATTATCTAATTTAATCATTTTAAGTTATTAGAAATTGAACAGGAGATTTAAAATAAATTTCTTATCGTATTCTAATATTGAGAGGATAATTACATATTTTGAATTATGTATTTAATCAGTATTCCTTATTAAAATGAATAAATGAAATAACAAAGATTTCAACAAAATAGATTCTAAAATTAGGATGTTAATGTTTATTATAGTAATTAATAAGTTTGTGTGATTCGATTGTTCATTATTTTAATATGATATCATAATTTATATAATATATATATAATTATTACATATATATCTTTTAGGGAAAATGGATGTAGAATGTGTTGGGGTAAAGTAGGAATTCCTAGAAGATAATATCATTTATTCAATTGCCAGAGTTTTAGATGAAATTGTTAGAGAGACTGACATAATTGAGAGTCCCTAACAAACCTCATTTCATACAAATAAAAAACCTGCAATAAGTCTAGCAAAATATTTAGAGCGCATCCAAATGTATTCTTATTGTAGTAATGATTGTTTCATTTTGGCATTAATTTACATTGACAGGATTTAATAAAAAAACCAAGATGTTGTTATCAATAGTTTTTGTGTCCATAGGTATAAAAGACTTATATGTTAGATTTATGTTAACATGCATCATTCTAAGCATTAAATATAATGATGATGATTATTATAAGAATGACTACTATGCCAAAGTTGGAGGAATCACAATCAACGAATTAAACAAATTAGAATTAGAACTGTTAACTTTGCTCGATTATGAGCTATATGTTAGTTAATAACAATACTACTTTTACAAGGATAAATTGATGAAATATGCAAAACTATGATTATATAAATAATATAATGGAAATGACAAAGAGATTGGAACATAAATTCAATTATGTAATTGAATAATTTTATTTCCTTGAGTTTTCATGATACACATATTCATGTTGTAATCATGAACTTCTAAATGTAATAATCCACAGGGTCACATTCTTATTTTCTAAAGCTAATTTCAATTACCCATTAAGTGAAAATTATGAATTAGATATCAATTCATTTTAAACAACTATATATATATATATTTATTCTTTTTCATACTATACTACTTCATCTCAATTAATTACTATCAAATATTCTTTTATGAACAACATTTCAATTAGATTTCGAATTTTCTCATAATTTATCAATTCATTAGAATTCATAAAATTTAAAGACTAGTATAAGTAAAAGTCAAAATCATTTTGATTTGACCATTCTATCACTATATACATATAATGTCAGTTATATTAATAATTGTGGATTAAATTGCTTTATTAATCAATAAGTTTTATGAATTAACCAAATCAAATTTAATCTTTTTTTATATTCTAATTCAATAAGAAACAATATTAGAATTGTATAAATCTTTAGAATATTTATAATTGAAAATGAAATTTTGATATAAAAATAAACTAGATACAATTATTTTTATTAAAGAAAACAGTTAAAAAATAAACCTTTAAATTCTTATTTATTAGATAATTTATAATTAAATAAGATAAAAAATGTTCTAAAATATATATATTGTTAAAAATTATTATTAATATACTTTGATTTGGATAAATATAATAAATAAATGATTGTAGATACTATCTTAAATTTTCATGTTTAATCTTAAAAAATTTAATCTAAATATATATATAGAATACTTCATTTCTATGTAATAAATACGTTTTATATTTGCAATATAGAATCAAGTATTTATTATATTGAATTAATATAATCATTTTAAAAATCTCTTAGAACAATAATAGATAACTATATTTTTTATATATAATGATTATTATAAAAATAAAATGAAATTTATTAACAAAATCATTAATATTAATTATTATTTTCTGTATCAATTTTAGCCATAGCTTATCTTGGAGGTCTTGATATAATTGATGTCGAAATATATTTGGATTTTGAAAAAGATTCTGAAAAAATGTTTTCCTATTCAGATTTTGCTATTTATCTTGTTAAAGAAGAACTCTATTTTAAATTTATTAATTTAATACACGAACAACTGATGATTACAAAGTAGAAACATTAATTTTCTATTCATATTTAATTTTCATCTGATCAATTTCTTTTATTTTCTCACTCAATTCTTAATTCTTACTTTGTACTATTAAATCTCTATCTAATAAACAATTTTGTAAATATTACATTTATGATAATCTAACTTTATAAAAATAATAATTACAGATTTTCATTTTCACTATAAACTTTATGAATTTATTCTTAAAAACATTGTATTTAATTCTCTAAATTACTATTTTATTATTATAATAAAGTAAGAGTTTTACGATGATTTTCAGCCTCTTTGTTAACTTATTCACTTTATTTCCTTTATTTATTCATCAAATTATAAGCTTCATCCATCTCTTTTATTTTTCCTTACAATTATAAATCCAATAATTAATTTTATTTCTCCAAAGTAAGTAAGTTAGCCTTTAATTTTAAATTACTTTATTCATATTCCATAATTTACTATTCTAATAGAGTATATTCTTATTTTAATTAATCATAATCATTAAACTATTATTAATTTCTTAATTGTAATCTTAAACTTTCTATTTCATGAATTCGTTCTTCTGCAACAATATTCAATCTCTTAATTTCTTAAGTTTACATTATTATTCTCTATTCATTATCTTATAACTAATTATTCAATTAATATTTCTAAGTTTCCCACGACATTCTTTCAGCTTAAAATTTCATTTCCAAATCATTAGATTCTAATCCATTTTTTTATAAATTAGATATTTCTTACTAAAATATATCAATTTATGAATAAAGTTCTTCAATTTCTTAGAGGTATGTCTTTTATTTAATTTCATATTCCTATCCTTTAACTTACTCCTCATTTAAAAGACCTCGAACTCTATCTAATTCATTCGATAAAATTGTTATTTTAGATTCCAAAGATTAATTAATGATTATACTTTATTATTTCCTATCTTGATCTTATTTAGATATAACATTTTAATATTATTATATTGATTTTGTTAAGGAATGTATTTTTTCATTTTATAAATTTGATTATTCTTCATAAGCTTTTAAATTATTTGTGAAATCTTCAATTACTTACCATAATCTATCTATTTCACTTGCAAAAATTACTATTTTCATTCTTTCTTTAATTAAATCTTCTTTTAATTTATTATTTTCTTTTTAATTAAATTACAATTATTATTAATAATCTTTAATTTCTTAATTTAAAATAATTCTTTCATTTTCAATAATTTATAATTTTCTATTTTCATCATCTTTTTATACATCTATGATATTTTATTCTTATTTTAAAATTTGTATTAATTTTTCAAATTCATTATTCTAAAATTATAATTATTTAATTTATTATTCTTTAATTGATGTTTCTCTTTTAAAATTTTCAGTTAATTCTATAATTTAAGCATTCATATCCTCTTCCATATTAGTAATTCTCATATTTAAATTATCATTATCACTATTAAGAAGCATTGATTCTTATTAATAATTATTTATTTCAATTTCCATTTCTATAATTGTATTCTATTACTTTTATACTTCTTTCTATTTTTATTCTAATTATTTACTTAATGATTCAATTTCATATTAATACTTACTTTACATTATATCTTTTTCTCTTAAAATTATATTTAATCTTTCAAGTTCTGTAGATAATAAAGTATATTTATTTTATAGTTCTTTTTGATTTTATGTCCAATAATCTTATTACTATTATAATAACAATATATCTTATTCATATTATAATTTTCTCATTTACTCTTATTCAAATTATAGATTTCGTTATTCAAATAAATTGATTTATTGTTTAAGATGTTCTATCTATTGAATTTATGTTTAATTTCTATGTTCACAATCTTCTATAACTGACCATAATCTTTCAATTTCTGTATTCAATACTATAATTCTCATTCTATCTTTAATATTATTATCTTCCTTAATTTTTGATTAATTCTATATATTTTTGTATTATTGTATCTATAACATCATTTATTATTAATTTTATTTCAATTATTCATTTTCAATTTTAATATATCTAATATCATTATCATTTTAATTATAATGTATTCTTTCAATTTCTTAAGAAACTAATTTATTTTCTAATTCAGAATTTCTATTTTCTAACTTTTTGATTTAATTTAATAAATTAATATCTTTAATTTGAGTATCATTTTATGATCTCTTTTAACTATCATTAGATAATGAATTATAAGTTAATTCATTATTATTTTCTAAATTATTAATTCTATCTTATAATTATATGAATTCTTTTTATTTATTTTAAACATAAATTTGTAAATTATCATATTATTATTATTAATCTTTAAGATTTTTTTATAATTCTTCTTTTTAAGAGTAACATTCTTAATATTTTTGATTACCCAAATTAATTTAATGAATATATTCTTCTAATTAAATTTTTAATTGATTTGTTCTTTATTTATAAGTATCTAATTATTCTAATAGTTATTTTAATTCAATTTAATGATTTTAATTGGTGTCTTAATACTAAATTGATAATATTTTGTATTAATTTTCAGTTTATCTTAGATATTAATTTTCTTTTGTCTTCTCATCTAATAATTTTTTTAAATTATTAAGTTCAAATTAATGGGATGAAGAAAGTGTATTAGTATTAATAGATTATTGTATGGGATCTGATTTATGTGAATTAGGTTCTAAATCAGAATGAGGATGTTTTGCTTGATTAGGAATTGGAATATTTTTGTGTAGCATGTATTCTATAGGTGTCATTTTTGTTTGGATGTTGGTTTTTGGCTAAGAACTGAGTCGATTCATAATAAATAATTTGAAATTTAAAATAATATCAGTCATGAGAATAATTATAAATATTAATATAATGGAAAGTGCTTTTATTTTTGGATGTCTTTTTGGAATGGGTATTAGAATGACAGTAAGTCGAGTAATACGTCAACCACTTTTATATAGTAAATAGTCTATTAAATAATAATATAGAATGTCATTAATATCCAAAGTATATGTTATATACAGGAATTGCATTCTCTGGATTTGATTGGATTCGTCGTCTTTCATTGGAAACCTTATGTGAAAAAGAGGAATTGTCTGAGTTTTTGGTTCGTACTGCTCGAATCAATTAACTTGCAACTGGAGCTGAATCAGTAGGGGATTACAAGAAGGAATTTGTCTAAATAGCCGTAGACGAGCACATATATTGATTATCATGTCATAAATCAAAATCATCGTTGAATTCACTATTGGGATTGTTCAGACTTTCCATTAAACCTTTAATCTTTGCCTAATCTTTCATATCAAGTGACATGGCCATATTGAAACAACTAAAAAAAAATAACATATATATATGTTACTTTTATGCTTCTTTGATCTTATTTAACTTTTTTAGTATACGACCCATAAGTATATAGATGGCAGTTTCTTTGGGAATAAATTAACTCAAACTTTATAATTCATTTAAAGCTTATTCATATTTATCCAATTTAATTAATGAATTTGCCTAATTATAATATCCATAATACTTTCTAATATTTATTAAGTCCATTCATAGGATCTAATTTCTCACTTTATTCAAAATATTTCAAAGCTTCATTATGATTACCTTGAGCTGCATAACTCATAGCTAAAAATGTGGGTAGAACAGGATTATTAGGATTTATTTTGATGGCTTAAATGAAACACTTTTTGGCATCATCATATTTATCAGTTTTATAATACATATTACCTTAACCCCACCAAGCATTATATTATCTTTAATCTAATGAAGTTGCAATATCATATGATTTTTTGGCTTATTGAAAATTCTCATTTTGTGAAAACTCATGTCCAGATAAAGTATAAGCATAAGAGTAATCTTTTCTCAATTGAATGGCTCTTCCAAAGAATTTAATTGAATTATCAATTTCTTTCATCAAACTAAAACAATTTCCTATTGCAATCCATGTTTCAGGTGCTTACATAGAAATTTATAAACAAGAATGTGCTAAATATGTTAATTCTGATTATTTCTTTAAATGCCATAAACAAGATGAATAATAATCCATCCCTTCTAAACGAGTAGGTTCAATTTATCTCATCTCTTTCCAAATTTTTTCTGCATCTGTATATTTGACTTAATCCATAAAACTTCTAGCAACTTTCTCTAAAACCCATCCTGATCTATAATGGTGAGGAGGCAGTTTCTAAAAATTGGCTATTGCCTCTACAGAATAATTAGTCCATAATTAATATGGATGGGCAAATAATTTTAATAGTTGAGGTAAGCTTCCAGTAGAATAATTTCAATACTTTATTAAACTAGATGATGATTAAAGAGCTACACAATTCACTTTCTAAATATCACTCTTTTTTGTATTTTAATTTTTATTTGAATTTTATGATAACTGAAATGGTTAACTTAATAGAGATTGAAAATTCTATAATCCAATACCTGGAGTTGGGATCATTTTAGCACCAATCTTCTTTTATTATGGTTCTTAATATTATATAATACTTACACGATAACTTCATTTAACTATTTGATGAGTCATCTAAATGAATTATTTAAGTCTATACTCCAGTTGTTGAAAATGGTTTCACTCCTTATGTCTATCTCTTATTAATCTTTAAAAGTTAATATTAAATTACATTATCTATTATTTGAGATTCCTCTTTTACATCATCAACTTCTTTTTAACCAGATTTTGTAAGATTTGATTTATTTTTAAGTGAGTTTGCAATTATTTTATATATGTTACAACTCTATTGTCTACTTATTTCATATTGTTTCTGTTTTTAATCTATAAACACTTTATTTATAGTAACTGGTTCACCAATCTTAGACAATCTTTCAAAGGCCATCCAAAGTGTTGGATTCAAATCCAAAGATTTATAATATTAAATTTTAGCATCATCTAATCTATGTGTTTATTCATAAATCTATCCCAACAAGAAATGACCAAAACCTCCATTAGGAATATTTGATGACTACAATGCAAATTAATTATTAAATGAAGGACCTATTAATGCCATTTCAGCTTCCTTATACATTTTGTTTCTGAAATATGCAACTCCCAATTAATAACTATGTTCCTAGTACAAATTGTCATATACCGATTAAACTCAGACTTGCATTCCTTTAATATATGACAAGCTTTATAAGGCTGATTCTCATGTAAATAGCATTCTGCCAATAGGGATCTATGCTCCTCTGTGTCACGTTCATACACTAATCTCTCAGCTATTGAAATTTGAATTTAACACTAATTACCTAAAAAGATGGCATTCTAGTTCATGTGATTCTATAATGAATCTAGAATAGCTTCTATTAATTATTATTCTAATTAACTCTTTATTTACAGTCCCTCTTCTTCAATCATCAATATTTCAATATTTCAAATAATTATATATACGTTCATTCCAATATAAAAACATAAACTTTTTTCATTTTGTGAATAAAGTTAAATTCAATTTAATAGTTAATCAACCATTTCCCTTCAAATATGGGCATTCTTGTATGTTAAATTATTCCAATATAATTAAAACATATATAAAATCTCATTTAGATAATTAAACACTAGTCATTATTTAGAGTTATATACTTATGAAGAGATTTAGACATTTAAATCTATTTGTTAAAATCATTTTTTAAGAAAAAGGATGACAGCTAAGCTTACAATAGTTTTATACTTCTCAATTAGATTTTCATATAATGATATTTATCTAAAAATAAGTTAAATTTTTATCAATTTATTTTTATTATAAAATCTATCTTCATCTCAGAATTTTCTTATTTGCAAATCAACCTATAAAGGATTTCCAAATTATTATAATATTTAATTTAATTTCAATAATGAGCCTAATAGTACGCCAAAGAGTAGGAATGCATGATGAATCACTTACGCACTCATTACAATCAAAGAATATTTAAAAAAAAAGTAAGGAAGTTTTTAACTTTAGAATAATCATCAAGTAAATGTCATCAAAAGAAAAAACTCATATGTTTAGTTTCAGTACCTAAATCTTTTAAAGAACATGTCTATATCAAATCAAATGTAGAACTCAAATTAGCTCTTTCTTTTAACCCTGATAATTGTCTTGGAGCATTAAAAGAAACACCCTGTACTTATAATTATAGAGTCTCACGCACTGACTAACTTGATGACGTCTACTTTTATACTCTTGAATTACTAGACCAACCAAACTATTCCATCGATTAAATCATACATCTCCTTTCTCATAAACAAGATTCTCATGCTATAAAGGCAGCTGAATTAGTATAAGAGCGACACAAAATTCTTTAAGAATATACTTTATAATCATATATTTCAAATGAAGATCTACTAGAAGTGGAAAAAATTGCCTAAGAATATCCTTATTAATGTACTATCTAAAAGGTGAATAAGGATTCTAGTTCGTTATCCTAAAGAATAGTTAATGAATAATTCTATAATCTCATGGGAGTAAGTAGAGAGATGATGTTAAATCATCTCCATGAGACCAAAACTTTCCCATCTATATTTGATCTTGGGCCTTCCCTTAAATTATGGTGTGACTTATCTTCCAATTCAATTTAATAATTTCAATCATTCGAGACTTACATTAACACTTATGAAGGTGCTCAATACAAATGCACTGTTGAATAAAGGCAAATGTTTAAAAGAACACAAGTCAACCCAAATCAAATAGTCTTCATTGAATTTTGGTTATTTAAAGTCGATGAACCTCTCAAATCCTTTCTCATGAATCCTTAACGCATATATTAGAATCAAATTGATTACTTTAATAAGAAAAATACTTAAAAAGAATATGAGGCTTTCTTATAATCGATGAAATATAAGCAAACCCCTTTATATAAAAACAAAAATCCATGTGGCTATAAAGAACTAACATGGATTTGAACTATTATTCAATATATTATTTTATAGGAAATTCATATCTCAAAATTTCATTAAATTTCTTAAATTCTTAAGAATTATTTATTTTAATTAACAAAATATTTATAATGACATAAATAGAATTATTTATTTACATTGTTATTCTTCAATAAAAAAAATGATATAAATGATTCTTTTTTTGTTTTTAAGATAAATATCAATTTCTTTTTAAACTTTTCAGGTTTTTCTTTTATTTTAATGTCAAAATGATATTAAATATTATAAGAATATATATCATATATTTAGATTTAATCATAAATGAATATCCTTTAATATCATCATTTTGATAACTAAAATTTAATACATGGCAAATACATACATTTATCAAAAAGGATAGATTTAATTTTTTTTAACTTAGGATAATAAATTTATATTTTTTTTTTAATTTGTTACTTATAATCCATAATTTAGATTTCAGGACTTATTCAAAATAATAAAACATATAGTCAAAGTAAGCATTTACTTTATTTTTCAGTAATCAAAATAATTATATATTATAAACATTTTTGTTATTTAACAAATTTGTAAATCAAAAATTCTGTAATTTTTTTAGAGAATCTTATTAAATTCAAATATTAAACATAATTAGGAAATAATATACTTACTTAACAAAGCACACAAATTACAAGGTTTTTTTATGATTTTCTTTCTTTATTCTTTTTATTGACAATATTATGTTATTAGAAATTCGTATGATATTGAGAATACATATTCCCACACCCATTAAAATCTTGATCTTGGCAGAAACAAAGAAAAAATAATTAGAAATTATTTTGGTTGCCATATTAAACAACTATTAATATCACTATCTTTTTTTATAATATAATCAATTGAGATGAATTTGGAATTCAAAATAATAATAGATAGTAAATATTTAATTTTATAGTTGTGTTAGATTATTGAAATATATTCCAGAGACTAATTTATTTTATGATTTTAGAATTTGTTATCCAAAACAATTATTTTGCTTGTTAGACAGTATTCAATATTGGAGTTGCCTTAAAATCTTATAAATTGATTGACTATATAATATATATTTTTAAATTAAAATAGATAATGTAGAAAATAATACTTTCAAGTTTATTGTTGTGTAGTTTAATACTTTTAGATTATATTTATGGGAAAATGACATTTGAGTTAAGCAATTCAATAACAGAGTATTTGTAATAATAATTTGATTATGGGAATGAAAATGGATTAATAGGTATAATAGAATAGATGAATTATAATTAGAAAGTTTTCTGTTAATCTTTTATGTATTTGGGGGAAGATAATTTATGGGAATGTTGTTCATAATTCTTTGGTTGAAATCAGGATTAAAGGAGTAGATTTTAAAATTAATTACAATGTATTCGATTACAGCATTTATTGGACATTTTACTAAAATGATCTTAGTTTAGCCAAGACCATTTTATGAAGAAACAGATGTTCGTCTAGATTTTTGTTAAAAAGGTTATGGAGACCCAAGTGATAATGCTTTAAGGTCTGTTGTATTTTATGTAATTTTATCAGAAACTTTATTATTTAAAAAATATAAGGTTTAGGTAAGTGATTTAGGAGTTCTTAGTTCAATTAATTAAGATAAAAAACTTTAATATCAATATAAATAATTATCAAAGTATATCTATCTTATATTGTAGTGATGATCTTTACACATAACTCTATCCAAATACTATGCTTAGTTATAATCAATATAAATTGATGTTGGCTACTTTTTTATTTATTACTGGTATATCCAATTCTTATTTTGGCTTAAATTATCTAAGTTAGGTAATAATGGGATGGATTATTGGTGTATATATACTATACATCTATTATTTTTGTGATTTTGAAAAATAATTAGAAAGACTATTTATATAAGCAATCTATAATCAGTCTGATTAACTTCATAACAAACTTCGTCATGTTGGAAAATTGGCTCTTTTAATAGCATTTCCAATGTTAATTTCAATTATACTTTATATAATTAGAATAAATGATAGAGAGTTAATTTAGTAATAGGAAGTATGGGGTGTCTTCTTTTTAAGTCATCCAAAATGTGAAAATAAATTGTAAGGTTTCAATATGTCATTTGAAAAGCAGGAATTAATAGGAATTTGCATTATCTTTTTACCCTTTTATCTTTACTTATGCTGTTATTTTACACATGGACAATATAAACCAGATTTATACAACCATTAAACTTTTACTTTAAAAGGTTTAGTTAGAGTATTAATACTTGTTGGTTTACTTATTTCATAAGTGGCCATTCATATTTTTATTAGAAAAGTAGTGATGAGCAATAATTTAGAAATCAATATAACCTATTTAATAATAGGTTAATTATTCTTAGAATTTTATTTTTCCTTTTTGTTGATTACATTATTACCATTGCTCTATAAATTATGTAAAGCTGATATTGATGGAGATTTTTTAAGAAAAATCAATTAAATCGAAATGCAAGAAATGGAGTTGTGATTTTAACTTATGAATTATTTATATCAATTTAAAAAAATTCTAAATTTGTCTTGTATTATCCTTCTACATATAGGACAAGTTTCCTTAAGATTCTGAAGGCATATATGACAAACACAAACATGTTTACAAGGCAAGATAATTGAATCAGCAATATGACTAAAACAAATAACACATTCACGGTATTTAGTGTCAGTAAATTCTTATTAACATTCTAAACATTTATTAGGTTTATCTTTATTTATATTGTATGGTTCTTATTGTGCATAACATCTTAAACATTAAGAGAGATATTTTTATTATTTACACGAGAAACAGATAGTATTTACAATTTCAATGAATGGTCCAAATTCAGAAGGCTTAATAGTAGGCTTATCTAATTTAAGAAGAACTCCAAGACAATTTAATGTATTGCATTTTCTAATTTAAAAATCTAACTAACATCCTTAACATTTAAATTTTCCTAATTAATCATTTTCACTTCTTCTAATTATTTGATTTTAACCACATAAACATTAGATGTGTTTCATTTTAGTATTACATTTTTAACATATATAATTTTTATTGTTAGAAACATTTAATTTATTTGGTTATTTGCATTATAAACATATTAATTTTTAGTATTGATGATTATTTGAACATCTAAAGATAAAAGGTTCAAATTTATCTTTTGAAAAAGCATCTTCTTAACAAAATTTACATTCATCAATCTAAAAATTTAAATTGCAATTTTCACAATAATTAATATTATTTATTGTATTTAATATTTTCATATTTTGGCATCCAGGACAATTAATGATATAAAAAGCATTCCTGCAAGAAAAGCAAATAAGTTTTGAATTTTATTTTAGATTTTCACAATTGATTATTTAAGGACATTTACAAAATGTACATTCATATATTCTTTACTTTGATCCACATACACATTATATTATTGTGTTTATGTCTCCATATTTACAATATCTAATAAATTTTCAATATATATTACTTGTATTCTTAGCAACTTTAACATTTTATACATGCTGTTTAGAATTTGCAATCCAAACAATCTAAAATATAAACCCCATTCTTTTCCACTTGTTTTATACTAAATTTAACAATATCTTTATTATTCCCACATCCAAAACAAAAAAAATAATTTTGCATTTTATTATATTAAAAATTTAGATATATTTTGTTATTATACTTATACATTCATTTAATTCAATTTCTATTAAATTTGTATGAAAAAATGTATTTTTTAAATAGTAGATAATCAAAAATAAATTATTTGAACAATTTAATTAACCCTATCTTTAAATATATAATTTTCATTAAAGTTTCAAAGTAAATTAAGAATGTAATAGTTTTTATAATTAAATATATATCTCGATTAAAAAATAATGAAGACAATAAAAAAAATAAAATTATTTATTAATTATAAAAAATTTAATTAAAAAAAGCAGGGCTCTCCCGGGAATTGAACCCGGCTCACATGCACCCTAAGCATGCATACTACCGATATACTAGAAAGCCTTGGTTAACTCTTATTCTATTTTTGAGTATTTCAAGTACAACTTTAAAATAATGAATTTTATTCTAAGCAATGTATAGACTAAATCATGTTGAATATGCAAATAAACATTTATTAATATAATAATTACATATAAAAAGTATTAATATGAAATATAGAGTATTTTTTGTATTGATCATAACTAATTTATATATATATATAAGTTTTATATATATAAAATAAGAATATATATTTTAACGTTAAAATAATTGATATTTAATTTTAAGATTGAGTATAGGTTTTCATTTGATTTAGTATTTTATGAGAGTTTGAAGAAAATGCAATGAAAGATAACAAAATTAATATAAAATGTTAGGGGATAAACATATTTGATATATGTTGGTGTAATTTGAGAATAATGGATGAAATATTTTAGGAAATAGATATTTCTATAAAGTCAGATGAATATATTAGTAATTAATGATATGATTGTTATGATGTGAATTAATGAGTAATTGAATTTATTATATATATGGTTGCCAAATAATTGTAGGCAAAATATAAATTATATTAATTTTTATGGTGTTTCTCTTTGCGCCCATAAAAGATGTATCATTTTATGTTGAAATAGCGCAAAATTTATGTGCTTAATAATTAATAATATTTATAATGAGTACTTAGAGCATCAAAGAATAAAGTAACACGTAACCAATTTCAATATTTGATCCATAAGAAGAAAAGAAGTTAGAACCATAAAAGTTCAAAAAAAATAAAGTATGTGCTGAATGTAAATCTTGGATAATAAGATAAAAATCAATAGGATGTGGAATATGTGAAGATGTATATCATCTGTCTTGTATGGTAATATTTTGTTGCATAGTTTAGAGACCTAAATTGACACGGAAACCTAAAAAATGGACATGTACACGTTGTCTTGAGTTAAAGAATACATTTCCAGATACAAATGAATTAGAAATAGATACTTTATGTGGAAGATGTTAAAAGCATGTATAGAGTGATGATGAGGAATTTTGTTCTAAATGTTCAAAAGTATTTCATATAAAGTGTTATGGCTCAAAAAAAGTAGCGCCTATATGTATATTCTGTGAGTAATAAAAACCGCCAAAAATAAAATAAAATAAAAATTTGGTATAATTCCTACCGCTCAAAATCTCATTAAAAAACTAGAACTCTTTCATTTTACCTTGTTGCATTTATGATGATACTCTACGTGAAAAGTGTTTTAATTCTATTTAATATGCACTTTATTGTCAAAATATTAGTTTTAATGATGATTTAGTGTATGAATCAGTATAGAAATAAGAAAATAATGTGGCACTTGAAAAATTGGAACCATTAACAGGAAAAGATCTTGAAACATTCAAAAAGTATAAATAAGTAACTAAACATGGTTATTATGCACCTGTAATAGTGGAATACAATATGGATTAAGGATTTTATGTAAAAGCAGTTTAACCAATAGCCAATAATACATTGATATGTGAATATGCAGGGGAAGTGTTTCGATTTGCTGATTAAGTCTATAGTACATCTGATTCAATGATGAGTTTACTTGAAACTAATTTTGCTGCCACATCTTTAGTTATCATTCCACAAAAATATGGTAATCTTGCTAAATATTTATCGGGAATTAATAATACAAAAAAAAATAGTAAGAAATAATAATAAAATGTTAAATCTTAAAGATTTAATGTAGAAGGTGAATCAAGAGTAATCTTGTATGCTTGTAGAGAAATAAGAACAGGAGAAGTGCTCTATTATGATTATAATGAAGGTGGATTCAATTATAATACAAGATTCTTTGTTTGATTTATTATACTATAAAGCAGAAATAATATACCGCTTTAATCATTATTATCTCAATCTAAATATTTTTTTATCAATCTCTTAAAATTAAATAAATTATTGGTTTTTAATTTGTGAACAAATAAGAACATGTTTGCTTTTAATACATAAATAATTTACAAGTTACCAGACTTCATACCAAATCTTAATATTGATTTGTCATCAGCTGAAAAATAAATACCTAAACATAGACCTCCTATTATAAAAAAAGATCCTGTTTTAGATGCACCAGATGAAATTAAAAAATGGTTAGATTAAAGAAGAAAAAGATATCCTAATAAGGAAAAACCTATAATAGATGAAAATACATAAGAACTTTCAATTTTGGAATAAAAATTGAGAAAGAAAATTTCAATTTTAAGTGGAAGCAGTAGGAGAACATAAATTAAAGCAAAATAAATGAAGGAACTATGTAAAGTTCTTACTGAATCTAAAAGAATTAAAAGGAAAATGAATATTATTGAACTATAATAAAGTTCAGATTCAGAAGAGAGTGATCATTAAGGAGAAGATAAAAAATTAGATGATAAAGATGCAATATCAAAAGAAATAACAAAATTATAAAAAAAGTTAAATGATAATAGACCTAAAGAATATTATAAATAAATAAAAGAAGGAGGAGAATAATCATAATAATTATCAAAGATGGAAAAATAAATAATAAAAAAGAAAATTAAGGATCTCAAAATATAGTTGAAATAATTAAATCCAGAAACTGAACAAGTTTAGGAATATTAAAATGTTAAAAGATAAGAGAATACTTAGACTTTAGAAGATCATACTAAAGAAATGATTGATAATTTAGAAGAATAAAAAGAGAAGATGTATTATTTTATATATATAAAAATAGAGAAAATTTATTAGATGAATCATTAAATTATAGAGTAAATCCTGCAAATTTTCGATATAAAAGTAACACTCTCTATACAAATATGTTGATTGGGGAAATCTTTAGAGAAAGATAATATATTTTATAAGCTATCAGATTAATGGTGAAGGAGAACTTTTTTGAAGTGAAAGACCAAGAAGGATTTGAATGTATAACATCAGAATCAGATGAGAATGCAGTAGAAAGTAGTGAAGAGGAGTAAGAGTTTTTGGAAGAGATTGAAGAATATTTTTGAGATTTCAATTTGAAATAGGAAAGCTTGATAAATGAATTCAATTCTTTCTGTTAATTAATTGTTTAAGTATTTTGGAATTATTGTCTGGTTTAGGAGCATCATGTAATCTGTTCTATATTTATAATTGCAGTTTTCTAGTAAATATATACAAAAACTATACTGTAAATTAGTTTATTAAAATTTAGTAGGTTTCAATTGATTTTCCAAATTGATATTTTCTTATTGAGACTTCTACTTTGTTTACATTTAAACAGGAGTAGAAGGTGCAGAAGTTTTATGTTTTAAATCTAGTTATTTATAATAATTGGTTGATTGTGGTATTAATTTTTATTCATGAACTGATTTATGTGATTCATGTTTTTATACTTAAACTTATTATAAAAGTTTTTGTAAGGATTATATTTGATCACCATATTTTTGTTTAATTTTTTTGATTTCATTATTCATTTCATCATTTAATTATTAAATTTTATCTTCTATTTATTTTTACTTTCTTAAAGGAGATTCAGTAACAGGTGATCTCATTTAATTTAAACTTTATAAACCATATTCAGACTATAAAATAAATTTGTAGTTATACCACTCTATTCATAGCTTTTTCATAAACTTCAGCATCTTAATATTGATGTTCTAACATAGTTCCAGTTTCATTCATAGGTATTGCATCTATATCATTAACAATCATAGTTCCTAAATCCTCCTCTTCTTCACATTCAACAAGAGTATCCAATTAAACTATACCTTATTCTTAAGATTATTCAAATTATTATTCATTTTATTTATTCTATTTTTATCTTTTATAGTTTTCTATTACTCTTGTATTTTTTATCATAAACTATTAAACATACTCTCTACTTTTGCAGAATCTTTGAAAGAATGGATCTTATAACAATTCCTTAGTAGATGGTCTCTCTTTAGGATCTAAGATAAGACACTTCTTAACAAAAGTATTGAATTCTTTTGACCATTTACTTTAATCAGTCAATGAATTTGGTGGATTGTTCTTTATTGCAAACATAGCCCTAATTGGATGAATATGAGCATAAGGTGGCTCACCTTCAGCCATTTCTATTGCTGTAATACCTAATGACCATATATCAGTTTTCTTATTATAACGAGACTTTAAGAGAATCTCAGGAGACATCCAAAAAGGACTACCAATAACTGTATCTGTATCAGCCATAGTGTGTACTAATTAAGTTGATACTCCAAAATCAGCCAATTTTATATTGCCAATATGATCTATTAGAATGTTTCCACATTTTATATCTCTATGAATTTTCTTATGATTATGCATGTAATCAATTCCTATTATTTACATTATATATTATTGTACCTTTTAATGTTTGATATAAAATAGTTGCTATTAACTCTTCAGGTAAAGAAGAACCATTAAAATTCATTGCTTTAACTAAATCGATTACACTTCCTCCTGCACAATATTCCATCACTAACCACAATTATCCATTTGAATGATATGATCCAAAATATTTAACTATATTATCACTTCTACAATCCCTCAGTATTTGAATTTCTCTTTTCAATGATTCTATTTCACCTGTTGTTGGAACTATTTTTATTGCAACAACCTTTCCACTCTCTAATTAAGTAGCCTTATACACTTGACCATATGATCCTTCACCAATTACACATTCTAAACGATATTAGTCTTCTGGGTTCATTAAACTTTCGTTCATTTTGAATTTATTTAAATTAAATCGTTGATGGATAATATAACATAAGCATATTTTATTTTTATTTTAGAAGAAAATATGTATTGATAGTCATTATCTACAAATTTAAACTCTTAATGAATAGAAACAACTTATAACTAAGGAAAGAATCTAATAGAAATATATTAATATATACATAAAAGAATTTGTAGATAAATAAAGCAAAGTATGTATTAATAATAAATACAAAAAAGAATATATGATTTACAATAATATAATTAGTTTGGATCATATTAATAATCTAATCATAATTACAAATAAAAAATATTAGTCTATTTTCTATTTTTCTATTTTAGTATTTATTAATAAGTCCTCTCAAATTGTACTTCCTCAAAATGAAGAATTAACTGATATATCTTAATATAATTATAGAGAAGAGATAGAGTTAATCATTTAATAGAAAATATGATTTGATTTATATTTATTTTCAGAAATTGTTTTTGAAATGAAAGCTAAATTGAATAGGGAGGATTATTAATTTCGAAAGAAAACAGGTTAAGAATTGATTAAATATCCTGGATAATTAAATGGATTAGACTTTGTGATTTCTAATTGTGAAGACTGCACCATCTATATTTGTGATCATGCCGCATAAATTTTTGTGGATTTGAGCAAGAATTGTAAAATCTATATTGGACCAGTTGAAGGTTCTATCTTTGTTAGAAAATGTGAAAATATTGAAATAAGTGCAGCATCTAGTTAATTTAGAGTCTCAAATTCAAATAAGTACTTAAACATTAATATATATTATCAAGTATTTAATGTTTTGTCTATACTTCAAGTGATCCAGCATTAGAAAAATCAACTGCAATCACTTTTGCTCCATATAATTTTGCTTATCCTGGGATCACTGAAGATTTTGGGAAAGCAAAGTTAGATCCTGCAAATAATAAATGGAGTGAAGTTTTTGATTTCACTCCAAATACTGAAGCTAGTAATTGGACTCTTTTACATCCATCCTAATTTCATTTAGTAAGTAAATCATTTGAAGGCCTGGAAGAACCTGGATAATGTCCTGTTCCAATTCCTACTACATATGGTGGTACATGTACTAAGAAAATCATTTTGGGAAGTGCTGATTAAAAAGCAAGTGGTTTGGAATTAGATTTTTTGATGGGAAAGGAGAATATTAAAAACTAATAATAATTAGCTGATGAAAATCAATCTTATTAGGAGACTTAACTCAAAGTAACTAATTAGAATAAATGTGAAGTGGATTAGAATTAAGGCAATTATGAAGAATTTATATTTGATGAGGAAAGTGTTAAAAGTACAGAACCTTAGGTCAATATGTAAAGTCAGACTACTTTTAATGCATTTGATGAATTAGTTGTAGATAATCAATTTAACAAATAAAAAAATGAACATCTGAATTAACAAATGATTAAGGATGTAAATGAATTGTTTAAATTTAATATAGGAAGCTGAGAGAAAACAAAAAGAACTGAAAAGAAAATAAGCTTAAGAATATTTAAAAAAATTTATGAGGTAACTTAATTAATATGATTATAGTGATTTCACAGAATTAGCAAATTAAAGAAAAAAATAAAATAGAGCAATTGTCAGAGAAAAGGTTTAGAAGGAAGATGGATGGAAGACAGTAGTTACAAATATAGATTTGAAAGATAATGGAGGGGAAAAAGATGTCAGTAAAATGGCATAAGCTATTAAAAATAAATTCAAGGATGTGTTAAAATGATAATTTTAGATATTATTACATAATTAAATATATTATATAATAATTATGGGCAATAAGTCTCTTTGTTGTTCCTCTTAATCAGAACTTCAATCATAGATATGCAAATTAGATGGTAGACCCTAAGCATAGATTATTTAATAAACAGATGTGAATGGGTGTAGAGTTGTTTTGAGTTTGGGAAAATTATTTAATGAACAAGTAGATATAATTGTACTACCAACAACTCAAAAATTGAAATTGAATAATTAAGCATCAGAGCATATTAAGTATATTATCATTGCAATAAAATAAATAGAAAATTCGGTAGTAATTAAATATTAAATGAATTGCACCAAATTTTATTGAGTGAAGGAGGAAAAGTATAATTGGGATCAGTTGTTCATACTCATGCTGGCGAAGTTATATATTGTATAAAGATTTTAGATGCCATATGATTATATATTCTTTGCAGTATTACCTAATGCTACTGAAGCTTCAATTATAGTGTTAAATGAATCATTAGAATAAGAGTTAGTATCTTCAATTGAAGAGAACTTCAGAGTAAATTCATTTGCAGCATATGCTGAGAAAAAGAAACTAGATTCTACAGAATCTAGAGAAATTTAAATAGTTTATGAAGCTATAATAAATTGTTTAGAGAAAGCAACAGAATTGGGTGTTAAATCAATAGCCTTTTCTGTTATGGATTAATAAATTATATAGATAGCAAGAAGTAAATTAGCTTCAGTGATGTTATTTGCTATAAAGAGTTTTTTGAGAGACAATTCTAATAAGACCTCTTTAGTAGAAATAAGAATTTCATCATGTGAAGCTCCAACTTTCAAAATTTATAAAACCTATATGAATTAGATTTTAAATGATTAAGGTGAAACTACTATTGAGAAATTGTTTTAATAAGAAGAATAAATTTATTAATAGGAATTCAAAATTGACAGTTAGACTGATATCAAGAAAGATGATATTAGAAAATTTTGTAATGGATGCAAGGACGGAGATTCCAAATTAAAGGAATTTAAAAGTTCTTTTTGATTAATCTGTTCTTATGTCTGTATATATATATATTTAGTTTATGATATATAATTATTGATAGGACTTTAGTTTATTCATTAAATTAATTATTTTGAATTCAAAATATAGTAGCATGTAACCACAAAGTATTGATGATTGTCTTCTTTAACAGGTATATCTAAACCTTTATACAAAGTTGAGACGCATTTTTAGTTTTCCAGTCTTAAGTAGAAACCATTTTCTATTGAAAAGATTTGATTCAACTACAGGGTTTATTCGTCTTTCTTGCTTAGCAAAAGAGAATNTACATAATTAAATATATTATATAATAATTATGGGCAATAAGTCTCTTTGTTGTTCCTCTTAATCAGAACTTCAATCATAGATATGCAAATTAGATGGTAGACCCTAAGCATAGATTATTTAATAAACAGATGTGAATGGGTGTAGAGTTGTTTTGAGTTTGGGAAAATTATTTAATGAACAAGTAGATATAATTGTACTACCAACAACTCAAAAATTGAAATTGAATAATTAAGCATCAGAGCATATTAAGTATATTATCATTGCAATAAAATAAATAGAAAATTCGGTAGTAATTAAATATTAAATGAATTGCACCAAATTTTATTGAGTGAAGGAGGAAAAGTATAATTGGGATCAGTTGTTCATACTCATGCTGGCGAAGTTATATATTGTATAAAGATTTTAGATGCCATATGATTATATATTCTTTGCAGTATTACCTAATGCTACTGAAGCTTCAATTATAGTGTTAAATGAATCATTAGAATAAGAGTTAGTATCTTCAATTGAAGAGAACTTCAGAGTAAATTCATTTGCAGCATATGCTGAGAAAAAGAAACTAGATTCTACAGAATCTAGAGAAATTTAAATAGTTTATGAAGCTATAATAAATTGTTTAGAGAAAGCAACAGAATTGGGTGTTAAATCAATAGCCTTTTCTGTTATGGATTAATAAATTATATAGATAGCAAGAAGTAAATTAGCTTCAGTGATGTTATTTGCTATAAAGAGTTTTTTGAGAGACAATTCTAATAAGACCTCTTTAGTAGAAATAAGAATTTCATCATGTGAAGCTCCAACTTTCAAAATTTATAAAACCTATATGAATTAGATTTTAAATGATTAAGGTGAAACTACTATTGAGAAATTGTTTTAATAAGAAGAATAAATTTATTAATAGGAATTCAAAATTGACAGTTAGACTGATATCAAGAAAGATGATATTAGAAAATTTTGTAATGGATGCAAGGACGGAGATTCCAAATTAAAGGAATTTAAAAGTTCTTTTTGATTAATCTGTTCTTATGTCTGTATATATATATATTTAGTTTATGATATATAATTATTGATAGGACTTTAGTTTATTCATTAAATTAATTATTTTGAATTCAAAATATAGTAGCATGTAACCACAAAGTATTGATGATTGTCTTCTTTAACAGGTATATCTAAACCTTTATACAAAGTTGAGACGCATTTTTAGTTTTCCAGTCTTAAGTAGAAACCATTTTCTATTGAAAAGATTTGATTCAACTACAGGGTTTATTCGTCTTTCTTGCTTAGCAAAAGAGAATAGCTTTAGATAATTGTTAGAATATCCTAATGGAATTCAGAATTTAATGAATGTATATTAGTCTATAATTATTCTATAGATATTAATTCAATTTAACTACACTAATTGGTTTTATGATTAAACTTTCAATGCAGTAATGCCAATCTTTTCAAAAGAGAGGAAATAAATTTAAATTTTGATTAAGAAAAATCATTTGGAAGAATTTAAGAAGTTTTTATAAGAATTAGAAGTTAAATAAGAATGGGAACCAATAGAGGCTGAATATGTACCAAATAAAGATATGACTAAATTATATATTGTTTTTGAAACTTAAGAGGATGCTCAATTTGGGTTTAGCAAAATTTAATAGTCTAAATCAATTGTAAGAATTCTATTTATATTTAAAAATAGTATTAAATATAAAATGCTAAAATGGAAGAAGTTGATTATTTTACTAAATTTTTGAGTATTGTTTAAACAAAGTAACAATAATTTTAAGAATAAAGAATAAATAATATGAGAAATTATGAAGATAGAAATTATGATGAAACTTAGAATTAATATTAAAATTATTCTTAATAATAATAATAACCTTAATAATAATAATAAATACCTTAATAATAATAATAATAACCTTAATAATAATAATAATAACAAAATCAATAATATTAATAAGAATAATAATTATATGATTATACATCATCAGATATTGTTAGCCAAAGATTAAATTAAATAAGAACAAAAGATAAAGTTGAATTAAATTTTGCTCCATTACAAGAACAATAATTTTAATTTTCATTTACTCCTATATTCTATACGCAACAAGATATTTAATAATAAGAACTCTCTTCAATTTCAGAATAATTACTATAACAAGAACCATAAAAAGAAGAATCAATTTAAGTTGAACAATAATAAGAGTAACCCACTATAGAATAATCAATACAATAAACAGATTAAAAATAACCAAGAGAAACAGAATCAAATAAAGAAAATTCTGTAGAGAAATATCAAGGAAGAATTGAAAATTATTAGAAACCTTATTATCAAAATAGATATCAAGTACTATTGATTTATTAAAATATAGCAAAAGAGAAGACCAAATAATGAATCACATTATTATTCAAATAAATACTATGATAATTCCAATAATAGGAAAACATAATAACATTACAGTAATATAAAATTCTTAAATATAATAGATAGATTGGAAAATGATTTGAAAGAGTTTACAGGATATAAAAAATATTAATAAAGACCTTAAAAAGAATATTATGAACCAAAGAGGGAATCTTGAATTCTCTAACATTTTTGTTAATTATTAAAATTTTTATCTCTACATATTTCATTTATATTATTATTATGAATCAAACATAGAAATTAGCATATTATCCAAATTTACTTGTATTTCTTTTTATTTTTATAGAATAGGGTCAATCAGAGAGGATAATCTAATAAAATATAGAGAGTAAAAGAGGTTTGGAAGAATACTTGGCTATTTTATAAGAAAGAGCAAATATTGAAGATCAATATGCTAAAGCATTACATAAACTCTCCTAATAAATTGATAGATCTAGGTATATTAATTTATTATGAACATTTTATAGTATAACATATTTAAGGGAATAATTAGTGAATTAGTTAAGATAAAAAATAGAAAGATTGGAGAATTTTGTAGATTTGATTAGATCAGAAATAGTTGAATAAGTTAAAGAAATATTATAGGATTAAAATCAAGTTTCTAGAAGAATAATTGATGAGATGAAAGGACTTGAATGGGATTTGTAAGATAAATAAGACGATTTAATGGGAGGAAAATTGGACTATAAATTATAGGCAAGAGATTTAGAATAATCAGGAATTTCAGATATGATTTATTAATATAGTCTTGATATTTCAGAAGATAAAGCTATAAAACAAGTTTCTAAGTAATTATTCATATTTATATTTAACAAACAGGACCTAATAAATTTAATCAGAATGCATTAAATTGGAAAGAGAATTCGAAATTATTGTGCTTTCTTATAATGAATTCATTGATGTTTATAAAACAAAGATGGAAAATTATTTATCATAAATGGAAGAGTAAGAGTAATAAAAGTTGCTTGTACAAAAGGACACCCTAATGAAGCTTTTTTTATTTGAATCTTCAATTTCAAAGTAATCATTACAAGACACTGAAAAATTGAATGATTAGATAAGAAAAACTAATCTTTAAGATGTTATAGAGAATTTTATTATGAAATATCAAAGACCTTAAGAAGCACCTAGACAACTTGAATTCAAACCTTATTCTTCCTTCTTAGCAAAAACTATAGAGAGTATGAGGAGCCAAGAGTACCAAAAATTAAAGGACGTCATCAAAGCACATAATGACACATTTTACAATATTTATGACGATTGTGTGAAAACAAATGTATGAAGTATTATAATAATTTGATAGAATTTATAAACTATAGAAGAGTAAGAATTGACTCATTTAATTAATCGTAATAGTGTATAAGCTATATATAAGATTATGTAAATTCATATTAATTGTGTATGGAATGCAAATGAAATATAAAATAATGAAACTATTGTAGGTTTACTTAGATAAGGCACTTTAAATAGATTACTTTGGTGTTAGGCTTTAGAAATATAAGCAAATAAAAGTAACTATAAGGTTCCATCAAATGATTCATATGAATAACTTATTAAATGGAGTTAAAAGATGATTAATTTAGTACTTTAAATATCATATGTAGAGTGTTTAGAGTTTTGGGATGCTTCTCCATTAAGAAAGCTAATTACTGTTAGTTCAATGATTCATGTTTCAGTTTAGAATAAAAAACATTTTTTAATGTATAACATTAAAGAAAACAAGGTCTTATAAACAGCAGATTTTATAGAAGCATCAATTGCTCAAGCTGTTTATGATGCATTGGTTGAAGAGATTAAAGAGGTTACAACTTTAGAAGAGAGAATTAGAAGGTATATATTTGATTTGAATAAAGATAAAAAATAAATATCTTGACTCAATTATCAAAGATCTGTTTCACATTATTGTAATTTAATCCTATTAGTGTAATTAAAATGTATGCAGAGAATTATTTAAGATTGTTGTCTGTTGCTCATGATGCTACTGACAATTTATTATTTTAGATTGAGAGTTTTGAGTAATTTTGAAATAAAATATAAATATATATATATATAAATATTAAAATATTATTTGAATCAATAAATTGGAAGAAATAATCATTTTACTTTTAATTTTTGAAAAAATTACACTTATTTATAAATTGTTCCATCCTTTATGACTTAAGAATATAATATTTTTATTATTTCTTAGTTATTCGTAATAAATATAATCCAAGTTGACCTGATAAATTTATGATCCTAAAATTAGAAGTTTTCATTAATTTATTATAGTATTCAAAATTGATAAGAGATCCTCCTATGTCTTTCAAACAAAAATCTTTTTTTATAAATTTGATTGCTTAGATTATTATAATAAGAAGGTTCTCATTAAATAAAAATGATGTCTTATATTATTTTTCCAATCACCTTTCATTTTTTCGTATTTCACTTGTGTAATATGATGATTTTTTATTAAGATCGTTTATCCAAAGAAATTATTGATCACTATATTTACCAGCAATTTCTTAAAAGTGTCTTCTTTTCTAAATTAAACTAACTATTAATATGATATACAATATAATAGTAAAATTAAATAGTTTAAACATTAAAAGGATATTAAAATAAAATAATGATTTCACTTAAATAATTAATTTAAAATTATGATAATTAATAAAAAAATATATAATATATCATTATTTTTGTATCTATGTTAAGTATAAAATTAGAATATAACAAATATATTAACTCTCAAGATTTATTAATTAATTTTTATATGATTTATTACTTTAGAGATATTAATTAATATATTATAATCATAAATTATTAAAGAACTTTATTATTAGATAATTCATAAATAAATTACAATAAATTTAATATATTATTTTTATATTGCATTTTAAGAATAATTTCACCATTCTAATTTATCTAAACCTTTCTCAAATTCAGCAGCACCTTCATAAAATTGTGAATACCATTATCTCCAATTTAATAATGCTTAATCAGAATAGGTTTTTAAATTGTATCTTAGTGTTTCTGAGAATATTTTGGCATTCCATAATTTGACATCAAATAGAACTTATCTCAATTCTGCATGAAGCAAATAAGCAGAAAACCAATATGGCAAATAACCATTAGTAAACACTGTATGATACACTTTTTAAGTGAATTTTTCAACAGGTTAAATTGATTATTTAAATAATACTTCAAATATTGCACTCTTTACATATAAGGCAACAGTTGCAGGTCCCATTTAGAATCCAGTAGCCCATATAGCATGAAATTTAAATTTATTGAATAGAATTACATATCCATCTAAAATGAGTACATTCATATATGGAATCAATTCTTTGTTTGTAAAATATTAATCAAAAAGGTATTTTTGATATTATCTGCATTTATTAACAGGATGTGTCATATCTTTTAAAAAATCAGAATCATTAGCATTCTTTGTTCTCATTTCCCATTTCAAACTTACCAACCAAGAAGGTATAATATCCATAGCAGATTTATGAATATAATCAAAATGTCTCAAATCAGCTCCATTTTCCGGTATTTCTTGAATGTGACAATTAACATAATTGACACTCTCTGCTCTTAAAGTCAAATGTTCACTCTTCTCACTTACAATATCATACCATCTAAAACATAGCATTAAAAGTTTTACGGCTTTGCTTCCTTTGAATGTAACCAGATATACACTATTCCTTTTATTTCCTTAATTAAGTATGTTTTTATTTTGACTTCACCCTCTGCAATCTTTTATATATATTCTCCCTTTTAATTCTTTGTCACTCTTTCTATATCAGGATAACAATAAGTTGTGACTATCTTTGGTTCTAGTTGTTCTGAATTGACACACAAACCACTTTTCCCATCAAAAGTCCATCCATGGAATGGACATCTTTTTAAGATTATCTTAATATCATTACTCAATGCATGATCGAAACTTCACTTAACCACCAATACCTAAATTGGCACCCATGTGAGGACAATAGGCAGCTACAGCATATACTTATTTATCAGTTCCTCTATAATATGCAATATGTCTTCCACATAATTTAATTTCTTTTACTTCTCTGTTTAATATATAAAATACATTTTACCCTGGTTACAATTCTCCTGATCTGCAAAGACGATACCAACCATTAGGATAAGATGGTGGACATTTTCCTCTTGGTAATTTGTTCCTAACATTCTTCTCGTCCAATTTTTCAACAATTGTGAAGAATTTGAACTTTTTGTAGTACAGATAATACAATAAGAAGGCTGTTAAAGTCAAAACTATTTCAAATGATAAGATAGCCATTAAGAAATGATAATATTATTTAATTTATTTACTTTGATCCACTTATGAATCCTCATTTTTTATATTTATTTTTCAATTAAAATGGAAAAATAACTGATAAAAATTAAGATTAACTCTTAATATTCAATATAATCAATAAGATCTAATCCATCCTTATCTAAATTTAACAATCCAATTCAGTCTAGTTTTAGGAATATATAAAATATCATATAAATTTTGTTGTTAATGATATGATTTGATTTAATTATTCAAATAGTCCATTAGTGAATGCAAGCTTAACTTATTAAAAATATTATAAATAAATTCAATTTAGTATAATTATGATGAGTTTTTAATAAACATTAAATGATTGATATTCTAAGTTAAGAATTAGATAAAAATTATAAACAGGTTCAAAGATAATTAAAAATTAAAAATTTCATTCTAACTTTTTTCTATGAGTAAATTATGTTATGTGATTCTTTAAATGTTAAATAATCTATATAATATTAATCTTTTTGGAATTGGTATATATGATTTCAGAATAAATTTTTTATATTTTATAATAAATCTTTCTATAAAGAAGCTCATGAATTAATAGAGTAACAAAATGAAACAACTTTTAGATAATCAATTTACATTATTAGTTAAAGTATTGTCATTTTATACTCGTTCCATTAAAATATAAGTCAGCAAAATTTATAAGAATATAAATCATCTTAAAAATTATATATATAATTTTACGCTTTTTAAGTTGTTTCTTGAACATATTTGTAATGATAACAAATATATATCTAAAATTATTTATTATCACATGTTTTGTTAATTTATTAGAGGGTATATTCCTTTGAAAAATTTTGCTCTTTTTATTGTCCATTGATTAGCATCTCAAAAACGTATATAATTAGCCAGATATAAATATAAAATCAATTCTCAAAATTGTAAAAAATCTTTATGAATTTATTGAAAATTATATATATAGAGTGATGATGTTCAATAAAACTGAAATTGATTGTCTCTAGAATTAAGAAAGTTAATTATTTTTTTTTTTACTTTGATTATCAAATAAATGTGGTATTAATAATCTATATACAATTTATTGATATTTTAAATAAAGAGCTTGACTATTTTACTAATGTTGATAATATTACACATTAGGATAACAGTATTTGATGTTTACTATTAATAAATAAATATTGTTTATTTTCTTATAATCACTTGGAGTGTTTCGAACGAATTTAATTAATTTAGCTTGAATCATAATATAAATGAAAAAGAAGGGATAATAAGCCATGATTGATATAATTACAAGTATTAAAAAGAATAAATTTCTGGAAAATAACTTCCTATAGTTATTGGATAGATTCCATTTTAGATGATATTGGTTTTTTATTATTTTATCATATAAAATGAGAAAATTGTGAAAATGAGAATTAGAATAGATAGTACTTATAAAGTCTATCTAAAACTATCTCAAAATAATATATACATATCAATCTAAAATATGTAAATTTTGAATACTAAAATAAAAATATATATAGTGAATCAGATATGAAGATTAGATATCCCTAAGATTCCTTTGATTGTAATTTTGTTTATATTGACTGAAGAAAGTCCAATTCTTTATTATTATGGTTTAGAAATTCCAATGACAAATTTATGTCTTTGAATCTGATTGATGAATCCATCTTATTCCGATGATGAGGAATGAGTTATTAAGTCTGTTTCTAAAATATCCCAATCAGAGAAGGATACTTTAGTTGATTGTTCTTCAAATGTAATTTTACAATTCATTTTATGATTTTAAGATAATTTAAGTTTGATATATTTATCTGAATTTAATAGTGCATAGTAATATTTATTGTATACAAATCAATATTTTTATCTTAAAGTGCTAGTTTAATCATTTAAGATTATTATATCTTTAATTTACTACTTTAAGATAATAAAGTATTGAAATTTTGAAATGTCAATATGTGTAATATAATTATTATATTATTTAACATTAAATTAATTTTATCAATAATATGCTTAATTATTTTAATTTAAAATCAAAATAATTATTTTTATTATTGGGATGGATCTAAGATGATTAAAATGCTTATTTTTATTACCAATAAGTAAAATATATTGGAATTATTAAACACTATTTAAATTAAAACTGATAAAAAAATTTAGAAATCTAATAAATTAATTTATAAAATTATTTTAATTTCTTTCCTAATATTAATATAAATTTATTATGAATTAGAAATCTTATTTTGATAAATAAATTTATTATTTATTAATTGATTAATGGGATCCAAAAACTCTATAGAAACAAGTAAACCAATTAATTTTACGGAATAGAAAAGCCAGAAATCAGTATTAAAGATAAAAAAATAGAAAAAGTAGTAGATTAAATTTCATTTAATTAAAGAGTACAATCAAAAAGATCTGAATAGAAATCACTTCCTATTGTTTATTAATATAAAATCTAATCATCATTACCTTAATAATGTATGAACTTAAAAAATTATATATAGAAAATGATATTTTCTAAGAGAATGATCTTTAATTTTTAAATTGCAATGCTGAAAATTAAGAATGTGGAAACTTAAATCAATCTACATTTAATTTATAACCAGCTGATTATGGATTGGGATCATTAAATGATGGATAAATACAAAGTTAAGATGATAAAATTATAGATAAACTAATAGATGTTCATGAATCTAAAAACAAACTTAGAATAATACCACTTATTATTTAAGATGAATAAAATCCTATTGTTTTATAAGTTTAGAATGATTTAAAAATTGAATTGAATCAACATCATCCCACAGAACAAGAAGCTATTCCCTATTAAGAGAAATAGATATAGATTAATAATTTAAGAATAGCAGGTATATGGAGATATCTTAGTCCCTATGAAGACATTCTGAAAAATAAATAACCATTTTAGCTTTTTGACAAATCAATATATATTGGAGATTGGTTTAAAAAAAAGAAACATGGATTTGGTTTATTAATAAATGATGATTATATCTATGAAGGTTATTGGTATGATGATAAATATCATGGCAATGGTAGAATAATTTATGGAAATAGAAATGTATATATAGGTTAATTCAAATAAGGATTATATAATGGGGAAGGATTATATATTAAAAATATTGATTAAGGTAATACAATTTATGAAGGAGAGTGGTTGCAAGGTTTGAAAAATGGAATGGGTAAGGAATCAATGCCTGATGGAACTATTTTTATAGGATAATTTAAGGATAATGAAAGACATGGTTATGGAAAATTATTTAATATAAGAGATTAATATGTTTTTGAAGGATAATGGGTTGAAGGTATTACATAAGATAAAGGAACTTTAATTTGGTAAGATGGGAAAAGATTTGAAGGAGGCTGGTAGAATAATATGATGAATGGTTAAGGAGTATTTATTTGGCCAGGAGGTAAAAAGTATGTTGGAAATTATGTAAATAATCTTAGAGATGGTTATGGAGAATATTAATATAAGGATGGTAAGATTTATAAGGGGATGTGGAAAGAAGGATTAATGAATGGGTAAGGTATTATTATATATCCTAATGATACACATGAGAGGGGAATATGGAAATAAGGTAAGAGAGTTGATTTATAAGGGAAGTAGAAGCATAAAAAGAAATTAATTTGAGCAATTTTGATTTATAAATAATTTTTTCTTTTACAAATCTTTCACCAAAATGCTCATTAATAAAGGAAAGGAGATTGATTATATAAATTAAATATTAGATAATATTTCTACATTATTTATCATTGTTCATTCTAATTTATATTATGTTAACTTATTATTTTTTTGTACAAATTTATTTTATTGTATTTCTACAAAATTTTATTTTTTTTGAAAGGATTGACAAATATATCATAAATAAAATTGAAGTCTTAGCTTGATCATTTTATATTCTTTAAGATGCTTTAATTCTATTTCAGTAAAATAAATATATAATCATTTCTCTTTCATGAGATTCAAAACTGTTATTATTTAATCAATATACATTTATAATTATCTTAATTTGATATCATAAGTTCAATAAATAAGATGTTTTAATGTTATATATTTTTTGATCTTTAGATATAAATGAATTTCTAATTGCAATATACTAAAATTTGAAGTCTAAATATTTGGATTTTAAAATTCAATAGTATATAGTATTGTTTATATCTATTAAGATTATTATAAATGATAATTATAAAAAGGTCTTCTCAATAATCTTCATAATATTTACATTATAATTAAAATTATTGAGGATTGTATTCATAATTAGTAACTTATATTGTAAAAGTTTCTTAAAAGAGTTCAAAAATTCTAAATCTTATTGTTCTATATAATCCATTAATATAATTCAAATTTTAATTAATATGATGCCTAACAACTAGTACTAGAGTCCATAAAGTTCTTAATTACCTGTACAAAGTTATAAGTACTTGGAAGTTGTGCGTGAAGAGGATGCTGAAGATGAGAAACCTACTCATATTTTTAGCGAGAATCTAACGGAAAGTCAAACAAGTAATTTGATTTAGTATATTCTTTTAAGGAATGCTTACTGCATACACAACTCCGATGAAGAATATAAAACGGAATGGAGGTAACTCATCATCTTCAGGAAGGAGTCCCTTTTAAGAACTCTAAAAATCAAGTTCCAATTAGGTAATTCAAATTACAGAATATTTAGAAAATATTAACAACTGTAACACCAAATAAGAATTCAGTGTTGAAGTTCAGATGACATTTTTTTTAATTTGCATTTCCCCTTATTAAAATGCATTTCTGCAATTAATGACTCCTTCTCCTTATATTTATTTATAATATAAACTTTTTCATTTAATAATGATTTATTACTAAGGAGATATTTTTAAAATGATGAAGTATTATCATAAATAAGGAAATATTAATTCTTTTAGTTAATTACTAAAATTATAGTATATAATGTAATGTAATAAAATTAATATAGAAGGGATACAACCACCAAAGAACTTTGATAGTGATTGTAAATTATATTGGATCTTTTGAAAGCTAAGTTATCTAACATTACTATATTTATAGTTTTTATATATTGTTGATTTATTTAAATATTCTACTTAAATAAATATATGTTAGATTATGTTTTCTCATCTTTAAGCCCTTAAACTCTATTTGCAACATATTCATAAATTAATTTTAAAAGATTTTCAATTAAAATGGATCAGAAAATGGTAATAAACAATTAATCTCTTTTTTTCATAAAGTATAGATGAATAAAATTATTAAAAATTCATTATTTTGAAAATAATATTATCAATATTCAGATTTTTTATGGGGATCAAAGTATTTACTTTCTTCTTATATTCTTTATAATTATTATTATAATAAAAATGTTTCTTGCATTAAAGCCTATAAATATTTTTCCTTAATTTCTTCATCATGTTTGCTTTATGTTAGATACTTCTATTTGGCTCCATAAATAATTGAATTTTTATCAAATTTCTTAACCATTTTATCAGCATCAAATCCTTCTCTTTTTGCTTATCTTGTTTTTGATGTTTCTTTATACATAGCAACTTCTTATTCTAAAAGTTTCTTTTCCTCTATTAAATTTTGAATTTATCTAAAAAAGTATTTAATGTGGATTACCTATCTTTAAGAGAATTATCTGGTTTTAGTTTATTTTTTGAAGATAATTCATTAGCTATAGTAATTTTACTTACATTGACTAAAGTTGATTTTTAGACTAGTATTTAATCATTTAAACAATCATGTCCTTCATATTTTTTGGGTACAACAATAGAACTATGTTATAGATTAGGTTTTTTGATTTAGATTTGTGTTTAGAGTTCAGCATTCTATTTTTTTAATGCATCAACTAAAAATTCTAGTTCTCTTATGTATTCAATTCTAACAGCAGAACTACCAAAGGCACTTTCATCAATAAATAAATTGCTCAATTTTGAATTGGTTCTAATAATTATTTGTATATAGTATTTACGGATATTTTGCAAAATCTGATGGTTTTTATCCTAATTCAATTTTTTTGATTTGTGAATTAGCTATCTTTTCAATACCTGATTAAGGTCTTTTTTTGGCTTCGAAATCATATACTCCTAAAGTAGTTTTTAATGATTTATTTTGTGCTTCTAGTATTCTTAGTTCATTAAGAATAATTTAGATGAATACCTTCCTTTAAGTTTTTAATATATAGATTGGATAATGTTACTGGGTCTTATGCTTATTTGATTTCATCTAACCAATTAATAGGTTTTTTAGGTTATGGATGTTTATTCATAAATAAAAAATAAAAATGGATAATTATTTCACAATAATTAGTTTGCTTGGTTTAAGAAATCAAAATTTACCACCATTTAGGTAAATATTAATAGATAATAATATAGAGAAGCTCGTTTAAAACGTTATAAATCAATTAAGAAAATGGTGGAATTGATTGAAACAGCAGGATGGACTTAACCAAAAATACCATTCAATGCTTTCTGTTTAAGTTCATAAGATCGTATTTAATTTAATATGATTTTAATTAGCTGAATGGGAAGATGATATGACTTATCCAGTAATTGAATATAATAAATTTGGATACTAAGCAGTGGCATTTGGAATTAATTTGGTATATAAATTGAATATTTATGAAAAGTTCCTTTATGCTTACAATTATAATGTTATAACTCAAAATATTAGATTCAGAACATTTAGATATCTTTTTCCAGTTGTATAGTGTGTAATATTTGGCAAAATTTATTTCGAATATAAATCAGAACTTACAAAAGTAAATTTATTTGATGAATATGTTTAATTGAGAGCATAAGAATTGGTTAAAGAAAATGAATATTTATTGGAACATGAAGGTTCAATCTATTCATATTAATGAAAGATATCAAAAGATTTGTATGGTGGTATGAAGATTATAAAGAAACTTTGTGTAGAGTTCATAGATAAGCAAATGATCATGCATCCACAGATTTTAAAGATTCAGAATTAATCTTATAAGATTTTATTAGAAGATATACAAATCCAAATTCATCTAGACCTCTAAACTATTAAGAGAAAGGAGTCTTATTTTGATATAATCATTTATTCATTTATCATAACAATAGAAAAATTTTAATTATTCCATCAAAATTTATACAAACAACATAATTCTAATATTCTGCTATATTTGCTACTCCATCTTATGATACACTTTGAATATTCTTAACTTATAACACTTTCTCTTTCTCTTATGCTTTTATAAATAAACTATTTTCAGGATTTAATTAATTTAAATCAACATCTGTTATTGATATTGTACCATCATAACAACTACATATTATTCTAAATTCTGTTGCACTTATTGAACTAAATACTCCTCTAGAAATAAATGAATTATGTCCCACCAAACGTATCCATGAAATTTTAGAATTAAAATTTATCACATAAGCAGAATCATCCTAGCCTCCTAAACAAACCTATTTAACTAGCTCTACTTACACTACTGAAATTAGGATTAAATGAAAATGAACAAATTCCACAATATTCAGTTTTAAATGAAAATAATGGTTTATTAATCATAGCATCTAATAATCTAAAATATCCATCTAATCCACTCATAGCTAAACACAAGCCTTTCTCCATTCTTTATTCAGGCTTGTTTAAATGTTCCAAAGGACTAAAAGGTAATATCTCAATATCACTAATTGACATTGATTCAAATCTAAATAAAAATAAAGGATTCATCTTTTGTTAACAAAACTAAAAATTCGAAAATTCTCCATAATTTAAAAAGTTATAATGAAAATTAGGTGTTATTTCAAATTGTTTTAATGTCTTCTAACTTACTTATATAGGAATATTATAATTACCTATTTATTTATGATATTAAAAAGATAATTGCATGACTTTTTCATATTCATTCTAAAATTTAAACATTAAATTATCTTGATGATAAATACAAACAACCCCTTCTAAAAAGAGAATAACAAAATATTTCTGAAAAATATGAATTTTTAAAGGCCTCCTCTTGATTATAATTTCTTAATTATGCCGATTGAATTCTATTATTATTTTCTATGTAGATATTTATTTTTAAATTATTCTGCCATCTAAATAACCACCAATAATGTTATCTGCATCTAATAATCTGAAACACACTAAATATTGATTTGGTAATTCTTCATACTATTTATTCTAAACAACTTTAGTGCCTGTAAGTCCAATATAAGCAAACATTTTTGGAATCTTTAAGGCCATTAATGTTTCTGATTTTTGTGCTTTCAATAATAGATGAATAAATATTTACATATAAAATCTATTTAAATAGTTTCAGGATCTGTAAATGGTTCCTTACTATTAATTGAACACACCATATATAATTTATTTAATTTTGGTGATTCAACATCTAAAATAATTGATTCATCTATAATTTTTTATTAATCCATTATTTAAAAGTTTTATAATATTGTAATTAATCTATCAATTAATCACACTTAATAATATTTTATTTCATTTTGATAAAATATATTAAAGAATACAACTACTTAAGATGATCTATATAAATTATCATTTAAATATATTTTTAATGAAATCATAATAATAGATTCTTCAATCTGTTGATACAATCTATTCCTGATTCAAAATAAACTTTCTCACATTCTAAATCCTTTTAATTGATCAATTTTTCTAAACCATATCCTTTCCTAACAAATATTATATCCTCTTTTCTTAATATAGTTCCTGGACAATAATCATTCTTACCATCTCCAAAATAACACACTTTCTCATAATTATTTAATTAATAATTATCTAAAATTATAGTTCTTTTGCACATATTTCTAGGACAAGTTGATTCACATTCATTTTTATGATATGGGAAAATGGATATTTCCATTTCATCAATAATTTATACTGGATTTGTATAAATTTTATCAAACACATCTTTAATATCTTGTTTTTCTAAAATAGATTCAATGAAAAATGTATTTGAATCACTAGCAATTATACATTCAATTTATTCTTTATTTTTTCTAATGAAAATATTAATACATATATACCTAATGAAATTTAACAATTCATCGAAACCTTAAGTTAATTCCATTCCTTATAAACAAGTTTTAATCTATTAAACACTAATGTCGTTATGATAATAAAATTGTAAGACTTTTCTCATAAACTTATTCCAATGCTTCTCTTTCTCAAATTAGGGAGGCAAGCTTTTATGACCTTCTGGGAGCAATTTCCAAATGTACGTATCTGTGTTATCATCAACAATAGTATTGTCAAAATCAAAAATAAAGAGAAATCTTTTCTTTAACATGAAATAATAATAATTCAACTTTCACCATTTGATATATATTAAAACAGATTCACCTAATTTTATTCAATTCTCTAAGTCTTTTCTAAAACTTAAACAAATTTAAAGTAGTACCAATTGAATTGACAATTGTGATTGTTTATCTCAAGATTTCCATACCTTATATTATTAGAATAAAAAGTTACTTAAAAAAAATTAAAATTTTTCTCTATTACAACCCTTTTGAATAAGTTAAACTTAAACTCCTCAGTAAATAATAATCTTATATCATTACAAAAATTTATCCAATTTCCTTGAATATTTGTTTATATTAACTATCTAAATGTTAGATTTGTAAGTATGTTTTATGCCTATTAGAATTATATCTGTTTTTATTCAAACTTGAATATAAGTCCTCTTTAGCAATTTAATCCATTTATATACTTATTTCCTTTTTTTTTCTAATCCATCCTATCTTTTAAATGTACTTTTTTTAATCTTTAATTAATGAAATATCAGACATATAAGTATATGTTTATGATTAATACATTCTCAAACTTATAATTTGTAATCATTATGATTTAGTTTGATCTGAGTTCATATATAAATAATATTTTATAAATTTATTTATTTAATATAAAATGTCAGAGCATTCACACTTAATGGATGAGAATGTTGTGTAATCATAAATAAATTTCAAATACAAAACAAAATTAAATGGAATGTATATAATTATGAGAATATATTATAAGATCAGAACCATGTGAATTCTATTGTTTTACTTGTAATTAACCTAGAATATCAAGAATAGAATATTCATACAGCAAAGCAACATTTATATGGTGTTGTATATTATGTTTTTGCACAATCATTTTGGGTTTAGTACCATTTTGTATGTAGAAATGTTCTTCGAAAACGCATTATTGCCCTATTTGTGATAAAATAGTTGGATAAACAGATGGAGAATTTTGTTGATAATTAAATATATTTTAAAAATCATTTCTTCTCAAAAATTGAAATATCAAAGTTTTCAATATCTTATTTTAATAATTCCTTTCTGTTAATATTCTTTTCCTTTGCTCTCTTTTTTAATCCTCTTAAATATTATCCTTTAATAAATCTAACATGATTTGGATTAACATCACCCATAAATTTGGCTATCTTCTTATTATTTACTACAATTTCAAAATATTTGTACAATCCCTCCAAGAATTACTTATATTATTCTTCTTTCCATTCTTCTCTATTATCACTATGATATATATATGATCTATATAGAGAATAATAAGATATACCTTTTTTATTATGTTTTAGGTGCATTAATATAATTTAGATATTCATCTATAGCTGAATTGACTTATTCCAAAGAAGATTTCAATCCTAATATACCATCTTTATTTGATTTGAGAACTCCAAAATATTCTTTGAAATGGTCCTTTTTAGATGTATATACAATTTCAATATAACTCTTGTAGACTCTCAATAAATCATCATATTAATCAAAAGGTATATCATAATACAATTCTAATTGTGCAAGTACATTAAAATAGTAATAATCATTCTACATATCAGTTTTATTCCATTTTTAATAAGAATTAAGTGATTTATCATTCTTTTCTTCTTCTTCATAATCCAATTAATTGATTTTTTGATCTTCAAATTTGTAATCAATTCCTAAAATTTATTAAGCAAATCTTAATGATAAAATTAGAATATTTCTAATTAATAATAATTCTTTTCTATAACTAGCAGGAGTACTAGAAAAATAATTCATTAAACTTATATTTTGATTTCTACAATATTATTCAAAATCAGTCATCAATTTATCTTTTGATTATTCTAAATACTTTTAAAATAATTTCATAGATGTTTTAGATTCAGCATTATCATCTAATATTATATTCTTTTTCTATTTATTTTATTTATAATTTTCTTGATCACTTAAACACAAATACAACACTAAATTCTGAATTCTTAAATGTTATCTTGTAAATTCACAATTCTCTCCAAAAATAAATCTATATATATAAGGTATAATCACCAAATCAAATTTATAATAACAATAAACTTGATTTGGTACAAATATTGTTCTTCTTTCATCAACATCCATTCTTTATTATTCTTTAATCATTACTCTCCTATCTCTATATGAAACTTAATCAGTTTTAGCAGATCTAGTCTCTTTATTTTATATATAAGTAACTCTACTCATTAAATCAACAGGTTAATTCTTCACTTAATCTATTTATTATTATAATTTCAATTAATATTTCCTTTATTTACATTCTACAAGAGATTAAATAACTTCATTATATGAGTCTATTGCTTATAATTGTTTATTTTAAGAACTAAATATTAAAATGATATTTGTTACTTTGCTTAATCATATTCTGAGATTAAAGCTATCACTTCAGGAATCTTCAAGAATTCACTTTTGTAATCTACTTTTGAAAAGTCTAAAGAAGCCAAATATTTTCTTAAGGCATGAGCATCTTAAAGTATTTCTGATAAAGATTTCTTTCCTCCACTCTTTTTCACTAATTCCTAACTACAATTTGGTTCCAGAGTGTGTAATAACTTTAAACGTAATTATACTTCATTCCAAGCTTCACTTCCATGTATCCAAAACTTTGAACTAAGTCTCATTTCTCTTATAATATAACTTGTCAATTCTTTTATTGTCTTGCTTCTCTATGGTTAGATTGCTAACTCTAATAAATATGTTTGCAATTCAAACTCAATTAATGAACAAAATTCTTTATGTGATATCTTATGCATAATATGAGAAGCAAGATGTGGAAGGTAATTGATGTTTAGATATGTATATGGACCCAATTTAGGTTCTTCAGGAGTGAAGATATGAAGATCAAGAGCTTTCTCATCCATGCTGAATTTATCCATTTAATAATTTTAATGTATAAATGTACTAGATAACTTCACAATGCCTTTATTTTATCTTCGACAAATTATTTTTCATTCTCACTGACTTCTATAGCAAAGTCCTTTACTGCTACAGATGAACATTTTCTTGATTTGATCTTCTTTGTCTTTGTAAGGAACTTTGAAATGCCAATCCATTCACCAAGTAAAGCACCTTTCTCAACTTTCCAAACAGGAATTTGGAATTATTTTGCTAAAGCAACAACCAATTTCTTATATGTGTCTTCTGTACAATCATCAGCTAACACTACGAATTTGGCCTAAATTCCTTTTATTACAACAATACTTATTTGCTTTCAATTGCCTTACAAACTTCATGGACTCCCTTAGCCAATTATCCTCTATGTAATGATGTTTATACAACTCTTTTTAAGGTAGTAAGTTCTTCTGATAATTATTCGACTTCTGCCATAATAAAATAATTTAAATCTTATTTAAATTAAATAACAACAAAAACTCAATAAACCATTCTTTTCTTAGTATCAATTACTTACATCCATCTCACAATTTTATATTTTAATTATTAATCATGATGATAAATAACTACACTATATGAATAAAATTTATTAATTTTGTTATTTAGAAATTACAAAATATTATAGGAGTATTAGAATATTTTTAAACTTAATTAAATATTTGAAATTTTCATTTAGAAATCCTAATCAAATAGGTATCAACTTTTAATTCTCAAAGTTTAAATTATTATCATAAGATTATTATGATTCTATTTAACTTAAATTTAAGTATGAAATATAGAAAGATCATTAAAAAATTAAGTTATGATGATTAATTACATCTAAATTCATTCTTTTATCCGATATTAATTATAAATCTATTTGGATAATGTTGATATTTCTATTTATTAAATAAAATTATTATATAAATGGGTGTTGTTTGTTCAGGAAATAAGAGAAATGAATAATTACTGTAAGTATTATTGTAAAGATTAGATTACATGTTGATGTTTACATATGGAAAGAGAAAGAAAAGAAATACCATCTCTATGATTACTCAAGTCATGAATCCCATTATTAGTAATTGTAGTTAATTTAAGACACTAAATTATGCAAATATGGAGAAAATATATTAGCTGTTCAACCTAATGTATCTAACAATAATTTAATCATAGTAAACAATAGAAGGAGCACAAGAGTTGTTTGTAATTAAAGAAAAAGTCTTGAGACCCATTACAGAGATATGGTCAATAATTAGGAATGATTAAGTAAATGGAGTTCCTGTGACGAATGTATATATAAATTTGTATGAAAGAGAGTTTAACTATTTCCTGGATAAACCATAAGACTAGGAAGAGTTAAAATCATATTATGGGAAGCATGTTTTAATTAGGCTATGGCAACAGAGGAAAGTGAAAAAGATAAGGATGAAGATGCCAATGGATTAGATGATAGTGAGAACAGCAATGCCGAAAATTCATGTCGAATATGTATGAGTAAAGTAGGAACTATTTAAAATCCATTGATAAATCCGTGCCTATGTAACGAGTATAACCTAAATATATTGCAGGTTCTGGATCTGTCAAATACATACACATTAAATGTCTTTAATAGTGGATACACAATAAATTCAAAATTAGAGAACTCAATAATATTGTACTGTATTTTTGGTCCAATCTAATTTGTGAGATATGTAAAGAATAATATAAATGTAAATCATTATATTAATACATACATTAGTGGAATATAAGTTTAAGAATAGAAAATATCATTTAATTGATATTCCTAGACCAAAAGAAGCATATTTTATATTTTGGATTAGTCATATTGATAAAAATAAAGAAAAAGGATTATATGTGATCAATTTGAATGGAAGAAGCAATATTAAAATTGGTAGAGTGTAAGAGAATGATATTAAATTGCAAGATATTAGTGTATCTAGAAATCATGCACTCATAACATTTAATAGAGAAGATGAATCAATCTATTTAGAAGATTTAGGTAGTAAATTTGGAACACTTTTATAAATTGATCAATTAAAATTAGACAGTAAATCAATCATTTAAGTTGCAAATTCTGTGTTTATTTTTGATTATTTAAAAAAGAATTAAAAACATTATGAATTACCTAGTTTCTACAAAGTAATCGAAAAGGAAACACTATAGCAACCATAAGTAATGAGATGAAAATTTAATTAATTTAGGATTGTGTGGAAGATGATGTATTAGTCAATGTGGATAATAACTAGTATTTAAGTGGAGATAATGAAGCCCCTTGATTTTACTGAACCAATAAAACTATATTAATATATATATATGTTTCCTTTAAAATTCAATAACATTCTATTTTTTTATAAAAATGTTTATAAAAAGATGTAGATCCTACTTCTTTCCTTTCAAAAAGGGAGACTCAATAAATTAGTGTATGTAAGTGGCTAATGCTAAATATTTATGTTAAGCAATTAACTATTTTAATAAGTTAAAACAAAATAAAAATTAGAATTTTAAATTCAAAATTAAAGATCTTTACTATATTTTTAGACAGAATAGAATAGAAGGGAAATTTATGATTGATGGGATGCTTGAATATTAATGAGATATTGCCGATGGTAGATGTGTATGAACTGATAAATTTAAAATCAGAATGTAAACAGGCTTCCTCTTTTTCTTTAAATTGGATTCGATATAAATAGACACAAACACTTTCAGGATTTGAATGTGATCTCATTATCTTGAATATTCATATATAAATTCATTAATTAGAACTCTATATATTGTTAAATAACAAGTAAAAGAATTTCTGTTGTCATTCCTAAGGGATCAACTTTTTGTTATCATCTATAGAATTTAATTTGATTTATTGACTGGAAGATATATCACTTATAGATAACATATTCAATCTAATTTGTTTTTTTATAAGTAATCTACATAAAGGATACAAAAAAGAGATATGAAGAAATTAAGATAGTTCTTTAAAAATTTTTTTTTTCATATTAATTGTAATATTACTCTCCATTTTTGTACTTATATTCCAAATAAGGATTTCTTGAAAAATACAAATCAAACTAAGGTTTTAATAATGTCTAATAAGAGTAGGTATCATAAATAAATAAATTGAGGATTGTTATAAAAATAATATATTATAAGAATTTTCATAATATATATTATTAATTTATTATAATTTTAAAAAATGAGTGAAGAGATTGAACCCTATATCGCTAAGAAATTTGAGATAATCCAGAAATTAGGAAAAGGAGCCTATGGAATTGTGTGGAAAGCTATTGATAAGAAATTAAAGCAAGTATCTTTGCTATTGAAATTTCAAATAGGTAGTTGCCTTGAAGAAAGTTTTTGATGCCTTTCATAATGCCACTGATGCTTAGAGAACCTTTAGAGAAGTAATGTTTCTTTAGGAATTAAATGGACATGAGAATGTCGTTCGTTTGCTTAATATAATGAAAGCTGAAAATAATAAAGACTTATATTTAGTATTTGATTATATGGAAACTGATTTACATGCAGTAATAGTAAGAAGTTCTATTTGAAGATTAGCGTGCCAATATTTTGGAAGAAATACATAAGAAATATATTGTTTATTAAATCTTGAAGGCTCTAAAGTTTATACATTCAGGTGAATTGATTCATAGAGATTTGAAACCATCAAATGTTCTTTTGAATTCTGAATGTCTAGTAAAGGTTGCAGATTTTGGATTAGCTAGAAGTTTAATGTAGAATGAAGATGATGGTTTTAATAATATCATATATTTATATAGGGATGGTTCTTCTCACTGAATATGTGGCTACTCGTTGGTATCGTGCTCCAGAAATCTTACTTGGTTCTACAAAGTATAGCAAGGCAGTAGACATGTGGTCTGTTGGTTGTATTGTAGGAGAATTGATACTTGGAAGAGCCATTTTTCCAGGAACATCATCATTGAATTAAATTGAACGTATAATAGAACTGCTTGGAAAACCAAAAGCAGATGAATTAGAATCATTAGATAGTCAATTAGCTGCTAATATTCTAGCTTCAATCAATATCTCGAAAAAGAAATCCTTTGCTTAATTCTTTACTGGGGCTACAGAAGAAGCTCTTGATTTAATAAGGAGATTACTTTGCTATAATCCAAAAACAAGATTGACAGCAGAATAAGCTTTAAAGCATAGATATGTTATAGAATTCTCGTAACCAGATGAAGAAATTGTGAGTTTGCAGCCATTCAAAATTTCGATGAATGATAATAAGAAATTCACCATAAAAGAATATCGTGAGTCTTTATATGCAGATATTTCTAAAAGGAAAAAGGATTAAAGAAAGAAATGGCAACTCAAATATTTAGCTCAATTAGGTGTAAATTTAGAAGAGGAAAATGATAAAAAGTAATCTTAATAGTTATATAATTTTAATAGACTCAAAAATAAAGAACCCAGTCCTAAACGATAAGATGATATGATAGATTTAAATAAAGTGGATGATATGCAATTAATTTATTATTAGCAAATGCAACAATAAGTTTTATAATAAAAAAAGAATTAGAGACCTTAATCATAATCTGGAAATTAAATGAGATAACATAGTCAAGATGTTGCCAGAACTATTTCTTAAGAAAATTCAATCTAATAGATATAAAATACCTAATAAACTCATCATAAATCAAACTCGATAGTTATGAATTCAAATTAATATAAATAAGGTTATTATTATCCATTTTAATAACCAAATAACAATTAGTAGACTACAAAATATAATGGAATCAATAAATCAGCTAACAATATAGTTCAATAATAAATGGGAAGATCTTCAACGGGATACTATTAAAAAGTCAATAAAAAATGATTTATGCTTAAGACAATATAATTTATAATAAAAATGAAAACTTCATACTGTTGGCGTAATTAAAAAGTATAGGCCTTATCCTTAACAAATCCTTAGAACAAATCCAAATTCGAAAATAGATTGGTCAAAACTAAAAAGTAACTAAGCCTTCATGAATAAGAGAATTGGAATGATGAACACATTATTAAATATCGTAATCACTTAAAGGATGTGAGAGAATTAAGATAAAAATGGCATATCATTGAGAGACCAATGAATTTTTCAGTCTCAGAAAAAGCTAAATCTGAAATCCTAGACATTGAATAATCAGTAATCATCTATTATAAAAATATAATTAGATACAACATGTATCCCTTGAAAAACCTAAAAAGAAAACAACTATTCGTCCATTCAGTTCTTAATAGTAAAAACTACTATCCTAAATTTCACAGATATACTCATTTTAATCATGCGCCAATCGTTAAAATAAAATGAAACTCTTTTTATAATCTGATGACAATTATGCCAATCGTTCATTCAGATATTACAAGAATTTTACAAATTATCTTAACTCAATCAAATGACTCTTTATCTATATATATATTTTTTATATTTTATATAATGATTACAATATAAGATTGTAAAACAAATAAATATACATCAAATTATCAGCTTAATAAGAAATCTATTTAATAACAACCTTTTAATTATTTTAGATATTCTTTAATTAACCTCAAATTTTTAGATTTGATTAAATTATAATTCTCAAGTTATGTCTTGAAGGATTCAAAATCCATATAATTACTCCTTTAAGACCAGTTTAAATAATTATAGAAATGATCTTTTACTAAAGTTAGTGGATTGGTGAAAAATCATTAAAATTGTATCCACAACCATTTAATCAATATTATGAAAATTAAACAATTAGTGAATCATTAAATAAATGTTTAAAAAATAAGAGTAATTTTTATAAATTGTTTATATCATCCCTACATTGTTATTAAGTTATTAAGCTAAATACAAGAATAGAGAATTAAGTAGATATAGTTAATTTAATATTATTCATTTTGGAAAGGTAAGTTATTTATTTTATTGTTGTAAACCTATCATAGCCTTCATTATAGAGCTAAGGAGACAAAAACGCAAAAGCATATTTCAATCAATCAATCCAGTAAATTAAAAAAAAAAAATTATCATAAATGTTATATTTAATATTTTTAGGAAATAAATTTTACGTTATTAAAATAATTAATATTGTTATTTAATCTCTTCTTTCATTAGTCCAAAAGAAAATATAATTCAAAACAATTATTAAATAACATTTAAAAAAATGAAAATTAACACACACATAATTTATGATTATTTCAATTAAGCTTAATTGAATTATAATATCTGATTTTTCCCCTTTAAAAAATAGAAATTGGAAATAATTATATATATTGTAAATGTCTTCAGATGAATATATCTAAACAGATAATAGTCAAACAAATTCATTAATGGATTGGAATAAGGTTATTTAAATCAATGAAAAGGATATTAGCTTTTAGAAATATAAATTTGATAGTTTAACAACATCCTAATTTTGGGCATATTGTATGGGTCATATGCTTAATGATTTATCAGCTGCTTGTTGGTTTAAGTATTGAATACTTTAACATTTTAGTTATCTATTGTTTTATTTGAAGAGAATTATGCATGTTGATTTTGGTTCATATGCAATGTTGTCAGGTTAAATAGCTGATGCTTTAGCCACTCCAATAGTAGGATATTATAGTGATAGAACAAAGACATCAATAGGAAAGAGAATTCCATGGTATATAGGGTATTTTAAATGTTTATATTTCAAGGGGATATGTTGTAATAATCTTTTCATTTTTGCCTGTTTGGAATGGAAATTTAATTTTTGATTGGATGAGCTTAAGAAACAACAACTTAGTATAAGTAAGCTATTAAAATTAAAGAAAGACAATATACTATACGGTTTTTTCAGCAATCTTTAATTTTGGTTGGGCTTCATTACAAATAAGTCATATGTGTTTGGTTCCAAGTTTAACATGTAGTCGATATAAAAGAGATAAATTAAATTCTATAAGAAATACATTTTAATTCATAGCTGTATTAATAGTGTATGTGACAGCAGTAACATTTAAAAAATAGATATAGCTAATATTTTTTTAATTGGTAAATAGTAAAAATGGTACAGACTCAGTATAAGCTTTTCAATATTTATCATTAATATGTGTAGTCATTGGAACAGCAACATCAGTATTTTTTATTATACAAATAAATGAACCTAAATTAACCTCTGATTGTACTAAATATGCAATAATTTTGTTAAAAATTTTGAAGGAAGTATGAAATATTAATTATAATTATAATAGAGACAAAATTGTAATATCGCATCAACATAAATACCATAAGACTAACAGATAATAAATAATTAAGTTCAGGATGAATCAAAAGACAATAGTTCTAGTGAGAATATACAGAAATCTACATCTGAACCATAAATAGATGGATAATAAAATGTTAAATTATCAGATATTGAATTAAATGATGATGAAGATTAATGTTTACATAATAAAACAGCTAATAAAATTTTTGAAGAATTTCATGATTGGAAGTAATCATTATTTAAATTTTATAGAGAATGGTTTGGTTAATTATCATTTTATAGATTTGGAATGGTGTACATGTTTTTTAGATTATATTCCAACGTTTCTTCAACAATGATCTCATTTTATATTGAGAGTGTTTTGAAGTTTAAAAATTCAGATGCTGAAAATGTTCAAATCCCTATTTAAGTGGCATTAATACCTCTATCTCTATATATTATGAGTGTTATAACGAGTGTATCTCTATCAAAATTATATAAATTATTAGGCAAAAAAATTACATTAACGTAATCATTATTTATTTGAGAAGGGTTGGGACAATTTTATGTTTGCTGACTTCTTTTGCTCTAATATTCTTAAATGAAGATAATGCTTACTTTATGTATGCAATATCCCCATTCATTGGAATAGCATAGGCTATTACTTTGAATACAGGAATTGCACTCATAAGTGATGTTATTGGTTTAAAGGGATAAAGTGGTGCTTTTGTTTTTGGTGCATATAGTTGTCTAGATAAGATATCATCTGGTATTGTATTGTTTTTTTGTTCTTATGGAAATATACTAGATGATTAAAATTTAATTCTTTGGTTGACTGTTCTTGTACCATCAATATCCTGTTTTTCTGGTTGTTTATTGGTTATAACAGCTCCAATTAAAAAGCAGGAGGAGAACACTAAAGTTGAAAAGAAAGATGATAAACACATAAAATCTTTGGTAGATGAATTGGCTACTTGATTTTAGAATTCATAGTTTTTATATATAATTTTAATTAATGCAAAAATTTAGATTTGAGAATAAACCTTCAAAGCAATTTCCATTAGATAATAAAGTTTGGAAATTACAAGAGCACCCTTGTATAATTGATGAACCATAACTTACCGAGGAATCAGAATTAGGTTATCAAATTGAAGTCATAAGAATTTTCAAGTAGATTTAATTTATTTTAAATTAGTGATTCGAGATGTCAACAATATACAAACAGCATGATTTTAAATAATTATACTGTCCATTCTGCTTCATAAGCCTTTGACAATTAAATAGATTCAGAACTTGTACTATCCAAATAAANTCGCATCAACATAAATACCATAAGACTAACAGATAATAAATAATTAAGTTCAGGATGAATCAAAAGACAATAGTTCTAGTGAGAATATACAGAAATCTACATCTGAACCATAAATAGATGGATAATAAAATGTTAAATTATCAGATATTGAATTAAATGATGATGAAGATTAATGTTTACATAATAAAACAGCTAATAAAATTTTTGAAGAATTTCATGATTGGAAGTAATCATTATTTAAATTTTATAGAGAATGGTTTGGTTAATTATCATTTTATAGATTTGGAATGGTGTACATGTTTTTTAGATTATATTCCAACGTTTCTTCAACAATGATCTCATTTTATATTGAGAGTGTTTTGAAGTTTAAAAATTCAGATGCTGAAAATGTTCAAATCCCTATTTAAGTGGCATTAATACCTCTATCTCTATATATTATGAGTGTTATAACGAGTGTATCTCTATCAAAATTATATAAATTATTAGGCAAAAAAATTACATTAACGTAATCATTATTTATTTGAGAAGGGTTGGGACAATTTTATGTTTGCTGACTTCTTTTGCTCTAATATTCTTAAATGAAGATAATGCTTACTTTATGTATGCAATATCCCCATTCATTGGAATAGCATAGGCTATTACTTTGAATACAGGAATTGCACTCATAAGTGATGTTATTGGTTTAAAGGGATAAAGTGGTGCTTTTGTTTTTGGTGCATATAGTTGTCTAGATAAGATATCATCTGGTATTGTATTGTTTTTTTGTTCTTATGGAAATATACTAGATGATTAAAATTTAATTCTTTGGTTGACTGTTCTTGTACCATCAATATCCTGTTTTTCTGGTTGTTTATTGGTTATAACAGCTCCAATTAAAAAGCAGGAGGAGAACACTAAAGTTGAAAAGAAAGATGATAAACACATAAAATCTTTGGTAGATGAATTGGCTACTTGATTTTAGAATTCATAGTTTTTATATATAATTTTAATTAATGCAAAAATTTAGATTTGAGAATAAACCTTCAAAGCAATTTCCATTAGATAATAAAGTTTGGAAATTACAAGAGCACCCTTGTATAATTGATGAACCATAACTTACCGAGGAATCAGAATTAGGTTATCAAATTGAAGTCATAAGAATTTTCAAGTAGATTTAATTTATTTTAAATTAGTGATTCGAGATGTCAACAATATACAAACAGCATGATTTTAAATAATTATACTGTCCATTCTGCTTCATAAGCCTTTGACAATTAAATAGATTCAGAACTTGTACTATCCAAATAAATTTTAGTATTCAGAAAATATAAATAATAAATGGGATCAATATCAATACAATTAAGTTCCTTGACAATCATTTATTTTTTGTTTAAATCTATTAGATTAACATTCTTTTTTCATTTTTAAAAATTATTTTCTTTTTTTTACATCAAAGTCATTTACGATTAAAAAATGCAATTTTGACATCTTTCATCTTTATTTTATTAGAATACTCTTAAAATATTTTTAACATAATTATTAATATGAATTTGAGGTTTAAATGAAATATAGAAGTATAATAGTGTATTTGTTGACATAATAATTAAAAAAAGGATAAAAAAAGATTTAAATTTTTAATTCTTTTCTCATCATAAGAAAAATCAAATATATTATCCAATATTTATTTAGTGTAATTTCTTATAATATATTACATTTAATTGATCATTTAGACCATAACCAAGGATGCTAAAGTGCCTATCTAGCTGTTATTCTCTTCTTTGGTTCAAATGCTAACATCGGAACAAGAAAATCTTCTATTTAATTTGCATCTGAATATGAAAAACCATAATCACTCATTAATATTTTACTAATTGATGTTGGATGTAGATCCTATATATAATTTAAATCCATACTTTTATATTAATTAACTAACCAGTTTTGTTAAAGAATTCTCTACTATTTGAACCACTTAATGCCCATTTTTTATTCATTTTTCCTAAAACTTCCATCATTTAAGCCAAATGATCTTCTGATTTCTTAAATCCTTTTCCTTTTCTAGGTTTAAATAAATAATCATTAGTAATTAATTCAAATACAATACAAGCAGTACTCCATATATCTGTACTAGTATCATATTCAATTCCCAAAATTGCTTCAGGTGCTCTATATTCTCTAGTTTGTATATTATCAGTAAAATGTTTATGAGTCCAACAGGCATTTCCAAAATCAACAATTTTTATAGATAAATCTCTATCTAATTTAATTTTGATATGTTCTTTCCATCTAATTATAAATAAAAGATATAAATACTTCAAAGTGTATAAAGTTTCTTCATCTACTTCATTAGATTCTGATTCATCACTTTAATCATCTGATTTCCAATCTTAATCTTCTTCATCTGATGAGATATCTTCTTCCCCACTGTGACTTTTCTTTTTATCTTTCAAAGCTTTTTCTTTTTCTTTTTGTAAATTTCTATGTTTATGGATATGATGAACTTCTTCTTTTTATAATAACTCTTAATTTTCTTTTTCAGGATTAGTTTATTATTCAACTTAATTTTAGATAGTATCTACATTTGATATTTATTCAGATTCATCATCTGTAATTGGTTCAAGTTAAACTGTATGTTAAACAGATGTAATATTTGTTGAATTTTATTCTACATTTACTAAAGTATTTTTTTATTCTATAGATAAATCTTCTTATTTGTGTTCTTTGATATCATTATTATTTGTACTTAATTATATTTATGTATCTTATTATTATTATTATTATTATTATTATTATTATTATTATTATTATTATTATTATTATAGGTCTTATTATTATATATCCTTTTATTATTATTATTATTAATCAATTTATACCTATTAATCTTTTTCTTATTATTGTTATAGTTTCTTTTATTTTTACTTTTTTCTTTTTTCTTACTTTTTATTAGTTGTTTTCATTGATTTTTTTAATTTATCCAAAAATTTCATACTTATAGGTTTCTTTTTAACCATTTTCATTTATTCTACAAATTCTCCAAAATTTGATGGTTTCAATTAAAGCATAATATTTTCTGGTTTTAAATCTGTGTGAATGATATTACATACTTCATGCATATACACTAATCCAATTAAGAGTTCTCTAGTAATTTATTTGACTAACCACATACCCATTCTTTTATCATAATCATCAAAATGTATAATTAAATCTAATAAAGATGGTCCTAAGACTTCAAAAACTGTACAATAATGTTTTCCATGCATTCCATAATGAATAAAATTATCTACCATTTCTACACAATATGTTTCATTCAATTTCACTTTAATATCCATATCTTACTCTGTATTTTTAATGTTTGGATCACTCCATTTTAACATTTTATAATCTAATTTAGGAATCTGAGACAATTATTCTTAATACTAAATCCATTTTTCATCTTTTAAATGCTTCTATAAATCCCTATATTAATATGAATTGAATACTTTAAAAGTTCTAATTCATCAATTGCACTTTCTTAATAACTTTATTTACTTTTTTATATTTTCAATGCAACATGTGTTTCAGATTATTTATCATGTGCTAACCAAACAGTTGAAAAGTGTCCCCATCCTAGTTTTTGAATAACTTAAAATCTTCCATTATGAAATTTATCTCCAATACTTACAGGATGATAACCATCTTTTTTATAATCCTCATAGTCTTCAGCATCACTACTGTCTTCATATGGATCAGATGTTTTAGATGAAGAGGATGAAGATGATCGAGATGGAGGTGAAGAAGGTTATTGAGGAAGTTATGATTATTATTCAGCTATTCTTTTTTGCTTTAAAAGTTCAGAGATAGGTTTCTTATTCTTTTATTTCATAATATACCACTCTTTATTCTTAAAATTAATTTTTAATTAAAAGAATTCACAAATTTAATATAAATTATATCAAAAATAATTTATTTTGATTGAAAACAATGCTAACATAATCATAATCACTCCAAATCCATCATAAATAGTAATTTTATGTATCTATTCCTTATAATCTACTTCAAGATATCTTAATTATCCTTTATCTGTTAATAATAATACTCCTTATTTCCAACATTTAAATGCTAAAAGTTTATTATTATTGACTTTGTTTTATTATTCAATCAATTCAACTAATTAAACTTTTGGATTTTATAATTTGACATAATAAACAACACTTTTTCTCATCTAAGAAATAATAAGTAATATAATACTGCATAAACTTTTGTACCATCTTCTGAGAATTAAATTTCATCAATTAGATCTATTTTATAAAAATAAATTTAATCAGATGTAAAGTACATTAATTTGGAATTTATAATCAAAATAAACTTATTTGATGAGTGTGCTTAATATCGAATTAATAAATTTGGCAATTCTTTCAAAGATATTTAATAATCATAAAGTTAAATCAAATCTATTTCTTTATTCTTTTAATAGAGTATATGCACTTTTACTAATGTCATTATTCTACAAACAATAATAATAAGTTATCCTCTTTATAAATAATTGAATTAATCAATCACTCTCATATCTTTACATTATGAAAATGACAATTTTATATCATTATTTGTAAGTCTATATTATTATTGTTTCTCTGAAAAGGAACAATTAGAAAAATTAATGACTTAAAAACTTAAAAGTAATTCTTTCATGTAAGTGTGATTTCTCTTATGTTGGCAAATACTATGATTATCATTTTTGATTTATTATACTCTAAAATCTCATACTCTATGAATGTATACATTCTTTATCATATTCAATAATTGTTGAATTATCTACAATCATATAATTCAGTGATTGCATGACTTTAAAGTGAGGCAATAATTTGGATTCAAAATTATCCAAAAGGGAATTGAATAATGAATATCTATATTTGGAATTAGTGATAGCAAATTCTTCATATACTTCAGAATCAATAGTCTCTTTAATCTCTAATTGTGGTATTTTTAATATCAACCAGATTATCCATATATATATTGTCTCAATTATCATATAATATTAAATTAAAATGTCTATTGCTTGTATTGCTATAATTGATTCATAAGACAAACTCAACTTTATTGATTATTACATAGATAATGAAGATCAAGTGCATTTCAAATTTCAAACTTACACAGCTTTACAATTAATAAGTCCTATATTATAGAAGAAATTAAATGGAGGGACATCTACAGAACCATATTTAGGTGTATTATATACAATCTATTTACCAAATAATGATTATGATGTACATGCATATATAACAATAACACAATTGAAAATGATCATATTTATTAAGTAAGGGACAGAAAAATTAAACTTATTGGCAATTTTCGAAAAGATCTATGGATTGTATCGTGCTTCTAATTACAACCCATTTCATTAGACAAATCTTAATAAACTTATTAAACCAATGGTTATAGAATTCAATGGAATATGATTATATATATATATTATAAAGATTACATAATAAATTAAAAAAAAGTTTAAGAATTTTCAACAAAAGTATTTCCTTAAAAGTGTTTATAAAGAATCTAATGAAATAGGTTTCGAAATTATTTCATTCATTCCACTTTCATATGCTAATTCTGCATTTTCTTATCCATTATATGCAGAACACATCACAATTATGCATTTTAAACGTTCATTTTACAATAATTTAGAAATCTCTAATTGATTTATAATTTAATACCTCACTACTTGTAATAAATCCATTCTTTCCTGGCATTTCTATATCCATAAATATTATTTTATAAACTTTACAACAAATATTATACAATTTCTATTTCACTTTCTTAATTGCAGAATCTCCATCATATACACTATCTGCTTTATATCCATAATTTTAAAGTAATGCCATTAAAGTGATATGATTAAAAGGTACATCATCAACAATCAATATTTAATTACATTCACAATGACTCAGAAATTTTCTAGAAGATATATATACTCTTTATGCTGAATTCTTAGAATCTGATCCTAATTCTTCTATATCTCTTATTGATGAATCCTCATCTTTTATTATTGTACTAGCAGACTCTTCTATTTAAAAACTAACAATAGTATAAAATCCTTTCTCACTTTTTATTTGTAATTCACCATCTCCACCTAAAAATTTTACTATTTCTTTTGAAACTCTCAAACCTAATCCCATTTTATTAGATCCTTATGGTTATTAGATAAATTAATTTTACAGTGCAATCATTTATTCACTAGAAATTCCTTCACCATTATCCCAAACTGAAAATATACATTAAGAGTCTCTCTTTTTTAAAGACAAAACTATTCTACCACCTTGCTTAGTGAATTTAATTGAATTATTCATTAAATTTACCAATATTTAAGTTATTCTTAATTTATCACTATTGATTACTATATGAGTATTATAATTTAATATTAATTCAATTTATTTTTATGAACATTCTTATTAAAATAATTCTTTTAGATCATCAAAAATATCACTTGCCTTAAAATTGTTTAGATTTAACTTAAAATCTTCACATTCTATTTATGCATAATCTAATATATCATTAATTTAAAAAAGTAATCTACGACAAGAAATTATAGCTAGTGATAAATAATTATCATATAAAGTTTCATCAATTTTTTTACTTAAAATTTCTAATAAAGGTATTGAACTATTTAATGGTGTTCGTAATTCATGACTAAAAGAATTTAATAAAGCTTATTAAAATTTGAATCGATTAGTTAATTCCTTCAATTCTTCCTTATCTGTAATATTTTCAATTATAAATAAAAAAGCAGGATCTTTTGTTTTTGTTTATAATTTTACTTCATAAACTTTTATTTAAAAATGCTTCTTTCTTATTTTAAGATCTTTCACTACATGAAATTTAAACATATGAGTTTAATCAGATGCCATAGATAAATTATCTGAAGGATTGATCTTAATGAAACTTTTATTTTAAAATTCATTCATAACAAATTAAATATAAGTATAAGTACCTGCATCTTATATACTAGATTAAAAGGAACCTTTATTTTACATGTTAATCTTTAACCTATCAGACAACCAATAATTCTAATTAGATTTGAATCCAGTATTACACTAATATTGACTGGCTGAATTTTGTTTCAATTTTCTCAAGGGAACAATGTGAGGTTTATGTTTAGTAATTGGACTAGTTTTGATTGAGTTCAGTTGGGCACTTATATTTATTAATAAATATTACTTAGACAATAATTAATCTAAATGATTCAAAATTTAATCTGTTTGACTAATCATCAAGTAACTCATCAATTTTTCATTGTGTTTTATAACTTGAAAGTTGGTATCTATCAAAACTAATCCATAAGGGAGATAATTGAGTAAATCTTCATCTAGAGCTACATTTATGTTTCTTTCTAGATGTGGTGTTTTCTCATCAATAAGATTCTATTATATTTATTCAAGATAGCTGAAATGTGCATTATGATTAGGTTATCTTTATGAAAGAGAAGTAGGACTTGGTTTACGAATTTCATTTAAGGACTTTTCTTTATATAATATTAAATGGTTAAGGGGTTGCCAAAGAATAAACAGAATAAATTAAGCAGTTGTAAATTACACATAGAATTAAGCAGCAAGTCTAATTGAAACATATAAGTATATTGTATGAGTTATAAATTAATAACATTGATTTTATTTTTTCAAAGCACTCTACATAATGAATAAGTACATTAGGATGAAGTAATTAGTGATGTTTTAAATATTGTAAAAGACTATTTCTAATTATACAATAATGTTTATTTGAATCAAAATGTTAGTAATGTTTTCTCTTTTTTTTACATATTCTAAACTTAAAATGATTAAATTTAATAAAAGTCCAATTGAATTTTGAGTAATGATCATTAAATCTTTAATTTCCTATCTTCCTGATTAAATTAGACTAATTAAATTTAATAAGATCAATTAAGTCAACAATAGCTTTGTTTTTAATTACATAATTATAAATTAAATTAGGTAAAGAAATTATTATTATTTAGATCATAATTATTAAATATAATTTATTTATTAATCTTATAAAAATATAGATAATATAATTCAATAAATGTAAAATTAGAATCAGACAAATAATCTCTTTGAAGAAAATACTTAATTAAGAAAGAAGTTAATTGAACTAGAAAATACTCTATAAGAATTAATTAAATAGGATTCTTTGATTGAGAAATGGACAATAATGAAAAATTTTGTTCTTGTTTCTACTGAGGTTGAACGTTTATCTCATGCATATGTGGCTTTGGAATAAGAACATTAATTCTTATTAAATACATAAAATAAAGATGTTTAATAGAGTGAATAAAAACTAAAGATTTTAATTACTTAATTAGAAGAATTGAATACATTAATGATTGAATAATAGAAAAGAATAGAAGAATTAAATAAAAATAAAAATTTATTAAAATCAATAATTAATGAAACAAATCAGAAGATGTAAATTATAAGTGATCATAATAAACAATTAAAATAAAATGAAAATATTCTAAATTAAGAGAAATAAAATTTATAAAATTAATTATCAGAATCAAATAATGAATTGAATAATCTTATGTAAACTCTTAAGGAATGTGAAGATATGTATAAAGATACCATAATAAAATAAGAGACAATTATAAAGAATATATCTCAATAAAATGATAATCTTAAAGGTGAGAATAATAAAAAAGATAAATTGGTTGATTAATTGATGAAAAAGAATAATGATTTAATTAATGATATTGAGAGAATGGATAGAAAATATAATGAATAATCTTTGTAGATGAAAAAAATATCAAAAATGTATGAATCATTAGAATAAGATTACAATAATTTTAGATTTTAACAATAAGGCAATTAATCTGAAGTATGTTTATTTAATTATTTTGAATATAGTTTAATTAATTGACAAAGAGAATAGAACATAAGAATTAAGTTTTGATAGATTTAGAAAATAAATATGATAAATTAAATGTAATAGTAAAAGCTTAAGAATCATAATTGGAAGAGAAAGATTAATAAATTAAACAATTAACATAATAATTGATTGAGTAATAAACTTTATTGATTGATATGAGAAGTAGTAATAAATAAGTCAAATGTGACAATGAAAGTGAAGTTAAATAATTAAATGATTAGGTTAAAAGACTTTAAGATAAAATTATAGAAATAAGAAAAGAGCTTGAAAGTGAAACTATTTTAAAAGAGAAATTATAAGTTTGTATTCAAAATAAAGAAGTGGAATTTGAAAAACTTTATAATTAAAATGAGATTTTGAAGTCAGAATAACAAGAATTTAATAAAAAGATTAATGAATTACAATAGACTTTGAATGTTGAAAAGAATATGTTTTTAAAAGTTTAATTGGAATGCATAGGTTTAAGAGATTAGATTAAATAAGCATAAGAAAATAATTAAATAGAGGATTAAATGAATTTGAAAGAAGAATGTGTTTAATTGAGAGATGAATGTGAGTTGTTAAGGAATGAAATATAATTCTTTAGATACTAATATTAATAGTAATAATAGTAGATTGAAGAATTAAGGTAAACAAAAACGTATTTAAGTAATATCTTGATGGACAGAAGACAATATTGAATTTATTAAATTCTTACTATTAATTATAAATTGATGTAAACTTAAAGAGATAATTTACAGAGTAGAGGATAATTGAGCTCAAGTCATAGAAATTTTTAATCTAAAAGAACCAAGACAGAACCATCTTTGATTCCTAATTTTGATATCTTGTAAGAGAATGTGAAGAATTAGTTTGCTCTAGGCCATATACGTGGGAAATGGCTTCATAAACCTTAGTATGTTATTCCAAAAACTGAAATTTAATAAAAAAGAGACGAGACATATGGAAAAGTAAACAATAAATCGAAGACAAAAAAATTAACTTTCTTGAAATTTGGATTTAGAATGCATGAAAAAAAGAACAATTATTATTTATAACCACTAATCAAATAGGTTCATGATGCTTTTGGAGAATTGGCTAATGATGGGTCTATGGGAGTAGTTGATTTATGGAGTGATCGTAATGTTAATAGATTAATGGATGCAATAGAAATGACAAGAGATAATTTATTAGTAAGAAGAATGGGTAAGGAAAAATAAAAGAGTGATGAGTCTGGATTAAATAGAGTAAATGATAAAAAAGTTAATAACATTTTTAAATCAAGTGATGATGATACTTTTAAAATAAAATTTCAATTAACTGATATAGAAAAGAGAAGACTAACAAGAATTGCTATGCCTACATTATGTTGGTAATTTATTTAATTTTATTTAATTAGTTAATTAAGACATGAAGATCCCAATTAAGGTATTGCTGCTATTGTTAATTCAATTGATGAATTACATTAAGAAAACTTAGAAATATATACCAATCTGTATTAATAAATAAAAAAGATATAAAGAAATATCAAATGATCATATATTTTGTAATCTAATCTTATTTTTGTTGGTTTATTTTATTTTTTATGTAATAATAAAAGTGAATGATATCATATGAGAGATGAAATCACTGTAAAAATTATTATTTTGATTTATGAGATTTGTATCAATAAAATACTAAGCCTTGACAATATTTTATTTTCTTTAAATCTCAATATTAATAATGATTTTAATATAAATAAATTAAATTAAATAATGTCAGAATAAAAAGAAAGTTTATTATAAGGATAGCTTTTTGATAATTTAAGATCTTTGATTTCACTCATTGATTAATTAAGAGACTTAGGAGTTTAAGAATACATTAAGTTACCAAGAATAGCTGTATTGGGAAGTTAGAGTGCAGGAAAAAGTAGTCTTTTGGAAAACATTGTTGGATTGGATTTCTTACCAAGAGGAGAAGGAATTGTAACAAGAAGACCTTTGGAAATGAGATTAATTCATAAACCTGATGCATTAAAACCATGGGCAGTGTTTGAAGTATGTAAAGATCAAAAATTCTTTGATTTTGAGAAGGTTAGAGAATACATTGTAGAATTGACAGATAAAGCAACAGGAAATTCAAAAGGTATTAAGCAATGATAATATTAAATTAGATGTTGTCCCTGATCCAATAGTAATGACTGTCTATTCAAGAGATTGTCCAGATTTGACAGTAATCGATTTACCAGGAATTACAAGAATAGCAATTAAAGGATAAAGAGAAGATATTGAAAAAGTTACATTAGAGATGGCCACTCATTATTGTTAAGATGAAAGAACAATAATCTTAGCTGTATGTCCAGCCAATCAAGATTTATCAACAAGTGATGGATTACAATTAGCAATCAAATTAGATCCTACAGGATCAAGAACTCTAGGTGTTATTACAAAAGTAATTATATATATTGAATCTAGATTGATATTATGGATTAAGGAACAGATTGCAGAAAGGAATTGTTAGGATAAGTAATTCCATTGAAATTAGGTTATGTTGGTGTGAAAAACAGAAATTAAAAAGACATCAACGAAAAGGTTAGAGTTGGTGTTGCATTGTAAAGAGAAACAGATTTCTTCGCAAAACATCCATTATACTCTTAGATGCCTCCAGATATTATGGGAACAAAGGCATTGATTCAGAAATTAACTAATATCTTGTTTAAACAGTATATATCTACAATATAATCAAAGTATTCGAGCATCCTTACCTCAAATCATCAGAGAAATAGATTTGAAAGTATAAGATTGTGAAGTTAAACTTGCTTAACTTGGTCCAGGATTACCAAGAGATAATAAGGAAAAGATGCAAGTTATATGGAATATGTTGACTGAATATACAGAAAATTTAAATAATAAATTAAGAGGAAAATTCGATGTCAAATAAGCATTACAAAAAGATACTTAAATTTCTGGAGGAGCTTAAGTGAAACTCTATTTAAATGATCTTTATAATGAGTATTCTATTAGTATTAAGATTTAGTTAAGCTGGTAAAAATTATAGAGTCAGCAGAGAATATACAGATAGAGAAATTAGAGAAGCTATTAGATTACATTAAGGTGATTCAATTCCAGGATTCCCCTCTTTTGATAGCTTTCTATATTTAATCATGCCACAATTAGAGAAATTAAGAGAACCTGCAATAGATACACTAAATGAAGTGTTTACCTATGTTGATTCATTATCTAATAGCATATTGAAAAAAGTGTTTTATAGATTCCCAACAATTTTAGATGCTATTTCAGATATCAGTTCTTAGGTTCTGACAGAATAAAAAAATAAAACTAAAGTGGTAGTTGAAAATTTAATTGATTCTGAATTAGGATACATTTTCACAAATGATCAAGATTATTTAACAATGAATGCTAGCATTATTCCAGTATTTCTATATATCCTATATCATTTTAGTAAGAAGATAAAGAAGATTAAAAGAATGCAGCTGCTGCTCCATCAGGTGACAATGCTACAGGTACTGCAAATACAACCACTACAACTACAACAACAACAACTAATAAGTCTGCATAATAATCCAATAAAGATACAGACCCTGAAAAAGTTTTAGCTTAAGAATTAAGCAGAAGATTAGATGCATATTATAGAATAGTCATAAGAAATTTAAGGGATTCTATTCCTAAGGCAATAGGTTATTTCTTAGTTAGAGCTGCTTAAGAATAAATGCAATTTTAATTATATAATGAAATCATGAAAAGTTAGTCAGTGATGGGATTGATGTCTGAAGTAAATAATTGATATAAATATAGCCTGAATATATTACAATAGAAAGAGATACCATCAAAAAGACATTGTTAGTATTGAGAAATGCTTAAAAACTATTGAAATAGGATCCATAGTATTTTACATATTTAAACAAAATAGATAAACATTCCAACGACAAACTAGTGAAGCTGTTATGGATAAGGTAAAGAAAACAGCAGCAGAAACAATTAATAAAACAAAAAGATTTCTTGGGATGTGATTTTTATCTAATAAGTCATCAAACATATTATATATATAAATAAATATATCAAGTTTTATTATATGATGAAATATCAATTATACTAAGCTGAAGGTAATTATTCTAATTATTTACTACAATCTTATTTAATAGTTTAATATTTTTTTTTTGAATTTTTTAATGAAATTTCTGATATTTTCTATTTATATTCATCTCTAGTTATCATATTTTTAGTATGTTCTTCCTTCCATTCTCTTTGAATATTATGCATTTAAGTTCTATTTTCAGCCTCTTCTAAATGCAATTAATCATTCATTTGATAAGCTGTCTTTAAATCATGATCATATGCTTAATTAAAATCAACCTTAGCCTTCACTAATCTTTTAGCTTACTCAGCCAAGATCTTCCTTTCTCTTAAATTAACTGATTCAACTCCTTCCTAAACTATTAATTTCTCATTCTATCTATTCTTGATTTCCCTTTCCAATCCTAATTTATTATTCTTCTATAATACCATCTTATTGAGACTTCCAAGCTTTCATTTCTACCATAGCCTTATTAGCATTCATATATTATTATCTAAGTTTAGTCTCTCGTACTTCTGCTGCTATTCTCTATTCCTCAGCACTCTTTATTTACTTTTTGTTACTAATCTTATTTTAAACTTAAAGTAATTATTCTTCTCTAATTTTTTTTCTCAAATCTTCTTCTTTTTATTTTTTCATTCTTTTAGCTTCTCTCTCCATATCTTTCTACTATGATTCAGCTTATCGATGTGCTTTAATTTCTTAAACCTTCCTTTACATAGAAGATAAGTATTCATCTTTTTAAGTAACAATCTCTTTTCTTTTATCTTCTTCTTCAGCCTTTCTTTCAGCTTTTACTACTTCTAATCTATCTCTTAATTCAGCTAATGACATTTCTTCTAATAGACCATAACCCATAGTTTCAGTAGGATCATATCCTTTAGTTCTTTTAATTGGTTATCTTTCTAATTCTCTTATTTATTTAATCAATTCTTCTCTCTTAATTCTAATTTGTTCATCTTCTTATCTTTTCAATTCAAGCATCCTAGCCATTTCTAATTTCTAATCTTCAACAATTTATTTATTTTTCTCTTATACTTTTTCTACTTACAAATATACTTTCTTATCAGCTTCCATAATTTGTTCTATTAATTACTTTTTATACGCTACTTATTCTTATTATAATTCTTATCTTTCTTTTAATCTTTCTTCAGCTTCAACTTTCATCTTTTCAGCCAATATTCTATTTTCTTTAAACTTCTCCTCTTATGCTCTCATAGCTGCTTCTCTTGCTAATTCCATTTCTATTTTTTTTTATTATTAATGTTCCATTCTAGCAATTTATTCTTATTCCTCTTACTATCTCTTCCATTCTTCAAATTCTCCTGAATCTCTTAGATTAACCTCTAAATTTTTGACTCTCTCTCTTTCAATCTCTTGTTTTTTCTTTAATAACATTTCTTCTCTTAAAATAGCTGCAGCATTTAATTTAATTTCAGCAGTCTCTAAATCAACAGGAGCAGGTTTAGCAATTTTCATATTAAATTATAATTATTGATTTAGAGTGTCTTCAACTTCCTTTTTGACAGTTTCATAATTATTAGGTCGAAGATCAGTTTTGAATTCAAATTACTTAACATCCTTATAAGTTTCTTAAACCTTTTTTTTAGATTACTCATATCTAAGTTTATTATCTTCTTCAATTTATTGTAATGTTTTTTTATTGAGATTACTTGGAACAGGTTTACTTTTGTATAACTCTGGTTTAGGAGGAGGAGGTGGTTCAGCCTTTTTCTTAGTTTCACTTAATTTAAAAGGCATAGTTTTCGTCGGTTATTTTTTAGTTGCTGATTCTGGTCTCTCATCTTCTTAAACTAGTTCACTTTGTTTGCCAGTAGCTCTTGAACTCAGAGAACTTAATAAATCTTTCATCATGGGAAAGTGTTATTCTAATCCTCCAATAACATTTTCTTATATGAATTGAGGATCATATATTTCAATCCATTAGGGTTTGATATGTGTAATAATTTTATCAATGTCAAATAGAAATTGCAATAAGACATTCATTTTGACAGGATCTTATTCATTGACCATTTTTTTAAATTCATTGTAAGGTAATTCATCTAATCTAAATAAAATGAGATAGGAAAAGATTTGATAGAGTGTTGCATCATTTCTATTAGTTGTGCTTGACAAGAGGGTGAACATAGTTTTAGTGAGTATTTTAAGGAACTCTTCATAACGTTGAACTCCTGAGAAGACCTAATTAAGATTAATTTATACTTGCTTCAAAAACATTATTTCTGTATCAAAGAGTTTCTTACAATTTTCCTAGATATATTGTTCACAATGTGAATCTGGAGTCAGTATTATAGGATTATAAGATTTAATGAGGTCTATGACATGAGTGATTAGTTGTTGATATCGCATAATTAATATATATATATTAATAAAAGTGGATTAAAATAAATTTAGGTATTCCAATTCGTAGAATATTTAAAATATATATATTTCGAAGTCAAAGAAATCGAACACAACAATATTTAAATTAATGAGTAAAGAAATACATTCAACAGAGATCAAAGGGAGAGCAAGTAGAAAACATTTCCCTAAATTAGATTTAAGTGAACTTAAGCCAAAAATTACATTTCTTGATAGTCTATGTAAATATTTCAAATTTAAGTTATAGTAAATAAAAAGTATCAACTCAATAAGAATGTTGAATAATATAGATTGGGAAAAGTGTATTTGGAATCCCAAAAGGAGAGTGTAGTTTTTAGAGTGTTTTAAGATTCTGATTTGAATATATCTTCAATCTTTCAATAAAAACTTAATAAAACTACAATAGATGATGATGCAATGACTACATATTCTTAGATTTCTTATGCAAAGAAACAAAATAAAAAGGATTTAATTAGGAGAATATATGAAAAAGAAAAGTGGCCTAAAAGCAAAAAAGAATGTATAGAAGAAATGGAATAGTCTTTATTCGGATCAGATGAAGAACCTCAAATCAATTATACTTAATAATCTAATCAAGAAAGAAAATCTGGTCAGTTTATTTAATCTTAGTGATCAATATTGATATATATTTATTATTATAACTAAAATAAATATATATATTAATATAGACACTGATGAAGTTGAGTAAAATGAATGAGGATGAGGCAGCTCTAATATTTGAGGAAAGGTAACCACTTCATATTTTATCAAGAGAAAGAAAAAACTTATTGGAAATTTAATTGAATAATATACAAAAGTCCAAAAATAATAGCCACAATCAAAAAATAATATCCTATCTAAACATGATCAATCAAAATAACATGAAAAATTAAAACTATCAAATGAATGTCTTTTGGAGACTTCTAAAGAAATTCAATTAAAAAAAATAGTTAAGAGTTCACTATTGAAGGATATTGGTAATATTGATATGGAAATACAGAAAATGACTAATGAACATAACACTAATAGAAGTAAACCATTGTATTTAGAAAAATAATATTCCAATTCTAAAATTTTGACAAAAACAATGAATTAAACGGAATTATCGAAGTCTGAATAGAAAACATCAATATAAAATAGAAATCAAAGTTATTATACTAATAGATAAAAATTTAATAAAATCAATTCTGTAGCTGAAAACTCTTATTCAAAACTTGCAGAATCTATTCGCAATTTATCTAATTAAAGAAAGGGTGAAGAACGTAAAACTAATGATTTTACAAAACCTTATGATTTTCTATAAATTAAAACTTAATCAGAAAAAATAATCAATAAACCAAAAACAAAATCAGTTAATATTGAAGCTAATGTTATTAAATAAAGTAAAGTAGTTTCTAGTGAACGTAAAATACCCAAACCACCATTAAAATAGTTGTATACAAAAAGAAATTCAGAGAGTGAGAAAACATCACCAGTCAAAACTATTTTAAAATAAACTTCTAATCATACTTATGATTTAAGTTCAACTAAAGCTAATACAACACAATAAGTAATATTTAATATATTTATTGATAGTTTTATTAACATAAAGATAATCCTTTTAATAGAACTCAAAATAATAGTAAAATTGGAGATTATAAAATATTAGAAGCTGTCAATATCTATAAAACACTCAAATAATTAGTAGATTCAAAAGAGTAAATTCATCAAAAGTATTCAACCACTTTACTTTAATAAAAAACTTCAACTTTATTGGTAAATTTATTATTATATTATTTATAGTCTCATAAGAATGTTAAATAATAATAATGATGATGAAATTACTTATATTAATTTTATTTAATATAAATATATATTATTTATTATTAACTTTAATTCCTGATAATCAATGATAAATTATATAATAATTTATATAATAATTTATTTATAATATATTGTCTCTAATAACAATGAGCTTTGAACCCTATCATCCATCTAAACTTAACATGGAATCTAGTGAAAACAACCACTATCATAATGGCAATAACCATGTACATATAAAGTATGCTCCAATCAAAATTATTCACAACAACGATGTTGTAAATAATGAGGAAAGACGCAAATATCCCTAGTTAAATCTACGATTCCAACTCTCTGATGAATCCATCGTAATTATCTATCTTAATGTAGACTCGTCCAGATCCAACTGTCACCATCCCTTTGAGTTTTCTACAATAATTAATTCAATAGGCTTATTCTAATAAATAATTAAGAACAATTAATAATCCCACTTTAAGAGTAGAAGAAAATAGAAATGATGCTGTAGATGAATTAATCAAGTAGATCCAAATTTAATAAAAAGGATTTTACCCAATTGATGGTATATATAATATAGTTATATTTTTATAATAGAAGAAAAAAAAATATAAAATGCTCTAATCTAAAATTAAATGAATTTTATTTTTTAAAATGAAGAAGCCATTTAAATCATAGAGACATATTTTGCAGATAATACTAATCTAAAACCACATTTCAATACATGGCTATAATAATTAGAAGTAAAGGCCATTTAAGATATGCTAATCCTATGTCATTCTGATCCTAAAGGATAATAATACTCAGATTAATTTAAAGCCTTGTTCTAAAAATTGTCAATTGAATTTTATTAAAAACATGCTTATGCCTATGTCTTAAGAAGTGATCAATAAGAAAAACTTAAATATTTATCTTAAATTGGAGAAATCTTAAATAAAATAATGAAACCATAAGAATATTATTATTTTAAGTAATAATGAGAATTCGAATGCATGTTTATTGAGTTTAATTTTTTTTTTTCTGTATATTAGTAACTTAAATAATCAATTCAAACACATAATCTATTATTGTAAGATTTTTCAAATCAAATTCTCTTTAGTCAAATACATCAATTAAATAAAAGAAACTTAATTGTAATTATTATAATTTTAAGTAAGTTTATTATTACCTTATTCATTTTTTAGAATGAAGATTATAGATAGTATAAATAAAGATTTGAATAATTATTTAAATATTATTTCTATAGTATTGTTAAAATTATAGAAATTTAAATTCATTGTTATATCCATGGTCCTTTTAGATTTTTAATAATTAATAATTGTTATTCATATAAAAAAAATGAATTAATTAAATTAAAAATCTTATTATTATTATATAATTAATTGAGTATGACATAAAAATCAAGAGCATAGTACAATACTTCATATAAAGCATTAATATTGTATTAAATACTTATTTGACTAATTATGGGGTAGAATTAATAATCAATTATTGAAAAGGAAGACAATTAATTTAAAAAGTTTAAAAATTGAGATATAATATATAAATAATATTTGAAAGTGGTAATAACTTTTAGAAAATTAAGATTATGTTTAACAAACAAATTTCTAATAATTAAATAAAAATTCTTTCTTTTTAACTTTAAATTAAGACTTTTAATATGAGATTTAATAATTTTGATGTCAGAAGTGATGTAATTGAGAATTTAATTTCATGGTCTTGGTTTGAAAGATATAATATTTGTAATATTTATTTATTGTTGAAATGGGAATAATTAAAAGGCTAAAGTAATTCTAAACATTTAGCCTACTTTTTTGTTATAGAAAAAGACAATTATAAAAATATCTTCAGTCATTAGAAAATATTTATGATTAATTTAGTATAAAATAAGTACATGATAAAATAATGTAATTATCTTATAAATAATGATTTAATGTAATATTTAAGTATTTATCTTTAAATAAATTCATCAATTATAAATATTAAAATTATGGATTCATTAAATGATGGTAGTTAGGCAAGGAAAAAGTACGCTGTGATCACACCAACTGTGAGAATGGCTTTTATAAAAAGAGTTTAATCTAAATAATCAACAATAAAGTAGGCAGCTTAAGAATTTGGAATTAAGTTTAGCACCTCTAAAGCTATTTTGCAAACTTACAGAAGAGAAGGAAGAATAGGGAAGAAGAAGACTCGTTAGAGAAGAAGTACTTTTAGATTGGAGTCTCAACCTCAAAAACCTTAAGAAATCACTAAAACAAAGGAATCGTTGGCTCCAGTCTAATGTGTTTAGAATACACCTATAGACCTATAATTTCAATCTCTATAATTATAGTTAAACTAATAAATTTAAATGATGCAACTTAGCCTATCCATGAATCCATATAGGCTTCTTTAACAGTAAAAGTATTAATTTGATTCTATAGAAGCCAATATTTAAACTAATATCTAATGTAAATGTAAGCCCAATAAATGATCAATATGCAAGGATGGCAGATACCCATTTAGCAAGCTTAGACTTTTCCTTAATAATTTGGAAGAATAGAGGAACAAAGACAATATATAACTCCATTATAATCTAGTAAATGTCTTGATCAAAATTATGATGAGGGACGTAGTACATTAAAGGATTTCATTTGATATTGATAGTATTGTATTAATAAACAACATTTTTCAGAACTTTAAAAATCTTATTTTTTTAATATATATTTATATATATATTGAAATATTTTAAAAAAATACATATAATAAAAGTATTTGATTTTTTTGAACTGAACTTTATAAATAAATAAGGAAATAGGAATAGTGATATATTGTTTAATAAATTAGATTTGTTTTTGTTTATATTAAAATAAAAGTTGATTTGAAATAATATCTTGATGATTATAAGTATAAATTAAATAATTAATTATAATTATTTATAATAAAATTGTTACCATATCTATGGAACATTAAGAAATTAAATCAGATAAACATGTTGTAATATATGGAGGTGATTATTGTCCATATTGTCATAAATTAAAGCACTTTTTAGATAGTAAAAACATACTTTATGAATACAGAGACATCACAAAAACAAAGGAATATGAAAAATAAGTGAATGAATTTGTAGTTAAATTGAAATGGAGTACAATTCCAATGGTATTCATTAAATAAAAGTTTGTTGGCGGATATACAGATGTAGTCAATTTAGATGAAAAGGGAGAATTAGAGAAATTAGTAAAATGAAGATGATTATTAAAAATCATATATTATTATAATGAAAGGAATTTTATTATCTAGTAATTGTCACATAAATATAGTAATTGAAACTATATAAAAGTTGCTGAAAATAATAAATATATTATTAATGAATTTGTCATTTTTTTTTGACTGGTAAATTAACTTCTTTCCATATTTTACATGTATTATCTTTAGACCCAGTAATAATGATATCTCCTTCATAATTAAATGAACAACTAAATATTTCATCTGTATGTCCCTCAAGTACTTATAAACATTCTCCAGTTTCTGAACTATTAAATTATTATTAATGAAAATATACAATATCCTAGCAGTATTATCAGCACTTGCAGTAATGATTTTGTTTCCAGATGGATTAAATTAAACTTTGGATATTTCTCCTTTATGTCCAAGTAATTATGCAATACATTCTCCAGTATGCACATTATATACTCTTCCAGTGGCATCTGCTGAAACTGTTACTAATCTAGTGCCTAGAATAAATAGATTAATGAACCTGTAGAATTAAAACAAATATCTTAAACTTCATCTTTATGTCCTCTCAAAGTTTCTATACATTTACCTGTTTTAATATCCCATATTTTACAAGTCCTAAATGAAAATATATTGATTACTTATCAATAGATCCAGTTGCACAATAATCACCTGTAAATTCAAATTAAGTACTTGAAATTTCACCTGTATGTTCATCTAACATATGAATACACTCTCCAGATCTCACATCCCAAATCATAGCAGTTTTATCAAATGAACCTGTCAATAATTTATCTCCATCTGAATTGAAATGCAAACTCACAATTTCACCTTCATGTCCATCTAATCTAGCTATTTA
>CAJJDM010000174.1:113214-138913 GCA_905182975.1 Paramecium primaurelia
TTGTTTCCAGATGGATTAAATTAAACTTTGGATATTTCTCCTTTATGTCCAAGTAATTATGCAATACATTCTCCAGTATGCACATTATATACTCTTCCAGTGGCATCTGCTGAAACTGTTACTAATCTAGTGCCTAGAATAAATAGATTAATGAACCTGTAGAATTAAAACAAATATCTTAAACTTCATCTTTATGTCCTCTCAAAGTTTCTATACATTTACCTGTTTTAATATCCCATATTTTACAAGTCCTAAATGAAAATATATTGATTACTTATCAATAGATCCAGTTGCACAATAATCACCTGTAAATTCAAATTAAGTACTTGAAATTTCACCTGTATGTTCATCTAACATATGAATACACTCTCCAGATCTCACATCCCAAATCATAGCAGTTTTATCAAATGAACCTGTCAATAATTTATCTCCATCTGAATTGAAATGCAAACTCACAATTTCACCTTCATGTCCATCTAATCTAGCTATTTACTTTCCTGTCTCTACATCCCATAATCTAGCAGTTTTATCCATTGATCCTGTAGCCACAATCAAAGAATGAGGATCAAAAGATGTACAAACTATTTCATAATTATGTCCTACTAAAGTCTATAGACATTTCCCTGAATTAACATCCCATATTTTTGCAGTCTTATCAAATGATCCTGTTACCACCCGATCACTATTCTTATATTTTTACTACTTTACCCAAATGGATTGTTAAATGCAATACAATATACAACATTTTTATGACCTTCCAGAGATACTATTTCTTCTCCTGTAAAAGTATCCCATACTTTACATGTTCTGTCATAGCTACCTGTTATAAACCTAATTTTTATATCAACTCAAACTAAGTACTTGTCTCCATTTTTATTGAATGCACAATTTGTCAAAGGTAACATATGAGCTTTTAGTGTTTTGAATAATTCAAATTATTGCTCTTTTTTCGATTCAATTTTATCTATTAATTCTAATAAACCTTTAGATTTTGTCTTACTTCTTATTAAGGCTGCCAATTATGGTTTTCGACTCTCTGAAATTATTGGCTCTTCCATTACTATTTCTTCAACTAATTGATCTACATCTGTACTATTATTTTAGACTTCAAACTATACTCATTGCTTAAATTTAGCAAGTCAATAGATTTCGTTTCTTATTCTCCATTACTACGAATGTATTCCAAAATTATTCCAGGGGGATAATATCTTAGAAGAAACCTTTTAAGCTTCATTTTTAAAAATTTAATATTTATGTATTGAATCATATGTAATACATTATATGATAATGAATATTGAGAATCTCACTAAAGGATATATATATATATAATTTATTTGATATACTAATTATATCAACACATATAACAATTCTTCATAAATCATTACCATCTCTTACTTAATTACCATTCTACTTTAAAACTTCTTATCTCTTTGGAGCAAATAGAATCTTCTCAAGATTCATACAAGGTACCTAGAATATATATAATTACTATTTACTTCTATGGCTAAACTTAAGAGACCTCCTATTATAATAGTGTATACAATATCAGTAAGGGTGAAATAGAGAATGTGTGAATATTGATAATAAACTAATTAAGTAGAGCTGAAGGTCATGAATAAGATCACTATGAAATGTGTTAAATACATGCAAAATGATATTCTGGCTATAGGTTACCAAAATGGATGTCCAAGTCTAAAATTATATAATCAATTTTATACATAAATCTAGATGGATCATTTTTACAACCTAACAATGCAGGAGTAATACATAATCCAACACCTAAAACAAAAAATACTCTATTAAAGGCTTAGTAAAAATATTAGGCTTATTAAGGCCAAGCATTCATATCTTTTTAAAGAGGGACTATTATCCATATTATTGTCTAAGTCAAACCTATTCCAATAACATAAAATAATGTTCTAATCAATACACTATCCTTTATTTTCTATGCCAAATCAACCATTCTTTTATTTTATCCACTTATGTAATTACGATAGAAGAATCCAAATAAGATTCCAATAAGATATGGAGAAATCCTAACCCAAGGTTTATAATAAAATATATCTTGATAATCTGGTTATGGTTTAGCATTAGGAGTTCCCATTTATAAATGAAAATCATTAGAATAAGCAATATAATAGGCTGAGAATATACTTCCTATTAATAATGATATGATAATTGCTAATCCAATTTTTTTATTTTTGGCATAAATAATCAATAGAATAGGAGTGATTAGAAATATTTAAAAATCATTAGATAGATACCATCCCCAACCAAAACAATAGTTTAATCCACTAGCATCATGTGAAAACATATTATCAATAAATAGAAGATTCTTCCACCATTAAGTACTACAAGTTGAAGTAAATACTAAATATTCATTCCAAATAGGTCCATCTGACCAATAAACAGTTAATTACCAATAGACTAATATACAAAATGCATATGTTGGCCATATTCTTAAGAATCTATGTAACCACATAGCTGGAACCAATGAAAATTTGATAGTCCTTAATTTAGTTAACTTTTCCAATAATAATACAGCAGCTAAGAATCCACCCACAAAAAAGAATGTATCAACTGCAAAATATGCTGCAGGTGTAAGTGTTAGCCATCCAGGTTCAGTAACTTTGTATGGAATGTCTATCAAATTGAAGGAATTAGCTCCTCGAATAAGTTAATCATGACCATAAATAACCCAAAATATTGATAATGATCTTATTCCATTAAAAATGACAAAACCTGCATTCTCACCTTTTGGTTCATTAATCTTAAATAGTTTCTGATAATTATGTATAAAAGAGAAACTTAAAGCAAATCTTTCCCAAGTGGCTTCTTTATATTTCTTATATTTAATTTCTTCAAATTGACCTTTACCACTCATGAAAGCTGATTCTTAATTCTCCATAATTTCATTTTCTAATAATTATATTAAAATTTTATTTACAAATCAATTCTGATCTCCTATATGATTCTTTGAGAGATGATTCTTCAATTTTAGACTCATTTATTTTCTAAACTGCTTTCTTTTTCATTTCTGTCTTTAAATCATCTTAATATGCTTATTTCTTGTTTTCTGCTATAATCGAGAAGATGCTTCCTATAATATTGAGAGCCACTACAACAATCAACAAAATAAGAGTCAAATAAGTTCCAACACTCCATCCTGGATACATTAGATCTGGATCTTAGTAGGAAACACTGTCAATAAATGATTTATTGTATTGAAATTACTAAGGAAATAATGGAGAAGTACAGTAAGATTATTGATTAATTCTTTTGTTATTTCATTGTAAGACTAGAGGTATTCCATGTCACAAAATTATGGTAAACAAAAACCAATATGTAGTGGTTTACCTTCACTTAGCATTCTCAAATGAATGTAATGTAAATCTGAAGAATCTCTACAAACCAGATAGGAACCTAAATCTTAAAGTCCTTTTCCTGAACTTAGAATTGTTTATGGTGATAAATTCTTTGGCATTTAACCCATGGAAATGGCTTGGGTAATGTTTCCAAAATATTCTTCACATTATGTGTTATTTCCATAATTTGTCTTGACTTATGCAATAAGCAATAGGAAGCATATGGAATATGATAAGAATTACATTGTGTATATATATATATTTAAATATATTTATAAAAGAAAATTGATTTATATATTTACAATTACACAATATGCAATCTAGAGTTTATTAGATAACTGATATATCTTTAGATTAGACTGATAATTATTATATATTGTTATTAATTATTCATTTGATTAATCTAAAATAATAGAAAAAACTTAAGTAAAATAATCAATTATAAATATATATATTTATTCAATGTTACCACAATAATTATCTCATCCAACAAATGCACCATCAACCAGTTATACAGTTACTTTGCTGAAAAAACAATTGAGATGTATTATATCAAATAATAATAACTTAGAGTTAGAGGAAAGTAAGACCATAGAAGGAGTTTCAGTTGGATTGGAATCAAATAGCTTATATTAATGGAATATTAGCTTTGCTGGTCCATCTGATACATTATATGAAGGTGGATACTTCTAAGCAATGATGAAATTTCCTGAAGATTATCCTAATTCTCCACCAACATTTAAATTTTTGACTGAAATGTGGCATCCAAATAGTAAAAGACTATTTCATAAAATATATAGTTTACTCAGATGGAAGAGTTTGCATTTCTATTCTACATGCATAGGACGAGTTTAATGATTAAGAACCTCCTGAGACAAGGTGATGAGTCTACTTTATTCTTAGATGGAGACCTATTTTAACACCTGAAGATGTGTTAATTTCAATAGTTTCGATGTTATCTGAACCTAATATCAATTCACCTGCCAATGTAGATGCTGGAATTCAATTTAGAGATAAACCAGATGAATATAAAAAGAAAGTGAGAAAATTGATAGATAAAGCATTAGAAAATTTATGATTGTTTGATGGTTAGTAATTCTATTAATTATATTATGTTTGTAAAATTTGATATCATGATGATTAAGTGCTATCAAACCATTCTCTTAATGTTTCTGGACAATGTTAAGCTGACATTCCACCATTCTATTTATTTAATTCTTCATCATAAATGAAACAAGTCAATACAGCATCACATGCCATTTAATAGATACTCATAAATAGTATAGCAACCATATATGCAATAATAAAGCATACAATAGATGGTACAACTGGAGATGCTAAATCTGTTTTATATGGTTCTACATGAATAAAGATTTCATATGAAAATAGAACTGTAGCAAAACCCACAAATAATTTACCAATCTATATAAATAATATATATATTACAAATGTAAAAATAGAACCAATACCAGAAACTAGACTATATCTCATAGTATTAGCCCATATTGATTCAAAAGCATCTTTAGCAGCTGGACAAAAACTTTTGCTAGTCAATGCTATTTGAATATAAGCATTTTTATTAAGAAATTCTATAAATCTTTCAAAACAAGCCACCAAACAAGATAGACAATCTAATATACATTTAGTACATTTATTATCTCCTGACATTTATTTTGCCTAATATTTAGCATATTCCAACATCAATCTAATAAATTAAACAACTGCCAATATGAAAGAACCAAATGCTAAAGATCCAAGATGATAACGAAATGCCCAATAAATACTTTAAAATAAATTTCCAGTATAAGATTATCCTGGTCCTTAATTAAAATACCATATGCAAACTGAACAACCAATTATAAATTAATTTAGTGCTAACAAAAAGGCTTATTTCCATAATCCACCAAACATAAAGTAATAAACCATATTTCTAGTTGTGTTATCAAAAGTTACAGTGGCAAATGGAGTACTACCATCTCCTTTGATGTTACCAAGACCAACAATGTAACTTTTAATTTAATTATAATTATTACACAACTGATACTATCCACCAAACCCATAAGACTCCTAAACATATTCCAATTACTGGAGGTACTATCATGACTGAAAAATTATCTCTCACATATAAAGTTGCTGTTTTTACTACACCTATTGCCAATCTAATTTTATTAAAAATGCATATAAAAGCAAGAATTGAAAATGCAATCCAAGCTATTTCAATATAAAATATATATTCCAAAGCTTTAGCATTATCAGCAGCATTTGTAGAACCTGCTGAACCTGATTATTAAGAATCGCTAAATTTATATAATATAATCTATTTACTTCAAATAATATAAGTGTTAATCCCAAGTATAACCTGCCAAAACTGAAATTCCTACAAAGTAAAGCAAAATTGTTAACCATACAAATAATCCTCCCAAAAATCTTAAAATTATCATATAAACTAATCTATTTTTATTGTATTTAATTTTACCCTAAACCAAAAGCTATAAAAAAAGATGCCAAAATTATATATTTAGCTATAGAAAGATCATATAACCAAGATGTTAATCTATTCAAATCAACTGAAGAACTAAAATTAGATGTTTGATTCAAAATTTCTAAGGCAGTACTTGGGAAACATGCTCTTGAAAATATAGGTTCACTTCCATAAAGACAAATCCAATTTTCAGGTTTACTAACTGAACTTGTTATTGTGTCTACATAATTCTTCATAGAATCTATGGAAGTGAAATCAAAAGTAGTAGATGTATCAACTGAAACTTTTGTACAATCTCTAGGACAGGATGTAATATTCTTATTTGTTTAACATTTAACAGTGTCTGATGTACTTGCTGGACATCTTTCCACACAGACTGTCTTATTATAGTAATCAGGATGAATGATAGGAAAGTATAATAATGGATAATCGGGTAAATCCAAATCACATGCATTGCCTAAATTTAATAGATGAACAGTACCATCAGAATCATAAGCTGCTAATATTCTTTCTGGTTTCCCTAAAGAGTATCCTGTTATAGCAATATACCTAAATTATTAATAATAACTTACCACATGAATATGAATGATGCTATAAATAATAAACAACATATGATATCAGTACAATGACGATCTTACAATGGTCCATTCATTAATCGTGAATCTATTGGTTTTGGTTGCTTTTCAGAAGCGTCTTAAACTTTCATTAGTATAAGTAATAATAATATATTAATAAGAAATAAACTACTATTTAAATACAATAAGTATACACAATTATTTTATTATTTCTACCCTTCCTTTCCCTTCTAAAGATATACTAACATCAGTCTCCTTTGAATTTGACTGAGCAGATCCAAGAACATAGATATTAAACAAATTTTATGCTTTAATTGATTGGAGGAGGAAATTCTTTTGAAGGAAATTTTGGAGAAGAAATATGTTCAAAAGAATTATCTGAGTGTTCAGAAGACTCAGTCTGTTCTGCTGTTGAACATTCATGGTTGTTCTTTAGATTAAGATCTTCATTTACAATGAAGTATCTTGGTTTTTTCAATAGGCCAAGTTAATGTTATGAGAAGATGTTGACATTGGATTTTTCATCATAATAACCATTGTTTTCAAACTCTGAAATAGTGTCGTATTAGACTTATAAAATGTTTTATTAAGATATTAATTTTTAAAAAAGGGAACACCGAAATTAAAATTTATAATTTAAAAAGCAGTTTTTGTCAGAGAATCTTTGATAATAGAAGAAATATGATTGATAATTATATATTTTTCATTTAGATTCAAGTTTATCTTTGTCTATATTTTCAGGAATATAATCATAGATATCAGGTAATTATTATTAACTTTTTTATTTTCTATTATTTATTTATAATTAATACATTTAATCGAAAATTATTTAAGCATAAGATTATTTGGATGTATAGGATGAACTCTCTCTAAATGAAAATTTTATCATTTTTTATCTGTCTCTATTTGAAGATGAAAATCTATATGTAGATTCAATTTGTTTTTCATATAATTATTTATTTATTTATTGATTTTTGTATTTAATAATTGTTTTAGCTTGAGGAATTAAGAATTTTTTCAATTTATAATAATATTAATTTACCCTTAATTTTTATTATGCTCTATTTATAAGTAATCTCCTTAAATAAGGAACTTTATGGATACAGGGGATATAAGATTTAATAAATTCTCTTATTGTATCAAATAACATTTCATAATTTGAACTCTTCTCCTTTAAGAATTCAATTATTATCTTAGTTATTAATACATAAATAAAATAGAAATTGATTATTGTCAATAATAATAAAAATGGCAATGTTATCTCCTAATTGTCTGATTATTGAGATCCATATATTCCTGTTGCAAGAACCAATGAAATCAAACATATATTAGCTGATTAATAATCCAATTTATTTAAATTGTTTAAATTGTATGGTTTATATTTTGAATTTAATTGTTAATACATTAATATTATTAATAACAGTATTGTTGCTTTTATTATAATATTATCATCATAATATGTAAGGAATATAATGATAGACTATTTTTCTATTATTTTTATTATCTCCCAAAAATAAGCTGTTTTAGTATATTCGTTATACAAATATCCCCAATGTAATCTTACCTGTTTATTATCAAGATTATTTCTATTAGAATATAGACCATAGAAAAAGAAAGCTGGTACAAAAAGAGCCAATATTAATAAAATTGGTAAACAAAATGAAAGCATCCAAAATAAATGTTATTGTGTATCATATCTATAAGAGACATTTATAGAAATCCACTTATATCCTGAAATTGTTCTATAAGCTATTAAAGATATTAAACCAGCTATTAAACAAGGTTATAAATAGATGTAAATGTATATTAAAGTTGTAGAGATAACACTTTTATCAAAATTAAATATTTTGATTTTAACTCCTAAGAAATAAAGGATTATAAAAATATTAATATATATAAAAGGCATTATTATGTACCACATTGCTCGAGAATAATGAATTTCAAGAGAAAAATATTTCAAAAGAAAGCAATCTAAAGAATATGAGACACTTTATATAGGATTACCAAATATATTAATAGTATTATCTAATTATTTTGGTGTATTTAATTAGAATGTAGTAATTGATCCCACTATTTATAAATAGTTAGTAAACATTTTTAAAAGTATTGCAGATTAATTTCTATTATGACAAATTGCAAATCCCATATTTATGATATTTATGATCTTCACATTTTCTTATATAGCTTAAATTGTACTTTGAACTGATATTAGAATAGATATCATTGTCCTATGAATATTATGAAATTATTACCAAATACTAATCAAAGTGATAAATAAAATGTTTAATTTCGTTTCTTAACAGGAACTACAAGAGAATTTATCACTTACTGTAAATTCACCATCACCTCTTATATTATTTAAATCACATTATTCACATAATGCACCTATATGTCCAAGATAACAAGAAGTATCACCTTCAACCCAACCACCTTAACAATTATTAGGTAAGTTAAAACATTCACTGACTTAACTAGTATCAAAATATGGTCTCCAAAAACCAATTCTTAATTTCAACATAGCTTATTTAACACTTATAGTAGATATTTCATCAATAATTTAACATTAATTTTAATTTTTTAATAATGAATATAATCCTTAATTTGAATCACATTAATGACAAGATTGATCAGTTTAATTTTTTATTTCACCATATTAACATTACAAAGTTCTAATATTCATTCTTAATTTATAATTATTGTGTTCCTTTAGCATATTAAATGGATATGAGTAATTAAAAATTGGAATTCTTATTGAATTACATTAAAATTCAAGTTATAATACTATATTTTCAGGAGTCTGATTATCAAAATATATAATTAAATCATCTAAATTATAACTTTATGTAGATGTATTAAATTCAACTTTATCTATATTTAAATATTTATTTTAATTTTCTTTAATTTCAATTTGATTTTTATCTAAATTTATTAGATAACTATTTATTGTGCAATATGTACCATTTAAATTTTATATAATTTCATAATTCAAACTTAAAGCAACTATTTAAAATCCAAAATCATGTTTAACATAACTTCTAGAATTTAAATTAAAAATTTTATAATTTGAAATCTTCTATCCACTAGGTAAATAAACAATATCTTAATTAATATTATTTAATTATTTTATATTGCTCAATAAAGTTTAATCTACAACTAAATATTCATTATTAATTATATTTTTATTTTTAAATATTTATTAATATTCAGCAAATTTAATAGCCAATCTTTAAGGTATTCCAACAACATTATTACCAAATAAAAGTCCTTTATTATTATTAACTATTGTTCCTAACAATTTATAATCAACTTCGAATTATTTCTCCAAATAAATTCCACCACCAATTTATGCTTAATTGTCTTATATTGAACTATTAATTAATATCAATTCTTATTAATCTTATACTAAAATTGCACCTCCAAATTGTATTGCTGAATTGTTATGAAAATGACAATTTTAAACCAAAACTTTTAAATTATTAATATTCAAACAAGTACCAACATTACTAGTATTATTTAAACAAACATAATTTTCAATCAACATTTCAAATGTATTTTATAATAATTAAACATCATTTCTTTATAATATTCTTTTATTGAATTAATTTTCATAATTTTTACTCAAAATTAAACAACCTTATATTCCACAATTACAATTAGTTATTTTTACCTAATGTATTTCTGATGTATAAATTTACTTATCATTATCAACAGCCTATATAAATATAAATCCATAATTGCAATATTGACATTATACATTTCTTATCCTTATCTAGCGAATCTTATTTAAACTTTAATGATAAAATTCATCTATCTAAATTAATCCTATTTTTCCATTATAATATTAGAATCTATTTTTCAATTAATTCAACAAACAATAAGAATATTTCAAATCTTCATTTTATTCATATTCAAATAATACTTCAGGATTTTATACAAACCTACTAAGACATTAAAAATAAATAAGTTATCTTTGTTGATTTTTATACTCGCACTTATTGTTTGTAGTTATCTGACCAATAAGGATATTAGAAATTGCAATCCTCTCCAAAGCTATTTTTGAAGATGTCACTATGATAAAATAATCTATTACTTTATTTTGGTGATATGTATATTAAATTATTAGTTAATTAACAATTTGAAATTTAAATATCTTTTAATTATATTTTCTATGATTTTAATAATGTAACCATTGATTCATAAATTAAATTTTAGACTGTTAATTTTTCAATAATTATTTTAGTTGCATATTCAATATATATAAGGGTTCTATTAAATAATAATTTATTTTCTTCTAAATGTTCTAAGTTTTTATTAAGTTCTAAAAAATTTAAATATCCAATAAAGGAATTCCTAACTTCAACTTCACTTATGTAAATATTCTATTAATATTATGATAATATTGAAAATTAAACAAATAAAATTGACCCTGTTTGAGAATAAATATCTTAAGCAGATATATTATTAATCAATAGATAGATATTATTAAATCCAGATCTTATATAAATTAGGCCACCTTAATATCTACAAGATATATTTCTAGCTTAAATATTAGATATTTTAATAGAAATTGAATTTACATTATTACTGTTAATATAAATTCCACCTCCAAATTCATTTTAATCAATAAAATAAGTGCTAATATTGTAAAACTTAACATTTTCAATTTATATATTAGCATCATTTTATGCAATTATAGAAAATCCTGCTCCAGCAAATCCTTAAGATGAAATAAAAATGCTATTTTTAATAAATAATTATTCAACTACAAAATATCCATTTCCTGTTTCTGATCTTATATTAAAAATCTTACTTAAATCTTCAATATGTACAATATCATAATCCTAAAATCCCCATAATAAATATTATTTAAATATATCATATTGAAATAAGCTATTTTCACTGAAATTACAATTATCTAATATAAGTTATTTAACTTTAATTGAAATTATTGAATTTGAAGTATTTGAGGCAAAGTTTTTTTTGAAATTTGATTCCCCAATTTACATTTAACAATTTTAACATTCTAAATAAATCAAACTAGCTGACATTTTTAAGGTATTTTAATGATATTCATGTAAAATATTATTTTCAAATGTTAAATTACTAAATTTGATAGTAGAATTTTAAACAGAATTTATGAAAAATAATGATGTTTATTATATATTTGAAGTTAATAACAGTAAGTTCTTTTAAGCAATACAATTTGTAATTATAATTTATTCTTAATTGTTCTGAATTTAAGAATCAGCTGATTAATAAAAAATTATTGGAGAATTATATGATTGAATTTTTTCAATTACAATATTCATAATTTCTAAATAAGAAGATGAATAAATATATAGTGATTGCAAATAATATTGGCCCTTTACTTATTATAATTAACAATCCAAATATTAATGTAAACCTAAAAATTAAGATTTATATCCTTAAGTTATATAGATATTATGAATAATTAGAGATTTAGTTTTAACAAAACTCATATCAATTAAACCATATCCTCTTTCTATTTAAATTCCTATAAGTATTATCTTATCAAGTTAAAAATAAAATAGAGAAGAATCAAATAATTAATAATCAAAATCAAATGTTATCTCAGTCACAAAATTATTTAATATTTTTAATTCTTTTATAGATAATTCACTACAATTATTAATTTACTTATTCAATTGAATGAATTTTGTTGTTTAATGATATTCATTCTCTATAAATGAAATATTTTCAAATATAAATTATAAATTCCCATATAACTCATTATTGCAATTAGTAATGGCAATAGAGTTATACTAAAATTTACAAACTGTTATGATTAGATTTATCAAATTGATTTGATTATTTAAATAAAGTAATGTTGAATTGTTAATATTTGTATCAAAAAATGATATTGAAATAATTTCAACTGTTTAAAAATTTTTTAAATTAACAAATGTCTAAGAATTGTAAATGTTTGAGGATTTTATTGATAAATTTGATAATTTAATTTATCCTACTTATAATTCTTCAATATTTTTAGACTCTATTAATTAAGAATTGTTAAAAAGAGAAGTTAACACTAAATTCTCTATTTAAATCTTGTCATTCAAATTTAGAAATAATAATAAAATAATCTGATTTTACAAAATAGAATTAAATATTCTTACATTTATTAATTGGATATATTTTGGATAAATAGTACTTGTAATATTAATTAATGATTAAACTTCTGTTTGATATAGATCTTATATAATAAAATCATTAATTATCAACTTTGAAACATTTTATATTTAAATAATTGATTAATCTTTTGTTTGTTATTTTTAACAATAATTGATTTAATTTAAATCTATTTATTACTTAAAAATACTAACAAATAGTAGTTACTTTATATAATTATTTTGGATTGGCATAAAAACGAGTCCAGTTATAGATATTAATTAAAAATTAACAAAACTCAAATTTCTTTAATATTAAAATACAGTATAATGTTAAAAGTTTAATTCAATCTAAACATTTCTAAATATAATATAAAACAAATTTACATTGCTGAAAATATGTTTTAACTAAATTATTATTTTATTACTGCATTATCTGGAAGTGAACAAACCTATTCATTTTGACTTGTAATTTTAATAATAATCGTTTTAATTATTTATTCCATTCCATACTAGTAAAATTAATCATTTTCAAACTAAATTTAATAAAATTAAAATTGAATACCTAATGAAAACTCTATCCTGAAGTTAAATCATTGATATGTAAATTCTCTTATTAAAATTTTTTTCTTTCTTTTTCATTTGATTTTTTATTCAATTCTGCATCATAAAGGGTTTAAGAACAATATAAATTAATTGGTATAATTAATATATTTACACAACTTATTTATTCAGATGTACATTAAGAAAACTGTCCTAATTCTTAATCATAAAAGTAATTTTGATCTAAAAAGCTTTTTAAACATTAATAAGCACTATATAAATATTTACTATTGTCAAATAATGGATTTATCATTTTAATTTCATCTATAAACCTAACTTTGCATAAAGCACAATTTTAAGGACATTGAATACATTAATTATTATAAAGAGTTAATCGTCTACCTTACAATCCAAATTGACATCTAATGCACTTATTTTCATTATTAATTAATTAACACTCCTAACAAAATTCTGAACATTATGGAATACATTTATTTTACTTTAATTCATATCCCTACTTACAAGTACTACATACAATTTCATAATCTTGAATATTCTAACTTTATCCATATAATGTAAATGGATGTTCATTATTATTTTCAATTATATATCTATAAAATGCTCTTATTTTATCTTTCCAATTATCTTTTTATAATTTCTATTATTAATAGCATTGAAAGCAATTTAAATTTTTTGGACATATATAACATTTTCCTGACAATTTTTCAGCATAATATCCACTTAAACATACTAAACAAGTAATTTAAGATTCTGTTTTACCAAGTAAACAAGTATCACAATAAGAAATATGACCAGAACAAAGATTATTAAATTAAATAATTGTAGAATCTATTTAGTCTTATGCAATCAAACAATATTATTAAAAATAAGAAGTATTAGTATCTTCAATTATTTCAGGATCTGGTTCAATACTAATATCAGGTTCTATTTCTGTTACATCATCAATAAGTTCTAAACTAATTTCTTGTTCTATTATAATTGGATCTATATTATCTATATTGATATTCTATCCATTTTGATCATCATTATCCTCTTGGTCTATATTTACTTAAGAATCATATTCATTATCATCCAATGTTATTTCAATACCAATTGTTTAATACCCTGGTGATAATCCAAATATTTCTTTTTAAACACCAAATTCACAATTTACTGTTTCTCCCAATAAACATTATTTAGTTTTAATATCAAAAATATAAGGCACAATACATCTACCACAAACTGTAATTATATCTTATTCAAATGAAATTGGTAAAAAATCATAATCTAAAGTATTAATTTAATAGTTATTTGATAGAATTTAGAAGGCATATTGACAATTTTAGATTTAATTCTTGTGACAATTAATTCCGTCAAAAGATATAAAGTATTTTTAATCATTAATACATCTATAGCATTTAAGATAATTTGAGTCCATTATTTAATCATAATAATCTTAACAAACTTAACAATAAGAACCACATTGTTTACAAAATCCATTAAAAACAGCAAATTACTCATTGCAGGTAATACAATTAGGCTTTTATGTTTAAATATTGAAATTGCATTAATTACAATTTTCAGGGCATTAAATACAAAGATTATCTTATAAGTACATACCAGATTTACAAATTATGCAATTTCCCAATTTATCTACACTTTAACAATTAGAATTAACTCTATGACAATCATTATCAAAATAATAATAATTTGGTTTACATTTAACATAAACTTGTTTTCCTAGATGCAAGTATAATACTTTATGACAATTTATATCATCTAATAATGGATTACAATATTCTTAAAAACCTTCATGTAATTCTAAAGTAAAAGTTAAATCAATCAAATAAAGATCATAATCTTATTTATCTCTTTCTTTTAATTGATATGAGCTACCAAAACTTTATTACATAACCAATAAATCTAATGTACATACTGATTCAAAATACCATTATTGTGGATTATAATAACAATCTACACATAATAAATCAAATTAATTTTATTAAGGACTATTTAAATTAATAAATTATATTAATACCATTAAACACAAATGTAATCATTTGTATTCATATATATTCTAAAATATCCAAAGGAACAAATCGTTTATTCCTGAACTTCTCTTTAAAATTTAATAATTGATGAAAATTCATCCTCATATCTCTTACATTATATTTGACCTTCTTGATTCAAATAATTTATTTGACATTAGCATCTTTTTTCTTCAGGTAAATATATTCTATAAGAATTAATTTGGCATGATAAACAATTATATTCCATAGGTCCATCACATTCATAACATGAATAATGACATGCTAAAAGGATTTGAAAATATAAATACCATCATATAAAAATATTTTATCTAAATGATAATTGTGTTCAAATTTTAAATTATAAATTGATGCTTAAAGTAAATCAGTATTAAAATCATCTCCTCCTATATAAAAATATATTAGTGAATTTAAAAAAGATGATTAATAACGACTATTTCCAAAAGATATTTATTTCAAATTCAATTCATTATAAAATTAAATTTCTAACAACATTTTTTAATTATCAGATTCTCTCCCATATTCATATTTAATAAAATGCCATTTTTGTAATCCTTCAAAATAATAGTTATTATTAGTATCAAATAATAATTTTTATCCATTTATCTCAACTAAATTTGCCTGATTTCCTCTTTTTGGAATATCATAAGCATCAACTTGAACAACAATTTAAGATAAGTATTATAATTAACTATACAACCAAACCTCAAATTTAAATAATTCATCTCCTATATTCTTTTATTTATTATAGTTTTTATAATTTGTTAATCTAATGAAAGGATAAATGCTCTTAACAATTACCTTTGAAGTGTCATATTTGATCCAACCAGATAAACAGTACTTTTTGCCTAATTGATCAATACTACTTTGAAGTAATGTATCACCATCAAATATTTAAAGTTAATTTACTAGATAAACACTTTATTCTTAAATGATTTTTTCAGGTATCATGCAATGTTACGATATATATTCAAATGTATTTTTATCAAAAACACAAGGATCTATTTATATCAATTTTGACAATCTTCCTCTAAATATATTTAAGTTTAACGTTTCAAAAATCTATCATAATAAATAATTTAATAATACATGTCCTCTACCTCCCAAAATAATTTGAAATTTCTATTAATCAGAATTGAAATTTGTTGAGATTGAATCTTAGCCAGTCATTTCAATTTTTATTTGTTTTTTTTCTGTATCTATAAGAATAACACACAATAACCAAGTTCCTTCATAATTTTCAGCATTATATATGAATTATATTTATTAAACTTAATCTTGATTATAAACCAATATTGTGTGAATTACTTAGAGATGTGTGTAATCAAATCTTAAATAGCCCACTAATGTAGTTTTGAGTATTTCATTCAACATAAATATTAATTATCCATCTTCAGTAACATTATTTTTGAAGGGAGATGTAACTTAAGGAAAACTCTGAAACTCCTATAATGGAATATAAAGACTCCAAAATCCAAAGCTATGTATTTTACCAACTGTTGTTTCTGAGCATCCATTTTCTAGATTATAAATTACCATTGGGTGTTTAATAGAAATCAATCCATCTTCATAATTTTAATATTCACACCCATTTTATATCTCTATAAGAGCAAAAAGTATTAAATATTTCAAGAATATTTAAACATTACTTATCTGATTTGTATGATTCATTAAAAAATTATTAAAATAATTAAAATGACTAAATCCAAAGTATGAGGAGGTGTTTTTAAGAACCTAAAAATCATTTCACATTTAATATTACAATAGCTAATGTATACTGACTTGGATATTTCAATAAAAATATGTTCTATGTAAATATCAAAAATGTTATGATCAAATCTCCAAAATTTCGAATAAAAAATGGATGTAATTACTAATTTCATTATACTAAAAATTATTACTACCCTAATTCATATTTCAAATATTAATATTATATCTGATAAATTTAAGAATTGATGTTCTAAATATTATTAAGAATAATTTAACAAATTTATATATCTATATATATATATAAATTGAATTCATACATTTACTATTAATTTTTTTTTAATTTCAAACAGAAATTTTTATAGGAATTCTTCAATCCAAAAATATTAATTTAAAGAAATTTAGATACTTAATAGGATTAATATTCTATTTTCCAATTATCTGCTGAATTTTTAAATTTCATTTTATTTCGAAATACAATTTGATTTCAATTAATTTTATAAAATAACCAAATATAGACTTTAATTTTCGATTTAGAAAATCTACACTAGAACTAAATTTCATTAATTTGAATTAAATGCATTTATGATTTCTTAAAACATTTAGAATGTTGGGAATCCTATAATTATCTGAGATAAAGTATCTTAAAGAATGAAATTGAGTAATTTTTCTTAATATATGACTTTATACTATAGATATAATATATATATTTTGAATTAAAAGGAAAAAAAGGAGTATGTAATAATTTAATTTTAATTGTTCTATTAGGAGAGTTTAAAACAAGTGAAATTGACAAATTTATAAATGATTTATTGAGCATCAATTATTCAATATTCTTATAATCTTTGTTTTCTTTCCATTCCAGATATATAGATATTTTCCATCTTTAGTGAGAATGGAATTGAATGCATTTGTTGAAACATCTGCTTCTAGCAATTTAAATAAGTCAATTTAGATTAATTATCTTTATTCTAATTTTTACTATTCTTANCATAAATATTAATTATCCATCTTCAGTAACATTATTTTTGAAGGGAGATGTAACTTAAGGAAAACTCTGAAACTCCTATAATGGAATATAAAGACTCCAAAATCCAAAGCTATGTATTTTACCAACTGTTGTTTCTGAGCATCCATTTTCTAGATTATAAATTACCATTGGGTGTTTAATAGAAATCAATCCATCTTCATAATTTTAATATTCACACCCATTTTATATCTCTATAAGAGCAAAAAGTATTAAATATTTCAAGAATATTTAAACATTACTTATCTGATTTGTATGATTCATTAAAAAATTATTAAAATAATTAAAATGACTAAATCCAAAGTATGAGGAGGTGTTTTTAAGAACCTAAAAATCATTTCACATTTAATATTACAATAGCTAATGTATACTGACTTGGATATTTCAATAAAAATATGTTCTATGTAAATATCAAAAATGTTATGATCAAATCTCCAAAATTTCGAATAAAAAATGGATGTAATTACTAATTTCATTATACTAAAAATTATTACTACCCTAATTCATATTTCAAATATTAATATTATATCTGATAAATTTAAGAATTGATGTTCTAAATATTATTAAGAATAATTTAACAAATTTATATATCTATATATATATATAAATTGAATTCATACATTTACTATTAATTTTTTTTTAATTTCAAACAGAAATTTTTATAGGAATTCTTCAATCCAAAAATATTAATTTAAAGAAATTTAGATACTTAATAGGATTAATATTCTATTTTCCAATTATCTGCTGAATTTTTAAATTTCATTTTATTTCGAAATACAATTTGATTTCAATTAATTTTATAAAATAACCAAATATAGACTTTAATTTTCGATTTAGAAAATCTACACTAGAACTAAATTTCATTAATTTGAATTAAATGCATTTATGATTTCTTAAAACATTTAGAATGTTGGGAATCCTATAATTATCTGAGATAAAGTATCTTAAAGAATGAAATTGAGTAATTTTTCTTAATATATGACTTTATACTATAGATATAATATATATATTTTGAATTAAAAGGAAAAAAAGGAGTATGTAATAATTTAATTTTAATTGTTCTATTAGGAGAGTTTAAAACAAGTGAAATTGACAAATTTATAAATGATTTATTGAGCATCAATTATTCAATATTCTTATAATCTTTGTTTTCTTTCCATTCCAGATATATAGATATTTTCCATCTTTAGTGAGAATGGAATTGAATGCATTTGTTGAAACATCTGCTTCTAGCAATTTAAATAAGTCAATTTAGATTAATTATCTTTATTCTAATTTTTACTATTCTTATAATTGTATTATGCTTAATTCATTCTTGGTTATAATAAATAAAACCTAATTTTAAAGCTAAAATGCAAAAGATTTAAATTAATAGTTAGATAAAATATAATTATAATAATTTTTGCTTTCAAACTTTTAATTATCTTTATTTTGTGTATAAAATTATAAACTATAATTATCAGAAAATAGAAATTAATTATTATTTATAAATCCGCAAATCATTCCATTTTCTACACTTATTCTTTATTTTATTACCCATTAAATTTAATTATCTATAGATTTTTTTCTATATACTAGAATATTGGGTGATCCACTATAACCATTACTTGTATGAATTACTAAATGATCTTCTTCAAAATTTAAACATAATTATTGAATTGTATCCCTATGGCTTAATGATTGTAATGTATCAATACATTTCCATCCAATTATTTATTTTTAAAAAATGCGAATTTCACTAAAATAGCTTAAAAATAGTATATTCTCATTTTTATTCAATAATAATTTATAACATAAACCTAAACCATGGTCAATTTTAAGTATAAATTTTCCTGCATTCAAGCCATTTAGAGATGATATAAGTATTTATGATTTTGGTATTGCTATGAATGAATTTGAAAATGTTAAATATTAAAGTTGAGAATAATACTTATCCTTGAGAACATTGAAACTTGAAATACTTTTTAAATCTTCATTTTTTTAGAAATAGGTTTAAATATATGATTTTTAAATCGTAATTACAATTGTAGAATCATTATTAAAGGTAATTTATTCTAAATCATTAAGAATACTTTCTGTTTTAAACTCTGTTAATTAACAATTGATCTTTGAATCTTAAAAAATATTCATGATTAAATAAATGTTATGATAAATATACATTATTATTCTTAGAAATACATAAATTATAAAATATACTTTTAAACAAATTATAAATAAAAAGGATACCAAATGAATTGGTTATATTATTATTTTATTTATATTTTTAAGTTTAAAACCTATGAACAAAATCTATTTCTTAAATTTGAATTAATTGCATTTATAAATCTTTTATACAAATTAATTTACCAATCCTAATATATCTATATTATTTCATTGGAATCAAATTTTATCAATAAAGCTTGATTAAATTTTCCAAATATTATTGTACAATATTAAAATACTATAAGAATATCAATGAAATTTTGATTTATAATGACTTAACTAATGTAATTAGGTATATAAACAAATGGCTACATATTCATAGATAATTATTTATTTTATTAAAACTCATTATAAATAATATCTATCTAAAATTATTAAACAATTAAAAAATATAGTTTTTTCTTGATTAAATTTTATAATAAATTATCAAATTACATTTTCTTAATAGAGTTCAACAGTTTTTATCTAAATTAATTTTTTTCTGTTTGTATCAAATTATTATAAACTATTTTTTGGTCTAAAAATAAATAAAATATTTTACTAATAAATTTTTGAATTTTCTGAGAATAGCATTTATTTCATTTTTTTGATATTTCTTTTACTCTTTTCTTCTCTCTAGCTCAACTAACTTATTTTTTTTTTAAGATATTTGGTAGCAACAAAATTAGGTCTCAAAGTTTAAAATCCTTTTAATAATAATTACATTATCTGAAACTTGTATTTTTAATAATAAACTTTTAGAATATCAATTATAAATGGATAACCTAAAACTATGCTATCTAAAATGATAACAGTTTAAATGATAAATGAAATATTTTATTTCTCTTATTATTCACAAATGTATTTTACACTTGCTAAAAATATTGCAATCTAACAAAACTGAGCACTTTTAATATCTAATATATTAAGTTTATGAAGTATATAAGGTTTATAGTTTAAAGCAATTACTGAATAAATCAATACGCAAAGGCCTAACAACGATGCTTTCAAAAATATATCAGTTTCAAAATAAATAAGAATAATTATAATGATTGTTTTCTTCCATAATTTAATAATCTCCCAAAAATAATTCTTTTGAGTATATTCATTGAATAAATATCCTATGTGTCTTCTAAAGTTTATTTTCTTATGCTAATCTTTGTTTATGTACAAAAGGAAAAATAATGATAAGGGGAGAATTAATCCAATTAATAAGGAACCAGGTATTACAAATCCATAAATCCAATAGATATGACTCTGAGATCCGTAAATCAAGGAGACATCTCCTTGTATGTAGTTTAAATCAGATATTCTTCTAATTGCCAAAATTGAAAAAAATCTAAAATTCATAATAAAATTTTACTAATTTATTAAAGATGCATAATTTTAGACATACAAATATAAAACAGTAATTGAAATGATTCTACTCTAAAATTTATAGAATTTTAGAACATCTAATAGTTAAAATCCAATAAAAATAATCAATATCTAAGAGACCAAAATTCCAAACATAATTAAGATTCTACTATAAATTAATTCTATTCCTTAAATTTCAGCCAATAAACACTCAAAAAAATTAGCCATAAAGTAAGAAGTATCATTTGATGGTTTTACTATGTTTAAAGATATTGAAAAACTAATATTGAATGTAAAGATAAGTGAAAATATCCAAAAATAATTAAGGAATAATTTAAGTAAAATACTTTCGTGATCTAATATAAATATTTTATCATACCTTATTGGAGTTTGAATAAAATTTCAGCAAATTTTTAATTTTAGTTAAGTTTTAATTAAACATATAATTAATTTGTCTTTTCAATACTTCTAATAGTTAATAGAGTAGAAAAAATAGCCCTAACAAAATATTAATAATATATACCAAATTGATATTAAGAAAAATGCTATCAACCTTTTTGAAAGCTAATCGCATTATTAACAATCTAATTATTACTAGTTTTTAAAGAATTACCCATCTCCTCTTAAATTATATCTATCACATTCTTCGCACAATCCTCCTATATGACCTATAAAACAAAGGTCATCACCAACTACCCATCCTCCTAAACAATGACTTGGATTTTTATAGCATAATTCTACATTATCAGTAATAAAACTTGATCTCCAAAATCCAGGCTTTAATTAAATATTATTAGATGTAATGGCTTCAAATTTATTTTTATCAAATAGAGAACATTTTGTAGTATTGTAAGTCACTGAATAAAATCCTTATTCTGATTAGCATTTTTGGCACCCAGAGAAAACATAAAATTCACCTAATTGGCACAAAAAACTCTTAACTCTCATTCTATAAGCTAAACTTTCCTCTTGATATTCCGTTTTACAATATATTAATATTTCCTATATTTTATCATTCTAATTGTATGGATCTATATTAAAATATAATGAACCAAGATTAAAGTTTTTATTTTATTGATTAAAGCTTATTGTAGATACTGTAATCGATTCAATTAAATTTTGAGATTAAATATCAAAAATTTCTGATTTTACATCACAAACTGAATTTATAAAGTTTATTTGTTGTTCGTTCAAACTATTTTTAAACTATATTGAGAATTCAGTTATATAAGATTAAAATTTCAAAAGTTTAGGATTATAAAGTTAAAAATTCAAAATTTATTAACCACTAGGAATAAATAAAAGATTTGTCTTAATTTATTGATCCTAAGATATGATATTAAATGGATTTAATTTTAAGACTTAATAAGAACGATTTTAAATTATTTTTTCTTGTTACTACATTTCTATTTAATTTATTGATAAAGATAAATGTGTAGGTAATTCATTAATATTATTTGAAGATAATTTAGCAAAATTAAATAACAGTAGAGATTATATAAAATTATTTTAACTTAAACTACTATTTCCATATAAAAAGATACCACCTGCTTCATCTGCTGAATTATTAATGATTATTGTAGATTTAATAGTAAATCTATCAGTACCTTCTTCAAAATAGAATCCTCCTCCTTTATAAGAAGCAGTATTATTGATTATTTTGGAATTTTATAACATCACTCTTAAATTTTACACAACAATTCCTGATCCTAATCTTCCAATGTTAGAAATAAAAGTTGAATGGNAAAAATAGCCCTAACAAAATATTAATAATATATACCAAATTGATATTAAGAAAAATGCTATCAACCTTTTTGAAAGCTAATCGCATTATTAACAATCTAATTATTACTAGTTTTTAAAGAATTACCCATCTCCTCTTAAATTATATCTATCACATTCTTCGCACAATCCTCCTATATGACCTATAAAACAAAGGTCATCACCAACTACCCATCCTCCTAAACAATGACTTGGATTTTTATAGCATAATTCTACATTATCAGTAATAAAACTTGATCTCCAAAATCCAGGCTTTAATTAAATATTATTAGATGTAATGGCTTCAAATTTATTTTTATCAAATAGAGAACATTTTGTAGTATTGTAAGTCACTGAATAAAATCCTTATTCTGATTAGCATTTTTGGCACCCAGAGAAAACATAAAATTCACCTAATTGGCACAAAAAACTCTTAACTCTCATTCTATAAGCTAAACTTTCCTCTTGATATTCCGTTTTACAATATATTAATATTTCCTATATTTTATCATTCTAATTGTATGGATCTATATTAAAATATAATGAACCAAGATTAAAGTTTTTATTTTATTGATTAAAGCTTATTGTAGATACTGTAATCGATTCAATTAAATTTTGAGATTAAATATCAAAAATTTCTGATTTTACATCACAAACTGAATTTATAAAGTTTATTTGTTGTTCGTTCATACTATTTTTAAACTTTATTGAGAATTCAGTTATATAAGATAAATATTTGATAAGCTAAGGATTAAAAAGTTAAAAATTCAAAATTTATTAACCACTAGGAATAAATAAAAGATTTGTCTTAATTTATTGATCCTAAGATATGATATTAAATGGATTTAATTTTAAGACTTAATAAGAACGATTTTAAATTATTTTTTCTTGTTACTACATTTCTATTTAATTTATTGATAAAGATAAATGTGTAGGTAATTCATTAATATTATTTGAAGATAATTTAGCAAAATTAAATAACAGTAGAGATTATATAAAATTATTTTAACTTAAACTACTATTTCCATATAAAAAGATACCACCTGCTTCATCTGCTGAATTATTAATGATTATTGTAGATTTAATAGTAAATCTATCAGTACCTTCTTCAAAATAGAATCCTCCTCCTTTATAAGAAGCAGTATTATTGATTATTTTGGAATTTTATAACATCACTCTTAAATTTTACACAACAATTCCTGATCCTAATCTTCCAATGTTAGAAATAAAAGTTGAATGGTCAATCAATATTCTTTTGTCAATTTTTATTCCTGCTTTAGCCCACATACAACCATAATCTTTAATAAAATTGTTAATGCATGATAACTCTGAAATTTTAAATTATTGATAATCAGTCAATTCAAAAAAAAGTAAACCATTCCAACAGCTTTTACAATTATTATCTAATAATAGAACCTTTGAAAAATATACTTTAGTTTGATTTGTTTCAGTCTTTAATTTGATCAAAGATCCATCTTAATTGGAATTAGTATAAATATCATCAAAAAAAGTTTAAACAAACTCTTATTTGGAAAATTTTTAACTTACATCATTAATTTTTAAATTACATTAAAAAAACTCTACCTCAATATGATTAAAATCAAAATATTTTAAATTCTATTTATTAAATGTAAAATCATTTAAATTTTAAATATTGAGTTTATGAATATGTATACTTGATGACTAAATATTGTACTGTTATATATTAACTAAATGCAAAGGATAAAATGTTTATATATTAATAAATTTACAATTCATTAATTTAATTAATTTTGAATCTTAAACCTTAATAATAGAAGATAAAACTATTCCCTCTATTTGTATTTTATCTAAAATTAGTTCACATCCTTAGAAACTCATTATTGAATTGTCACTAATAACTTTTTACATTTCAATTAAATTGATTTTTCCAAGAGATTATAGAAAAGTCAAAAAAGCTTATTCATTTTAAATTATTCTAAAATTTAAAATTTTTACTTTATTTTTTTGTGCATTCTGAAAATCAGCTTCAAAATTTATTATTTAATTAACAAGTGAGTAACAATTTTCAGAAATTATATTTTTTAATTCAATATTATTTTATGTAGATGAAGGATATATTGAAAAAATAGATGATGATAACTTATTTTAAACATTTATTAAAGTAATATTTTCAAGATTAATTTATAATAAACTATTTTTGCCATTAATTGTAAATGCACCATCATTTTGAACTTTAGAAATTAGTGAATTTTAAACATGAGAAATATTACAATTTTTAATAATTATTATTCCATCACCTTATGTGTTAATATAAAAAAGTTGGCTGCTTAAAGTTGTAATATAATTAAATTCTCCATTAAGAATAGTAAGTTTAGTAACTGTTGTTGATAAAACCCCTCCAATAGTTTCAATTTTGAAAGAATTCGAAATAACAAAAGTAATTTCATTTTAATTATACTCATCTTCTAAATTAATTTCATAATATTGTATCCAAAATTCCTTATCAATGTAATTATGATTCTAAACTTTAAAATTTTCGATTAA
>CAJJDM010000174.1:139268-152089 GCA_905182975.1 Paramecium primaurelia
TTAAACAAACTCTTATTTGGAAAATTTTTAACTTACATCATTAATTTTTAAATTACATTAAAAAAACTCTACCTCAATATGATTAAAATCAAAATATTTTAAATTCTATTTATTAAATGTAAAATCATTTAAATTTTAAATATTGAGTTTATGAATATGTATACTTGATGACTAAATATTGTACTGTTATATATTAACTAAATGCAAAGGATAAAATGTTTATATATTAATAAATTTACAATTCATTAATTTAATTAATTTTGAATCTTAAACCTTAATAATAGAAGATAAAACTATTCCCTCTATTTGTATTTTATCTAAAATTAGTTCACATCCTTAGAAACTCATTATTGAATTGTCACTAATAACTTTTTACATTTCAATTAAATTGATTTTTCCAAGAGATTATAGAAAAGTCAAAAAAGCTTATTCATTTTAAATTATTCTAAAATTTAAAATTTTTACTTTATTTTTTTGTGCATTCTGAAAATCAGCTTCAAAATTTATTATTTAATTAACAAGTGAGTAACAATTTTCAGAAATTATATTTTTTAATTCAATATTATTTTATGTAGATGAAGGATATATTGAAAAAATAGATGATGATAACTTATTTTAAACATTTATTAAAGTAATATTTTCAAGATTAATTTATAATAAACTATTTTTGCCATTAATTGTAAATGCACCATCATTTTGAACTTTAGAAATTAGTGAATTTTAAACATGAGAAATATTACAATTTTTAATAATTATTATTCCATCACCTTATGTGTTAATATAAAAAAGTTGGCTGCTTAAAGTTGTAATATAATTAAATTCTCCATTAAGAATAGTAAGTTTAGTAACTGTTGTTGATAAAACCCCTCCAATAGTTTCAATTTTGAAAGAATTCGAAATAACAAAAGTAATTTCATTTTAATTATACTCATCTTCTAAATTAATTTCATAATATTGTATCCAAAATTCCTTATCAATGTAATTATGATTCTAAACTTTAAAATTTTCGATTAAGATTTCAAATGAAAATAGAGAAAAAAACGACTATGAAGAATTTGTAAAAGAATTATTTATACATATGATATTATTCAATATCACGATGCTCTAAGCTGAATTAACATAAAAAAGACTAGCCGAAGTCTAAGATGGATCTGTATTATATTAATGAAAGATATTCTATTCGAATTTTAAATTATCAATCTGTATATATTAAGGCTTTTCAGAATATTATTCTAAAAGAGAAAAAAATATTCCTAAATTTTACTTTAATAAAATATTTCCTATAAATTCCACATTTGTAATTTATATATATTCATCTAAATTTTACATAATCAAAGGATTCGATTATATTGAAATTATTGATTAATCTATGCTAAACTAATTTTTTATTGTTAATTTATTTAAAGTGATATTAGTAAATCCAGAAACTTATAGTAATTATGAGCGAGAAAAACAATTTTTGAAACAATTATAAGATATTTGAACTTTTTATTCCTGAATCAAATTTTCATACATCACATTTTGAATCCTAATCAAAGGAACAGCTAATAAAGATATAAAACGATAATTAGTTGTATTTCTTAAGAAAATATTTTAAATAAATAAGCTAAGGCAGTTAATTGTAATAAAAAATTACTCTTAATTACAAGAGATAAAATTATCTTCAAAATAAAGGTTTTATAATAAATATCTTACTTATGAGGATGACGATTTTTATTCAGTAACAAATAATGAAAAATTTTATATAATATTTCCTTAAATTTAAATGTTATTCATCTAAATTTCTGAATTTAATTGCCCTGAAGAGATCTAAGAAATAAACTAGGTTGATATAAAACGGTTATCCTTTATAAAAATATCACTAAAATCAAAATTGTAATTAAAAATGATAAATTTTGAATAAACAATCTAATTTTACACAATTTCAATATTACTGATAGTTAATGAAGTTTTTTCAATGTTATTTATAAGATTTAATTGATTTAATAGAGAATTTTTAATAGACAATCCTTTAATTATAATGCTAGATAATTAATTTATAGTTTGTATTATATGCAAAATTGAGGAATTATAAAATTCACATGAATCAATAGTAAAATTTTCTATATGTATACTTTTTCCCCCATTTTACAATAAAAATAAAGTAGAATTTGTAAATAAACAATTCTTTAGTTCAAAATTATAAATTTTAATGTGATCGCTCGAATCTGTACAAATAATATTAAAAATCTCTTAATTTTCAAATTTTGTATTAAAAATTGAAATATTTTGTAAATTTAAATTTAGGATATTCTCTCCTTGAAAAGACATTTAAATAGGAGAATTTCTGATTGAATTAAATTTTGTATTAAGTATCTTTAAATCTACTGGTAAATTCCTATTCTAAAATATGAAAATCATTTCACTTAGTATATCAATTATAAGATCACTAAATATGATTTAATCAAATTTTTTTAGTGAAAATTTAAATTGATTTGTTATCAATTTTATAGGTATTGATGTACCCTAAATTTTTAATCTTACGAATTACATAGAAAATATGTTTTCTTTAACAGTATTTTCTAATAAGTAATTAGGATTGTAAATTTCACAAAATTCCTCAATATGAAGTGATAGTGTCCATTACTTTAGCCCTATTTCATTAAAATATTAATAATTATAGTATTTTTCTAAATCAACTTGGATAGTATTTAGATGGTTGCAATCAAAATCACCCTAATTAAAAAGTTAATAATACATAATTTAATTCCAAATTGTAGTTACAATTATCTTAATAACAATATTATGCAATATTTAGGATAGGGTCAATTTGAACATAATAATTAGGTATTTTCTAAATACATCTAGTAGTATATTTCAAATTTTAAGGAGTTATTATAAAATATGGATTTATTGTCTATTTTAATAAAAATATTTTACATTTATTTCTTCCTTAGGTCTTTCTTAACAAACTTAACATAATGAAGGACAGTCAATACATTTTCCATCAAGTTGTACCCTCAAAGGTTCTTTGAAGTAATTTAATTTGCATTTAGCACAAAAAAATTTTTTTGTAAAAGCATTTGGTTCACAAATAGAACATGTTTAATCGCAATATATTTTACATTAATTATTTATCTTCTCATATCCTTGTATACATTCAGTTATTAAGTATTTTGGTCTATATAAATAACCATTAAAAATAGGTCTATTAGGTAAGAATTGAACTATAAAACCTTGAACTACCCATTTCCAAGGTTCTAAGGAATTCTCTTCAAAACATTATTTTGCTGTTTCAATAAGGCAATTTATACAAATTCCTGTTCTGGATGATACTAAATAACCATCTTCACAGATTAAACATTTTAAAGTTTATTATAGAGTTTATATGCATTGTAAACAATTAAAAATATGAATTTGGCAATTTATAATTTCTAAAGCAACACTAAAATCGTCAATAGCAGATAATGTGCAAACTTCTTGATTATTTAAACTAATAAAGGATCTTAAACAATTTTCTTAGATTGGTTTCTTCTAAATGCATTATCCTTTTGTAAAATCAAAAATGAGTCCTTCAGCACATTATGCACAACCTACTTTTATCTCTTCATCAATTAAAGAGTTTTCTTTATAAAATCCTAAAGTAGTTTTTGTAGGATCATTTGCCAAATAATTAAAACAATATAAACAATGTTGTATTTGACAAGTAAAACATTTTTCATAAAAATCTATAAAATTAGGTGGTTCACAAGGATATTCAGTTTAAAAAAATGAAGGTGGAATATTTATTGATTGTTTCTTTGAACAATATAAATTTATTTCTTAAAGTTAGCAATTTAAACATCCTTCTGCACATGAATAACAATCATTCTTTAGTGATTAACAAAGTTTTTTAAATTAAAATATCGATTCAACTTCATCGATTTAATCAAATGTTGGATTTTTATAATTGCAATCAGGACAGAATTATATATCATTACCTATCTAAATATATTACAAATTTTATTTAGTCAAGTATTTTGAAATGTTTCCATTTTTATCTGTTAATAATATTGTTTCACAAAGAAGAGTTTGAATCCATTTATTAGGATTTTATACACATTCCAAACAGGTTATGACATTATTGTTGATTATTGATGGGCTATTATATAATATATTATATACCATTAAAAGCAATTATCATTTAATTCATAATACCCATAAAGACATTCTTTTTTCAAAGGCATTTCTTAAATTAGAATAAAATTTAAATTTAAAAAATGAATACATTAATTGTTCTAATCAATTGTTCCATATTCACATATACATTCGTTAAAATCTGGGAAATATATTCTATTTGATAATTCAAAACATGATAGACAATCTTCTTTTGTTGGACCATCGCACTCCTTACAAGTAGGATGGCAGTTTATCTATGGTTATTCGTTATATGGACAGTTTATTAACTGTAAATCTATAATCTAAATTTCTAAATAGTTTAATTTAGATTATAAAATATTTCCATAAAGTAATTTAAATTAAACCATATTAAATTGTTTAACCTCTAAATTTTTATTTAAATTCATTTGATCATAACCTTTGTAAAATGTTATTGAAATTGAAATAGAAGTATCAGTTTTTTCTACTAAGATATAATGCCATAATTAAATATCGCCATCTATGTCAAATATTTCAGTCTTCAAAAAGGGATTATTTGAAAAATCTATATTTACATCAGGGAATGTATAACTATAAGTTTTAAAAATGATTTAATTTCCTAAGGATGAGAACTTATAAAATAATTGAAATGCACATAAATTTTCTTAAATCATATATGGATTTTAAAAGTTTCCTGATAATTTAAACAGTTAAAAAGTAAATTCATCTTATTGTGAATAAATTTCTTTAATTTTTATCCAACTAGATAATATAAACTATTAACAATTAATTTATTAGGAAACAAATTAAAATTAATCCTATTTTTATAATATTACATCCCTTATTTTCCGTATTGCACTTTTTTGACACCAACACTAACTTACTTAAATTGATTAAATAATATCTTAGAAATTATCAGGTTCATATAAATAGCAATCAAAAATATAATCCATATTTCCTGGAAAGTATGAAAGTTAATAATTTTCTGATCTATAAAATGGTGAATCCTGACTTACTTACAAATCTCCTCCTATTATTAAATTAGAATTTATTCCTATATAAGGGAACTCTATATAAATTTATTTTTAAACAATCTAATTATTGTGTTGATAAATATATATAATGACTTTCTGTTATGAAGGAATTCCAGATATATTCATATTATTCTTCATTAATTTAGATTTCCTCAATAAAATCTCTGCCATCATTGGCTAAAATTTAAAAATACTTCTTGATTGTTTTTTATTCAGAATTTAGGCATTCATATTATAGAAAAAACAATTAACTATTTATCTTATCCTATATTCTAAACAAATGATAACAGCTACTATCAAGTATTCCAATCTCTCCAATTTATACAACATTACTAAGTGGCACATATCTACTCCAAACTCCAAACCCAGCACAATTAATATCTGAATCAATATCATCATCTATTGATTCAATAATAATTGGATTAATTGATGGTAGAGATAGTATTCGCCAGGATATTGAATACTAAACAACTATTATTGCGAGCAAGCAAAATGAATAAATTCCCATTCCTGTATGTTTAAAATTAAATTAATTATGAGTCCTTATTAGATTTGATAAGTAATATAAACATCAGAATAAATAAATATTATTTAATTATCAATTATTAATTCTTGACCTTTTATTTAAATAATCTTTTAGATTATACAAATTCTAACTACAACAATAAATCTTCTAGATAATATTTAACTGATGAATTAATGATTCCAAATATTAAAAAAATATCTAAGTTTAATATCTAATCTATAACAATATTTACATAAAAGTTGAAGCAGTTTAAAATTGCTAAAGATGTTGGGACAAATTCTTAAATTTATTTTAAAGGATTATTAATAAGGAGATAAAATTTTTCAGTTAAGCTATAAATTAAAAAAGATTGTAAAACTAATAAAATTTTTCAGAAATCTAAGTGATATTTGGTGGGAAAACTTAATTTAACAAAGTTAAAGTTATAAAATAAAGTGTTCCTTCGAGAATATATATATTTTAAATGGAAGATGTATAGTCATGTTATAAAAATATTTTGATGATGTGACTGAATAAAAAGTTAGAGTAAAACTTGCGTTGGTAATACTTTGTTTATATTGAATCAATAGAACCAAATTAAGATAATATAAACTTTTGTATTTTATAATATATAATAAATTATAAAAGACTAATTTGATTAAATAATTTCAGTTTAAATTAAAACCACAAATAATTAATTTTTATTTTACATAGTGTTTAGAATACAAAATGTTGCTCATATTACAAATTTAATTTCTTCTCCATTTATTTTATTATAATAACTCATAAATACTATTTTAAAATAAATAAGCATATTTAATATAACTAATTCATATAATTACTACTTTTACTCTTCATATATTATCTAAACAAAGATTTATTTATCCCTTCCACAGAGATTAAAAATTCTAATGAAAAATTGTTTTCCAATCCTCAAATTGTTCCTTAATATTTTTCCATCAAACTTATATCTCAATTTTCCAGGCTATTATTTTATATCAAATGATAAATATAGCTTTGTGTCCTTCTAAAGTTAGCTTTGCTTCAATTTCACCATTATCAAATTTCCAAAAGTTTAGATTATAATGAAATTTTGAGACTATAATTCAAGTTATTTAATTAAAAACTAAATGAATTATAGTCTTTAAAATTTATTGAATTATCAATTAATTTATGTTTGATAGCTGCTTAAGATGGATAATTAATGTCTTAATTAAATAAGGTAAATGATAAATATTATCAATTATAAGTTTCCTGATCATATATAATTTTTTTTAATAAATAGATATTTATACATAATTATGGTTAGATTTAGTAATCTTAAGATTCAAGGTTTAGATAATTTATATAAGAGATATTTTTAATGGATTAGCATTCAAATTTATTAACTGCTTTTATTAAAATTATATATTTAATAAATAATTATATTAATTTAAAATATGAATAATCATATTTGTGTCTAGGTCAATAAATGAAAAATAATATAACTCAATTAATAATGTATAATATCAACTATTATAGAAATCTATTCAAAATAAACTAATTCATTTTTATAAGATTAATTATAGAATAAATTTAATTCAAAAAAAATTTATTTCTTCGAAAATATTAATTTTTTCATATATCCAAATATTACACATTAATGAGTAAATTTTAGAACTTTTAGATTGTATTTCTAACTATTAGAACAATAATTGCTGTAGCAAGAAAATTAACGCAAGATTACAAGGCCAAAACTCATAATTAACCCTCTTTCTTTCCTTATTAAAGCATTTCATTAATTTTTTAATTCTCCTTAAAATTAGTGAAAATAACAAAGATATTTCAAACAAATAAGGGTTCAAAACAGAACCTTTATATACTCTATTCTAAACCTCATGAATTTTACAATATTGATAGATGTATGAATCAATTATAGAATTTTTTTCAAGGAAAGTTAGAATTAATCTAATTTTGTTGTTTTAATAAGATATATTTCTCTCGGAATCTTGGGTCAATTAGTAAAAAATTAAGAATATATATAATGTGAGAATATGAAAGTAGATATTTTTGATACTTTAAGAAATATTAAATTTAATCTTTATTTTCGATTCTTAAATTATTTCTTTAGATTTTTCTATTCGGCTTATATAGTACCATTTAATTTTGATTAACTTAGAGATAGATGAACTTCTAAAGGTTATAAATAAACAATCTGGAATATGGATTGAGAGTTATGAGATTAACGGAAGACAGTCTTGTTGTAAATATCAATTGATTATCAATATTTAAATTCAAAATTTTCTCCCTTTACTTTTAAAGAAATAATCTAATTCAGGAAAAATGTGAGTAAAATGTGTATTAATAATGATGTAATATATTCTGATTCCATACAAGCATCTATGTAATAAATTATTTCATGTTTTTTATCTTTGTAAGTTTTATTAGAAATTCTATTTTGAAACATTGATAATCAATATAAATCTAAATATGGTGAAAATCATTAAATTAGATAGGATTTGATTATTTTACTTTGGTTTTTATATATTATTTTTATTTCGCAATAGTTCTTAATAGAGTTTTAAACGAATTTCAGAAATTTAGATATAATGATACAAAAATTTGATATTTTACGTTGTAACAATAATAACAAAAAGGTGATTTCATTTAGTCATTTTATAAAAATCACGTTTTCCTAAAAATTTCAAATGATTAAAATTCTAAAAACATATCTTAGCAACTTCAATTTTTAATTTAATGGAAAAAAGATTAATCTTTAAATTTTAGAATTTTTCATTATTTTAGTATCTAGATAATAATAATTAATCAAATTATTATATAAAAAGCCATATAAAGTTGGGTATCAAGGTTAACATTCGGATAGATGACCAATCATAATTGTTTATGGAAAAATTATCTAATTCATTCTAAATAATCATAATTTCACACTATAATAATAATATTCTATGCTTTTTTGTAAACATTCAGCAGGAATGATTTAAAGTTTAATATGCACTTCATCAAAGTTTGAATGGAAATATATAAAATATTATTAAATTTTATTAAGAAAAATTTCTGATAGAATTAGTTATTGATTTGAATTCTATTAAATTTTTTTTGAACTTTATTAATATATTTATGTAAAATTCAGAATAACCATTAGTTCAAAAAATAGAAAATAATGAACAATCATTATAGGTAAAATATGCAATAACTATTGATTTAGACAAAGAAATCACAGCAATTATACACATTAATGTCTACAGGAATGAATGGATGTGACTTTGAAGTCTTAGCACAACAGAATTTCAAGTTAGAGTTAATATAGATGGCTATCAAGGAGTAATTCAAATGAGAGAATGAATAAAATTATTATATATCAAGCAAAATATAATATTTTTATGATAAATTATTATAATTTTAAAATTTGTATTGAACTGAATGAATTTTGAATTATTGAAAATACCTTAATAATTTAATTTACTAAATAATAGAAGTCTTTTTGGTTCATGAAAAAAAATATGTGATTATTTCTTTAATTTCACTTTGATACTTTATCAAGAAGCAAATATTTGTAATTTAACAGCTTCATTGGGAAGTAATTTTACGAATAAATAAATATTAAAGCTTAATAGAATTTACGCAATGTTCCTTTTTGTTATTTCCATTTAAAAATGGCATGAGAATTCTTTCAATTACATTATTAGCTTATTTATGAATTCCAGCACATTTTACATTAGTAATTTATAAAATGGATCTTACATTTAATTGATGAGTGCTACTAAATTATTAATTCTTGAAGCGATATCTATTTTTCTATCAGGAATCTAAGTTTAAATAGATTATTCAATATAGGGTACTTGATTTATATATATATATAAGTATTGAATTTGGTTTTTTTTAAAAAAATAAAAAAACATTATTTTAAATAAAATTAAAAAAACTAGAAAAATTAGACATCATTAACTTTAACCTCTCTTTTAATTCAATATTTAAATAAATCCTACTGAATATAGTTTTTACATAAACTTCAGCAATGATTTGTTAATAATTTATGCTAATGCTAGTTTCATTATTCAAGTTTTACAAACTTGTCAATTTGCTTATTTTATTTCTTTTAGCAATATCTTTATTTACTGGATTCTTTTTTTAATTTAGTAGGCTTGTCTTTATTTTTTTTATTCGAGTGTCATTTTAAAGGACTATCTCTTTTTCATATAATGATGTAATTAGTTTCTACAATTTCCANAAATAATGAACAATCATTATAGGTAAAATATGCAATAACTATTGATTTAGACAAAGAAATCACAGCAATTATACACATTAATGTCTACAGGAATGAATGGATGTGACTTTGAAGTCTTAGCACAACAGAATTTCAAGTTAGAGTTAATATAGATGGCTATCAAGGAGTAATTCAAATGAGAGAATGAATAAAATTATTATATATCAAGCAAAATATAATATTTTTATGATAAATTATTATAATTTTAAAATTTGTATTGAACTGAATGAATTTTGAATTATTGAAAATACCTTAATAATTTAATTTATTGTAGAAATAAAATATATCTCTAAAATAATAAATGAAATTGTTTATAAATAAATACTGAATAAAATAAGAATATGTACTAAATAATAGAAGTCTTTTTGGTTCATGAAAAAAAATATGTGATTATTTCTTTAATTTCACTTTGATACTTTATCAAGAAGCAAATATTTGTAATTTAACAGCTTCATTGGGAAGTAATTTTACGAATAAATAAATATTAAAGCTTAATAGAATTTACGCAATGTTCCTTTTTGTTATTTCCATTTAAAAATGGCATGAGAATTCTTTCAATTACATTATTAGCTTATTTATGAATTCCAGCACATTTTACATTAGTAATTTATAAAATGGATCTTACATTTAATTGATGAGTGCTACTAAATTATTAATTCTTGAAGCGATATCTATTTTTCTATCAGGAATCTAAGTTTAAATAGATTATTCAATATAGGGTACTTGATTTATATATATATATAAGTATTGAATTTGGTTTTTTTTAAAAAAATAAAAAAACATTATTTTAAATAAAATTAAAAAAACTAGAAAAATTAGACATCATTAACTTTAACCTCTCTTTTAATTCAATATTTAAATAAATCCTACTGAATATAGTTTTTACATAAACTTCAGCAATGATTTGTTAATAATTTATGCTAATGCTAGTTTCATTATTCAAGTTTTACAAACTTGTCAATTTGCTTATTTTATTTCTTTTAGCAATATCTTTATTTACTGGATTCTTTTTTTAATTTAGTAGGCTTGTCTTTATTTTTTTTATTCGAGTGTCATTTTAAAGGACTATCTCTTTTTCATATAATGATGTAATTAGTTTCTACAATTTCCAAAAGATTTATTTTAAAATATTGGAAGAGATTAGACAAATTTAACCTTTCAAAACATTTGATTCTGATTGTTGAAAATAAATTTGTTTTAGGAATAAATAAAAGAGAGCATCCATTTGCCATTATCTACCAGGCATCATCATGTAATGCGAACACTAAGTCTATCTTTTAATCTATTATGTAAATTGGTTCTCTAGATAAATCAAGTTTAGTTGTTCTTATAACAAGGTAAGGATTAATATCAATTACATTCTCCAACGATACTTTATTTAAATTAACTCCAAGTAAATATTTGGTTAGTGTTATGGCCTAATTAGAATTTCTTAAAAAAATATCGTTTTCGAATTAATCTTGTATAAAGAGATTTCACAGAACCAATTTTATTAATTAGCTTGTTCTAATGTAATTATCTAAAAAATAATCACAAAATATGAAAAGAATAGTAATTCAAATTCTGATGGATTTACCTAATTCTCACTCATGACATTTTGTTTATCAAGGAAATAAATATTTATTTTGAATGAAACATATGAAACTTAATTTTAGAGAAAATCATCATCGGTTGATATTAATTTTGGGTATAATCGTACTTTTACTAATTAAGCTCATAACTCAATATGCTGACAAACAAGGAATCAATTAAATTTAGGAGGTTTACAACCATCAAAAAAACATCTAAATGTTATAGGAGGTGTTTGAAATAAGGATTAATAGTTTTTTCAAATTATATTAGACAATGCTGTTTAATTTGCATTTACTCAATTTTTTCGATAACTATATTCTTATGCCATGTATATTAGTTAAAACCTTGCAATTAATTATTTATGAATAAAGAAATTAATAAATTTTAAAAAGAAATTGAGGAGAAACATGAAAGATTAAAAAAAATAGCATTTCAATATGATTTTAATAATAATTGTAAAGATGTTGTAAAAATCATTAAATCATAAAATAAAAAGAATATAGAATTCGAAATATATGAAATCAATCGATTTCTTAATTTTTTTTAACTTAAGAATGCAAAAAGAATAACGAATTTGTAAATTATTCATCCTTTTTAAAGAAAATTGTAGTAAAAATGGTATGGAGACTTTTTCTATGTTACATCACATAAATTTTCAAAAAGTTATTAGAATAAATTAAGTGATATTGATCTCAAATTTAATATTTCATATTTGTTTAAATGTTGAATATTTCAAGAAAATGCAAAACTTTTATACAAATTAAATGAACAATCCTAATAATATAGATCAATTCAAGAAGTTCTTTTATTGGAATCTATTGGAGATTGATATTACTCTTACACTATTTGTTGAAGATTAATTTAATATCATATAAAAATTAACTAATCATAAAACAATGTTATCTTTAATATTATTTATTATAAAATGTCAAATTTCTTTTTCTGAATGGCATTCTATAGTTTTAATTGATATTTTTTTCCCGCTATTTGGATTAGAGAATTATAAAAAACTTTTGGGCCTAAAAATAAATTAAAAATATTACAAATATCTTTTTGAATTGCATGAGAATATCATTTATTTCAATTTTTTAATATTTCTTTAATTTTTTTCTTCCTTTTAACTCAACAAACTTATTTTTTTTTTAAGATATTAGGTCACAATAAAATTTGGTCTCAAAGTTTGAAATCCTATTAATAACAATTAAATTATTTGGAACTTGTACTTTTAATAATACACTTTGAGAATATCAAATATAAATGGATAACCCAAAATTATGCTATCGAAAATGATAAAAGTTTGTATGATAAATGAAATATTTTTTTTATC
>CAJJDM010000175.1:5478-155399 GCA_905182975.1 Paramecium primaurelia
ATTAATTAATTAAACTCCAGAATGATCGACTGGGAGTTGAAGTAGCAGATAATAGATTACTTGAACCCAAAACATACAGTCAAAATTGTAGAAGTTTAAAAATGAATTAAATTTTAAATATTATCACTATTTTTGTATTCAATAAATTAGGATAATTAGAAATTTTTTTCAATGAGTAACATTCTGAATCAAATCCATTTAAAATGTTTTAAGGCAGGAGGACGTATCAATAATAAGGCAAAAGAGAGAATATAACCAACAGTCATATTTAATTAATTATCAATCAATGGCATATAATTATACATAATAGGATAAATAAAATCGTGGTCTATCTTCACATTATTAATAAATTATGACATAAATTTTATAATTTTTTTTATTAAAAGAAAGTTAATAAAATAAAGATTTTTTTTTTAGGTTAATAATCGATAATTATACTTAATGTTATATGGTTGCTGAAAAAAATTAAGAAATCGATAGAAATCAATATCTTAAAATTCGTTCTAAGAGTTTTCAAAGGCCTTGATATGTTTTTAAAGATTAGATTATGTTAAAATAATCAACTTAGGCTTTATTGGAGACTACAATTACGATTATTGTGATGATTGTAAAAAAGTAATTAGAGATCTATTAATTTAATATTATTAAAGTTCAATACCTGCAGAGAATGGATATTAAACATCAACTTATTCATATTAATTTCCTATAACAAAGAAATAAAAGGCAAATAAAGATTATAAATTACAATAACTTGGAAATGAATATTCATGGTTGTTAATACAATTACATTATTTTCAATATTCAATATGAACAAAGAATAATAATGAAGAGCCAATACTTTCTATTTTTTCCCTCAATAGATTAAATTAAATTTGTTAATTGGACTATAAATATTTATTTCTCTGGTACTTAATTTTCTTTTTCTTGGGATTATACAAAAAATAATTTAAGAGGATCTATTAATGATATTTAATTTTAACTATTATACAAATCATAAATTGATTCATTTAAACCTTCATGTCATTATTCTTGTTTAACATGATTCTAAATTATCCTGATCAAAGTTTTAGATACTTTCAAAAAAAAAGATAAAACCTGTGCTTTTTAATTAATATATGTTAATAAAGAAGATTTTTAAGAATGCTAATCAGGAACAAAAGCATTCCCATATAGACTAAGAAGTTGAACTAAGTTGTTAGCAATTAGGCTATATCAATTGCAATTAGGAGAATAAAAGCCCATATTATTTTGAAGTATATTCAGGTTCTTAGATAACTTTTAAGTTTGTTTGGTATTACCATATTATTTTTGTATAACATTACTTGTAAAATGAGAGGACAAACTTTTAATTAAATTCAGCTTATTTGGTTTACATTTATAAAAAAAAGGAAAATGATTGTCTATTTTAATAAAATTTTGACAAATTTAAATGGAACTCGTAAACCTAATTTGTGTCAAGGTGGTATTAGGAAAAACCTGCAGAAATGGGTTCTATCGGGAAGATTAAGAATGTTAACCTTGTAGATAGGGTAATTAAACATGTAAAAATTCATTCAAAAGTGAAGTTTGCTTTTCTAATTATTATTTAAGTAAGGACAAATTATGCTTGCTATACAAAAATTGTTTAAGTTGTCACATATATAAAGATGGGACCTATACTTGAACTGTTTGTTTTGGAAATTCTGTTATAATTAGTTAGAAATGTATATTTTGTGGGAATTAAAGAGTCCAGTCAATCAAGATACTCTAATTATTGTCAAGGTTCACCTTCATAATAATATTTATCTATGGATGGAAAGAATAGTAGGCTATGCAATATACATTATTTTGATTATATTATTCTATTGCAAACAAGTTTTGATATCAATGTAAAGTTGTAAATTACAATTTAGATAAGTATTAATGTAGATTGTGATTTTTGCAAAGAGAATTATCATTCATTTATAAAGGCGAGTTGAAATAATAGAATAATGATTGTTAATTTGCCATCATCTAAAATGAAGATTACAAGAAAATCTGTCCAATTAATAAAACAAATTATGATTCTGTTTAAGTGTCTAATTGCTTAATACCAAATTGTATTTTATGTATTCCCCATTACACAGAAAATGATTTCTTCTATATTCAAAGTTAGGATGGATATTTTTCAAAAGTCCTTTCTGGTTAAATTATTTAGTGTGGTCAAACTTGCAAGACTTGCATTTAATAAAATAAAAAATATAGAGATTATTGGAAATGGAGTATTAGAGCATTTTATTAATTTGTTATTAATAATAATAATGACCATCCATTTGAAAAATATGCATCAAGGAATTCTGAATCAGATTTGAATTTATTTTGCACATCATGTCGCTATGGATTAATTTTATATGATTAAAAATGCATGTCATAATGTGATAAATTTTGTAATAAATATGAAATCATTGATGAAAAAGCAACATTTATCTAATGTTTAGAAACTATTTCTGGGTTTATGAAAAGTTAAAATGAAAATGGAAGTGTTTTGCAATGTCCTTCTAATTGGAAAGTCTGTATGTATAGGGGTGAATCAGAAGTAAAAGAAGTTAATCCCTATTTTATTTCAAAGAATTAAAATAATTTTTAGACTAGAATATGTTATGAAAAATCACAAGCTAGTAAAAAATAAGAAAATTATTATTATTCTTATTTATTTCCATAAATTTAGTAGGTTGTAACAAATATGAACAATGTTATAATAAAATTATTTACATTAAAACCTAGAGGAACTTCTACTTATTATGAATAATAATAATTATCAAATGACGAATATTTTGAAAGCATGAATGTATTTTTTTGTCAGCTATTTTGGTTATGGATATAAAAAAGTTTAGAGACATCTTAACTTTTTGATTATTTAAATTTCTGTAAGTCACATTTACTTCAAATATACCATAATTAAAAGGAAAATCCTAGATCATTAAAATTATCTATTAATGAAGGTCAAACATTGCTAGAAAAGAAATATTGATATATAAAGAGATTTTTTAACAAATATTATTAATCCATAAAAGATATTAGGTTCCACTTAGAAAAATTATTAATTAATATTACCTTCTGGTATAAAAATAGAAATTACTAGGTATATTGATTCTATCAAATCAAAATTTATTCCTTATAATTTATATTTAGGAATATTACTTTTGAAAAAGTTTTAGGAATAAATTATGCGGTTGTAAGATTCCTATTGAAATTTATATCCAAAAGCTTATTATTTAATTTCTTAAAAAGATTAAAATGATGCTTAATTTAGTCGATTCTAAGATGATGTTATATTTAATAAAACTACTGGTGATTATAATTTAGATAATCTAATTGTTTTCTTCAATCCTACTTATAATCAAGATATAGTTCTTCTATTGTTAATTGAATTCAATAGTGTTTCATTCCCTTAATCAGAAGAGAGTCATCCTTTTTTAACTTATAATTATGTCACAAATTATTAATTACATGCGGACTTAAAAACATTTTCTTTTAAATTAGGTGGATTCTTCAATCAATCTTTAGGTGGATGTGTTTTTTATGATACATTTAACATCATATTAAATGTCTTCGGCAGCTCAAACTTGTAGTTATAAAGATGATTCTAAAAATAAAATCTTAGGAATCAAGTATGATAGAATTAAGCGAGCATTATTGGAGAGCATATTATTATAGTTTAATTATTGAGCATTGTTAAAATTGGGAGGAGAATTGCAAAAGTGGTTGGAAACCTGGAGATGAATCGTGCATGATAGACAGTATTGGAGCTTTATGTGAGGAGTGTGATTTATATAATTCAAGAGGAAGTGGATCTTATTCTGCAACTTCAGCTTATTCATATAGATAGTTGTGATTTAATAGCTTATAATATTATCAAAATGATATTTATAAGTCTTAGGACTTTGATTACAACTTTAATGTCGGTAAGTAGTACTAGAGAAATGATTGATGAATTTGTTAAAGGTATAAGCTTGAAGACTTTTGGATTTAGAGTAGCAATAAAAGAAGTCCTAACTGCTATTCTTATCAAAGTATTAATCTCTTCAAATAATTTCAATTATTTCTACCTTTTAATTACAAGTACCAGCAGGATTAGCCTCAGTTTTCAATACTGTTGATAATCATATTCAATCACTTGCTAATACTTTAGATTACTTCTTATTTAATATCACATATATTGATAATATACTTTCGAATAATTTGGCTTAATTATGACTTCTTAATATATAATATTTATTTTTACTATAGTTGCAATTCAATAATTACTAAAACACGACTTAATTTTTCTTATATATCTACATCTTTATTGATTTATTCATATTGTTATAGCCAAATTAAATAGGAGGAATAATTTCACTATGAATATTGAATTTAAGGGAATGTGGTCTATAAGTATGATACAATTAAACATGCTAAATGGATTATCAAATTTTGCTTATCATTATTAACTACATTCGGTTGCATACTTCCTTGCTTTTTGTGATATGGAGTCTTTAAAAATAAAATCGTCTAGATTTTTCTAAAGTAAGAAAAGCATGAGGATATTTGTATAATGAGTACAGGATTCATGTTTATTTCTGGGTAACACTAAACATAAAGCGAGAAGAAATCATTACGAAATGAATTTAGAAATCTGAGGAAGCTTAACAAAATTAACTGATTATAAAGTTGATAACTACCAAGTTTACCGGTTTTAAAGAAACATATTATTTATTCGCTAAAAAAAGAGATATAAAAGTAAAACCTTTTGCAATTAAATATACCCTCAATTATGTATAGGGTATATGAAGACATAATGCTACGTTCTTCAAAATAATAATTAAAGATTTGCTATTCGATCATTTCATCATTACTATCAATGAACTAATATCATTAATAGTACAAAGTATATTGTAATGAAATGTAGAAGAAAGATTTTCATTTATTAACACATCACATTGTTAGATTAGAATGGTAAAGGAGGATCTAAATTTTCGAGGTTAAAAAATCGGATTGAATTTTTTACAATGGTATATTCTGAATTGAGTATCACTTTTATTGATTACGTTTAATAATCAATAATATAAATATATCAACGAATTAGGCTATTCACTACTATTTTTGATTATATAAAATAACTATCTTGGAATATATGTTATGGAATAATTTGATCAGCTGATAAAATTGTATATTCATTAAAAAAAATTTCAAAGCTTTTCAAACTATTTTAAATTTTCTGTATGTTCGTATTAGAGCAGAAAGAAAATTTAAACAAGAGAAAGAGTTAATAGAGCAACCATCTAAAAGTTAATTTAAAAGAAAATTAAGATTGGGGAATTAATTTTAAGCAATAACCTGATAAAAATTGATTGATACATGTTTTGAAAACTTTAAAGTCGAATTCGCAATCCTTTTGTGACATTTAAGCTTAGAGATGATTTTTATGAGCTTGATCTTACATCAGTGAAAGGAGTAATAAGAAGTTTTTTCAGAATTTCAAATGTTGAGAAAAATAAAAAAAAACAGCCTCATTAAAGAGATTTAAAAAGAAGTTGAAGTTTTAGATCAAACAATTCAACATTGGCTTTTTTGATATTCCTTACTTATGTTATTTTGCAAAATACATCCCATCAATTTTCTTAAAACCAATAAAATCTGAAAATAATTTAAAGTTTCTATTCAAGATTATACCTTATGAATTTTATATAAATATATACGAAATGCTATATGAACCCAATAATCACTAAAAAATTTATTTTTCTTCTTAATCATATTCCAAATGACTTTATTTTAATCGGATCATTTCTATTAAATACCTCCTTTATTTCAATGAGCACAGGCCTGTATACTACGTAGCCATGATTTTTCCCTTTACTTATATCCTTTATTTTAGGTTTGATTGGCTCTTTCTGTAAAATATTTTCTCTAAGTACAATTACTTCTCTTTCGGTTCTTTGTAATTTTTTTTTTTTAGAGCCTTATTTTGATTTCATATTACAACTAGATTAATTTTTGTTTTCTTCAATTTTTTCCCTTTCATATGAATTCTATATTTCCAATTCCTACTGAATAATACTTACTTCATCGCGATTGTCGCTATTCATTAAATCATCCATATAATTTGGTTTTCCAAACTTTATTGAAATGATTAAAGAGTATTTAGCTTTCCAATTAAAATTAATTAAGAATTTTAATTATTTTTAAATAAAGATTTTTCTTTACTATCTTGTGTGAGGGATTAAAAGCGATTATACTAATTGTTCTAAGAAATTTTTTGGCTTATACTTTTCACTCTTATCTGATTTCTTAATACGAAAATTTCTTCTTGGCATTTTACTTGATTGTGACCCTGAAATCAAACTATTGTTCTTATGATAGATTTATTATATACTTCTATTTCGATCAGCAATATTTTTCTACAGTGATTCCTAAACGAGGTAAAATAAAGCAAACGACTCATATTAAATATTCTCTTTCAATAAGTTGTCCAATAAATTTTTGAAAATAGATTCTACAATTTTTCAAAAAAGGTCCTTATGACCATTCTTTTTTAAAGTATTCCTTATTTTCTTTTATATACGAATCAATTTGATCATTATTTTAGACAAGCCAAAATCTTTAATCCAAAATAAAAAAATCCAATTTCTTTTCTTGAGTGATAACTTTTCTAGTTTATAAACTACTAAATTATTTTATACTTTTTTGGATCATCTGTAAAATGAAGTATAAATTTATGAAAATTGCTTATAGTATTTACTTGTTAATTTAGAAAGCTAAGGATTTTGCTAAAATAAAAGATGAGACATATATCGATATAAAATATCATCTTTGTAAATTTCTGGAATTGGGATGGGCATATGCTGATAGAATTAAGAAATAAAGAAGAGAGTGTTTACAATCAAAAGTTGGAACTAAAATTTAAGATGAATAACTTTATATGAACAGAACCGTTTATAAATTTCTATTTTTCCAGGATCTCCTGTGTTAAAAATGTGAAAGACTAATTCGTTTTCTAAAGCTATTCTTTCTTTCTTTTCAGAATTTTTATTACAAAATTTATGCGCGTCATCAATGATGCTTACTTGGGGAGCTAGTCGCTCAGACACATAATATAATTTGTTAGAAATGATTACATCAGATCTGAAATATATAATATAATTTAACGAACAACCATTCAGATTCTTGGCAAAATGTTTGGAGGATCCCTTGATAAGGATACGATATGCTAATATCATCTTTGTAATTAACAAAAGAAAATAATCCAAGCATGGCTTTTCATGGATTGTATGTTGTAGAAAATCATTTAAAGTGAGACAAAATCATGGCGCTATGAAATTCAGGTACACCCAAAGAGAATAAGTAAGGATACTTTTTCTTTAAATCTATCCTTTTGTTTCAAAATTTTTAATTATATATGGAAAATTTCTAAGGGGCTTGAACTTAAAATTTAACATCAATAAATGATCCATAATTTAGTAAAATTAAGTAAGTGGAAGAATATGCTAGATAAGATTAATTAATAAAGAATATAGAAGGATTAGGGATGAGAAATAAAAAAATTTTTTTAACTACTTGACATATCAGATAAAATATTAAAAAAATACTGTAATAGCTTAGAATATGCATAAAAATAATCTGATATACAAATCAAAATTCTTTCAAATACATAATTATTTTCCATTAGATATTTTTTTCTGTTAAAAATATTTAACAAGTTGGAAAACAAGATCATAATTAATAAAAAAGAGTAAATACCTTATATTTACTCATTATGAGAAAAGATATAAATTATCAATTTAATTCTAGCTTTTAGGTTCATTCGATTTCTCCCGTCTCATAAATATTCTACAAAGCAAAATAATTTCTTAACTTAGTTAAATTTTCGAAAGAATAGACAAGAGATTCATATTGAATACTTTTAATTTTAAGTATTTTTAAGAAATTCATTAATTAGAAGTTTATAATATAATAGCCTAACATAAAAATTGCATTAGATTTATACTTAAAAGCGACCCAAAATATATTTCATTTTAGATTATTTATTTTTTATGTACTCGATAACTTTATAATTAGATTGATTGATAAATAGAATTAAATTTTGTTAAATTTTAATAATGAATACAAAATTATCATCATTAGCCAAGATCTGATCAAAAATTTAGAATTATATTCTTTATTTTTTCTGGTTATTTTCTTGCATACAAGCCCTTTAAAATAAACTACAATTTTATTAACAATTATTTGAAAAGTACAATAATCAAATTTAATAATAGAAGGCCCATATGTATGAATCCTGTACTTTTGATAGTTTCATTAGAAAAGTATATCCTATTTATATCATTATAAGGAAAGCAGGTTAAGCTAAACAAAGCTATAGTTCCTTCATTTAGTATTGAAATTATTTTATCCAATATCGAACTTTATTCATATTTGCTAATAATCAAGCATTAAGATAGGCTGATAATTGATAAACATAAAAATTACAAGGTAGGGCATTCTTAAAAAAAAATCAAAACAAAATGGTATATAAATTTTCTACACAAATCCAAGGATAAAAATATTCTTGATTCAAAATCATAATTATTCTCTAACTTCCCCTTTTTCCTTAAAAATTCAATCATATAAGAACCATAAGTATATATAAATAGAAAACTACATATCAGTTGAATATATTCCCTAGCTTCTTTAAATTAAGTATAGCGAATTTATAATATCGATTTGAAAAGTATATCCCAAGCATTTAATGAGAAGAAAATTTTTATATAGTTAGAGTTTAAACTTCTTCTTAAATTTATCAAATTCTTCATCTAAATTCTCAAAGTATTTAATATTGTTAAAAATGATTTTATTAAGAATTATGATTTAGAATTAAAGTAGTCATAGATCTATTATTTGGACAGAATCAAATGAAATAACCTATAGATGAATCTGCTCAAAAACAAAAGTAGTACAATACCTGAACATTAAAAAACCTAAGGAAGTAAACTTATAATCAAATCAGGATCTACATCATAAAGTTCAAATTTTCCGTTCACTTAAAGAGGTTCTGTTTTCTGTGATATGAAATTATAATAGTAATCCAAATTTAATTAACTAAAATATGAACTAACACTTAACATGTCAGAAGCCTCAAAATAAATGTAAAGATTTTCAGGGTAATCAACATTAATAAATTTCAAGAAAGATTATTATTATAATACATTAAGTGTTTCTAAAATGAATGAAGAATCTCCTGCAAATAATGAAACCAAACTAACTGAGATAGCTCCATACATGAATACTTTATTAGTATTTTGCATAAATTAAGATGTTTATTTTTATTCATTAGATAAGATTTAAGGGTAATTTAATTTGATAGAGGCAAATTTATTTTAAAGGGTTTAGTTATTAGAATTAATGACATCTGAAGAGCAAAATATTTGCAAGAATGGTTTTTCATTTATTGAAGCTAAATTTTCAATTTCAACTATGTAAGAAGCAAAATTTATTTCATAATTTATTGGTTATTTTTAATGCAATGTAATAATATAATCTTCTTACTTTAAATTAGTAAAATTGAATTGAAATTTTAATTCTTCTTCATCAAATTTCAATTTAACTTGTTAATCGAAGAAGATCTGCACATATTATCTTGAAAAAGTCTGGTTAATTAAGATTACTTACAGAATAGGGGCTGGTGAAAAAACACATTCTGTAAGACGACATATGTAATAGTTTTCATCCATTTCAATCATTGATACATTTAAAGAAGAGTCTGATAATTTATCTTAAATACATTAATCTTTTAACTCATCATAAGAATATCCTATATTGCATTCAAAACAATTTCCTTTCTCACAAATTTAGCAATTATCAATACATTTTTTCGGCATACAAATATCACCAACATAAATCATTCCTTCAGGACATTCATCTAAGCAAACCCCTTGACTACATAATTTACAATTTTGTCTACATTAAAATTTGCATTCATAACAACCATCATAAGGTTCATCATTTAAATCTTCACAATCCTCAAATTCTTAAATAATGATACCATCTCCACATATAGGAACACAATAAGACTTATTGGTTTCAAAGCCTTCTTCACATTTAAGACATAGTATTTAATTACAATCAAGACAATTAGATAGACATTCATATTTGCATTTATAACAACCATCAAGAGAATTGAAATTACCATCATCACACTATTCTATTGAAAATGGAACTACAAAATTATCACCACAAAGTGGATCACATAAATGATTTTAATTCAAAATAAAACCATCTTAGCAAGTCTAGCAGATACCTTAAAAACAATCATAACAATTTGTATCACAAGAGAATTTACAATAAAAACAGCCATCAAACTATTTTGTATTTCTATCATCACATTCTTCATAAATTTAAACAATTCCATCTCCACATTTTGGTTCAATGTCACTCTTATATGCAACTTTATCAATTTTTGATATAATGCATTCATTATTAAATAAATAAGTTCCTTCATTACAGAGATAACATATTTTATTAACACAGTAAATGCAATTTTAATTACATTCTTAAAATTATTTGCAAATTTATGATTATTATTAGTTGAAATCAGTGCAACGCTCAATTGGAAGATTTGACCCATCTCCCTCNATTTTCTACACAAATCCAAGGATAAAAATATTCTTGATTCAAAATCATAATTATTCTCTAACTTCCCCTTTTTCCTTAAAAATTCAATCATATAAGAACCATAAGTATATATAAATAGAAAACTACATATCAGTTGAATATATTCCCTAGCTTCTTTAAATTAAGTATAGCGAATTTATAATATCGATTTGAAAAGTATATCCCAAGCATTTAATGAGAAGAAAATTTTTATATAGTTAGAGTTTAAACTTCTTCTTAAATTTATCAAATTCTTCATCTAAATTCTCAAAGTATTTAATATTGTTAAAAATGATTTTATTAAGAATTATGATTTAGAATTAAAGTAGTCATAGATCTATTATTTGGACAGAATCAAATGAAATAACCTATAGATGAATCTGCTCAAAAACAAAAGTAGTACAATACCTGAACATTAAAAAACCTAAGGAAGTAAACTTATAATCAAATCAGGATCTACATCATAAAGTTCAAATTTTCCGTTCACTTAAAGAGGTTCTGTTTTCTGTGATATGAAATTATAATAGTAATCCAAATTTAATTAACTAAAATATGAACTAACACTTAACATGTCAGAAGCCTCAAAATAAATGTAAAGATTTTCAGGGTAATCAACATTAATAAATTTCAAGAAAGATTATTATTATAATACATTAAGTGTTTCTAAAATGAATGAAGAATCTCCTGCAAATAATGAAACCAAACTAACTGAGATAGCTCCATACATGAATACTTTATTAGTATTTTGCATAAATTAAGATGTTTATTTTTATTCATTAGATAAGATTTAAGGGTAATTTAATTTGATAGAGGCAAATTTATTTTAAAGGGTTTAGTTATTAGAATTAATGACATCTGAAGAGCAAAATATTTGCAAGAATGGTTTTTCATTTATTGAAGCTAAATTTTCAATTTCAACTATGTAAGAAGCAAAATTTATTTCATAATTTATTGGTTATTTTTAATGCAATGTAATAATATAATCTTCTTACTTTAAATTAGTAAAATTGAATTGAAATTTTAATTCTTCTTCATCAAATTTCAATTTAACTTGTTAATCGAAGAAGATCTGCACATATTATCTTGAAAAAGTCTGGTTAATTAAGATTACTTACAGAATAGGGGCTGGTGAAAAAACACATTCTGTAAGACGACATATGTAATAGTTTTCATCCATTTCAATCATTGATACATTTAAAGAAGAGTCTGATAATTTATCTTAAATACATTAATCTTTTAACTCATCATAAGAATATCCTATATTGCATTCAAAACAATTTCCTTTCTCACAAATTTAGCAATTATCAATACATTTTTTCGGCATACAAATATCACCAACATAAATCATTCCTTCAGGACATTCATCTAAGCAAACCCCTTGACTACATAATTTACAATTTTGTCTACATTAAAATTTGCATTCATAACAACCATCATAAGGTTCATCATTTAAATCTTCACAATCCTCAAATTCTTAAATAATGATACCATCTCCACATATAGGAACACAATAAGACTTATTGGTTTCAAAGCCTTCTTCACATTTAAGACATAGTATTTAATTACAATCAAGACAATTAGATAGACATTCATATTTGCATTTATAACAACCATCAAGAGAATTGAAATTACCATCATCACACTATTCTATTGAAAATGGAACTACAAAATTATCACCACAAAGTGGATCACATAAATGATTTTAATTCAAAATAAAACCATCTTAGCAAGTCTAGCAGATACCTTAAAAACAATCATAACAATTTGTATCACAAGAGAATTTACAATAAAAACAGCCATCAAACTATTTTGTATTTCTATCATCACATTCTTCATAAATTTAAACAATTCCATCTCCACATTTTGGTTCAATGTCACTCTTATATGCAACTTTATCAATTTTTGATATAATGCATTCATTATTAAATAAATAAGTTCCTTCATTACAGAGATAACATATTTTATTAACACAGTAAATGCAATTTTAATTACATTCTTAAAATTATTTGCAAATTTATGATTATTATTAGTTGAAATCAGTGCAACGCTCAATTGGAAGATTTGACCCATCTCCCTCAAGACAATATGTTCCGTAATAACCATACTCACATTGTTGACATTTTTAATTTAAACATATATTGCAATGACCTATACATTAGTTTTCTAAATAGTAATCTAAGATGCAAATTCCAGTTATAGAGTCAAGATTTCCATGTTCACACAATATGCATTGATTATTTTAAATTATTCGACAATCGTAATTCTGAGTAATTGATAATTATTCCATTTAACGACATTATTGGAGAGAATCAAATACAAAATTAGAAATGCATTTAATACAATTTCCTCTCTCGCAAATTTCACAATTCTTCTAACATTAATATTAACATTCGTAGCATCCATCATACTCATATATATTACCATCGTCACATTATTCATTTCCTACTATTAATGAATCACCACAGTTTGAAACACAAGAAAAGTCAACAATTAAATACCCTATTTAGCATTGAATACATTATGTATCAAAACAAAGTAAACAATCAGTATTACAATTTAACTCTTAAAGATTAAAATATGAATCTGAATCATTATTATCTATGTTGATTTAAATTATCTCATCTTCAACTATTTAAATTTATTAGCCGTTTGATGTTTTATTTAATGATAACCAAATTTAAAAAAATTGTGAATCAATTAAATCAAAATCATATCCAAAAAGAAATTACAAGCGATTAGATATTTCATCAGAATCTAAAGATTGTTGATTGTTCCTTTATATTTCAATTGATTATAAATTTCTACAAGTAATATCAAATAATGAAAAATCAGAAATAAAGTACAAAGAGCATTCATTTTCTGGATAACAAGTATTCTAATATAAATAGTATGATTCCTTGCATTCATAGCATTATCCAAATTTACAAATGACACAGCTGTCTTAACAAGATGGTATGCACTCACCTTATAAATTTAACACATATTATTCATAACATTATATACATAAACCCTAAATATGTTCTTTACATTCCAATTGTGATCTAATTAATTTCTCAACTTTGTGACATTATCCATTCCAAATATTAAATGAATCTTTACATTATAAGCAAAATCCATTTTTACAATCCAAACAATCTTCACTACACTAAAACTTACAATCAATTTTTGATTGTATTTAGTATTTTTCATTATAAATTAATATGCCATCTCCACCATCTCCACATGATAATTTACATAACTTTTCAAGTTCATCAAAATAATAACCATCATCACAATTTATGCATACATTATTTATAGATTTTTAGCAATATTAAGGATGAATATATTTGCAATTAAAGCAATATTGTTCATTCAATTCACATTATTCATCTTATGTTAAAATACCATCACCACATTCCGATTTGCATTATTGTTATTCATTTAAATAATATCCTTTTACACAGCTTATACAAGATTCTTCATTGCATATCTCACAATTAATCAAACAAAATTTACAAGAAGAATTCTATAAATTAATATAATTATTGACATCATTCTATCCGAAGTTGCTGTGTTTCATAATCCAATTCTTATGTGATTACAAGCAATCAAAATCATTGGAATATTTATATTATTCAAAAGAATTAATAATAGGATGACATCTTGACTATATTAATTCATAGCCTTCTTCACAATCAAGGCAAACTCCTTTAATACAAAATAGACAAGATTTTTGGCAATTCAATTAGCAGAAGTGGCAACCATCATCAGGAATTAAATTACCATCATCGCACTCCTTATCATATGAAAATAGAAATTCGCCACATTTAGAATAACATAGAAAGTCAATAAATTTGTACCCGTCATTGCATTGTAAACATCCTCTTCCTCTAGTATCACAATTAGAACAAGAATCTTAACATTTAGGTCTACAATTTTGGCATCCTCTATATGGTAACACATGTGAGTCTTCGCAGTATTCATTTTAGGCTTTTATATTATCACCACAAATTGGTTAACAAATATTATTAGTTGAAAGAGTTTGTCCAGAAATACAAGCTTAGCATTTTTTATTCACACAACTAGTACATTCTAATGGTTGACATTCAAATTTGCCATAAACCCCGCCACACGATCCACAATAAGAATAACAATTATCACAACTATTTGGATAATCAGCTCTTTCATAAAAGAATCCATATGGATCCCATACAAGCAATCCATCATTTAGGATAGGTTCACAAAAATAATCAGAAGGCTAAAATCCTTCAAATTCACAACTCAAGCATTTTCTCTGTTCATAATCACAAAAAGAGCATCCAATTCTACATAAAAATTTGCAATTATGACACCCATCAAAGTCATAGAAATTAGCATCATCGCATTCTTCAATTCCAACTCTTAAACCATCTCCACAAACTTCCTTACAAAGCCAAGGTTCAGATGAGACATCAATTTACCATCCTAAAGTAGCACATTCAGAACATTTACCCTTAATACATTTAGTACATTAAGTCTAACATTAATATTTACAATCAAAACATCCATCAAATTAGATGTCATTTCCATCCTCACACTCTTCATCACCTGTAATTAATCCATCTCCACAAATATCTGGACAAGGTAGTATAGTGTTTATGTCACAAGTTAAACAGTTAATTGGACATTAGAATTAACAATTATAACATTTATCATCTAAAATATTATTGCCATCATCACATTACTCATATCCAACAACTAACAGATCTCCACAAATTGGAACACATTCATTAGATATTAAATTAAATCCTTATCCACAAGTATTACAATTATTCGTATTCCATATTAGATCACCATTATCACAATATTTATAACATTCTAAAAGTGATACATCAATATTATTAGGACATTAAATACAAATATTATTTTATGTGTAGAATCCTGTTGTGCATGTACACTTTAATCCTTATAATTATCTATTTTATTATGAATCGCAAGTTAAACAGCCATCAATACTGTCATTAAAACAAGTTAAGCAAGTTGAATGACAAAATGTACATGTATTGTATGAATTTTAATAAAAAGTATTGGTTGGACATTTACAAGTAGATTCTATTAATTAGATATTCAACACTTCAATATTGCAAGTTAAGCAATCATTAGAAGTTGGACCAAAACAAGTACCACAAAATTTATCACATAATGAGCATATAATATCTTAATCTTTTTAATAATAACCATCTATGCAAATACATTATCCATTTTATAATTTACGATTATTTATAGATAAACATTCAGTACAATAAGATGAACTTGAACATTAATTACATTCAATTGGACAATTAACACATTAATTGGATTCTTCAATTTGATTTAGTTTACAAAAACATCCTACATTAGTTAAAGTATAAGTAGGATTTATACAAGTCAAACAAACCGTTTTAGATTTACAAGTTGAACAACTGGGTTCACAATTAACACACAATAATTAGTAGACATCAAAATACTAATTTGTTTAACATTCGTCTTAAGAAAATTAAATTAAAGAGGGATTATAAGTACTATTCCAATTAGTACAAGTTTTTTCATCAGTACATTATAAACAAAAAGGTTAACAATAATGAATAGCTAAGTAATAATTATAAAATCCACAATAGGCTTATTGTACCTCATTGTTTTCTCCAAAGCATTCTAACTCTAATATTAAATCATTTAAAGAATGATTTATTTTATTTCTAATGATCTATTATTTTGTGCCATTTTAGAAAGTAACTGCATTCAGTGTGGATGTGTATAATGGATCCTATTAATCAATTTAATAGATGAACTTTCCATCTGAAGGGAATAATGGACCAAAAAATACATAGAAACCTATTGAAATACTATGATGAGGACCTAAGTTTTGATGAACTCTTCTAAATCTTGCTTATGCCCAAATGAACTAACCACCAAATATTCTTAATCCTCTCAAATATGAAAAATATATATCAGGTCCTTTTAAAAAATTTTAACCTCTTTAAGAAACTAAAGTGTATTCAGGGTAATAATCTAATTCAAATTGATTCACATCTTCTCTTATCAATAGTGATGAATCTATATTTAATTAATTCATTACATGGAGTTTCATCATCTAAATCCTTACAATAACCCGAAATTATATTCTAATGGGGTTGATTACAAGTCGAAATACATGTTCCATCTCTATATCTAAAAGTTGATGATGAACATTAAGTGCATTTGAAATTTACATCGCAAGAAATACAATCATTTGTACATCTCTATGTTCTAAACCAAATTGATTAAAATGCCCAACCAAATGATGTGTCACTAAGAATTCATATATAAAATATTTACCTATAATTACCAATAGCTGAAAACAAAATTTTATATTTAGGCAAGTCAAAAACACCATCAATAATATATTTATAGGAACTGGAATAAGATTCATAAGGACCTAGAGAAGTCTCTTAAAATTCCTTAAATTTGTGCAATTAAATTCCAGAACTATTCTTATATATGGAACCAACAAGAGTATTGTTAAATTTGAATTAAATTCCACAATCCATTGGAAACCCATTGAAAATGATTATCGTAATTTTTACTTTCATATAATATCCCCATTAATTTGATATTGAAACTTATCTCATAATTCCTGAGCTTTGCTTAAATATTCCATATATGAAGATTTTATAACCATTTTCTGTATAATAATGAAACACATCTACAGAATTGTCAATGAATTTTGGGTCATAGATTTTAGACCATTATAAAAAATCTTTATAACTATTAGGATCATTAGATATTTTTTCATTGACTCTAACTTATCCTATTCCAAAATTACCTAAACAAAATAACTTAAATATACTTGGACAAGCATTGCAAAATCCATTAAAACATAATGGTTAAATAGAATCGCATTTCAATCTACACCCAACATTTTTAACATAGTATTAATCTGATGGACATGGCGGACAAACATTGTTCGTTGGTGTTCCAAAGTAACATGCAGTACATTCATTTTATTTAGGTCCTGTACATGACTTGCATGAAGGATAACAAATGATTTCGTAATACATTTAATATATGTTCCTAATTGAAACCTAGCCATTTTCATTTGTATTTTCGATTCCAAATAAAAAATCACCATTTACATTATAAGGTATTGTAAAATTAACTGTCCTGATATCATAAGCAATTTCATCACAAAATTAACTATTAAGTGCATATGTAGAGGGTGAATTATATAGATACTCTCCTGTAAATGAATCGATTGAAAATGTCACCTTTCCATTAGTCCAAGTACCTTAAAAATATAAATCGAATGATAAAAACCCCTTATAAAAAGAGCTTTAATAGTGATCATAATAATAAGATGAGCTATAAGAATATTATCTAATTTCACAATAATACTATTAAACTTATGGATATTAAGAATTCAATGTTATATAGCTTGTTTCTGGATTTGTGCAACTAATAAAATTAGCTGTCCTATCAAATTATGTTGGAATCATAAATGATGAAGTAAAATGAACGAAAGAGTAATTCATTTAATCTGTTCTATAACTTTCTTGAAAATTAACATTCGAAAACAAATATTAATATCTTATTCTCCATTAAGCATCTATGATGTTAAAGTAACCTATGAATAACCCTAATAAAAACATTTATTATTATAATAATTCTTACAAATCTCTAATTAAATATGATGAATTTTAGTTGATATAAAGCGAAAAAATGTGCAAAGTAATAAATAATGTATTTTGCATTCCCTAATTCAAACAAAAATTAATATCACTTATGATGTCACCTCAATTTTAAGAAAAATATAAAGCATTATTATCTCATAATAAAATAATGTAAATCCACCCACTACAAGAGTATTGTAAATCATGTAATTAAAATTTTTGTTTATTATGATATATATAGATAAGATAAATATTTATGAAATTTATTCAAAAATGGTAACTTTATCAAGATACTTGAAATTTGGATTTCTTTTTGACTATGAAAAATAAGCGTAATCCTTTTCATCACCTTCTTTTTATAGTTGATTTTATATAAAATTAATGGTGTAAATCAAATGAAAATTAGAAGCTCCATTCTAATATGATTTCCTTAATAAATAGATGTCTAATAATTAAAGAACATTAATTAAGCAGACATGCTTTAAATATCCTAAAAAATTACAAAAATGTTTATTTTATCATAAGGAATAATTTAATTCATAACAAAAAACTAGTAATCCTATTTTTTAATGTGGTGCTATGAAAATTTTTAACTAATTATTTGTTTACATCATTTGCAAATTGATTTAGTCATATTTATCTAATAAGTAATGAAATATAAATAGCGGAAAGTAAAGGCTTATATATTACATACTTATCTCTTATTAAATTAAGAAAATCATTAATTTTTAATAATCCTCACTAAATAGCTTGATATTTAAAGAAGTAAATTATAATGTTTATAAATTTTGAATATTTTCTTGACAAATAATCTCGAACTACCCATTTTCATAATCCTTTATCTCATCAAAAATTCCACATAATAAAAAACAGTTCACAAGAATTTCTTTAGAAAAAATTAAATAAAAATTATATAATTTATACCTGGAAAGCCCAAGTGAATCAAAAAAAATTTTTTATGCTTAATATTAAGACATTTTATGTATATAAAGCAATATATACACACTAATGCGAGTAGCTCTAAACTATTTATTAATTGACATTAGATTTAAAATTTATGAGATTATACTTTGATCAAATTCATTAATGCTTAATAATTAGAATTATTTAAAAATTAATTTTTTAATTTGAAAAGAAAAGAGTAATTGTAACTTTCAAGTGTAGAATTTATTGAAATTCTAATTTTTCAAGCTTTATATACAAATTCTTTGAGATAAAAATACGAAATATATAGTTAGTGTGATAAGAATATTTTAATTAATTGTTAGGATATTAGGACATACCAAATATAATGGAGTGAAATATTATATAATTATAATATAGTATTCATTAATAATAATTTATATTATTTTTAACAAATTATTAAATTTCCTCTTACTAAGTTAATTATCTAATCTGAATTGATTTTGATAACCAATCACTTATTATTAAATATTAACCATCCTCACTTAAGGTTCCCAATATCCAATTATGTCCATAATCAATGCTTTATTTCAAATTGCATTTCCAGCCAGAATAAGAGAATGTGAATTATAATACATTAACTTTATGTCCATTCTTGCATATTAATATATTTTTTAAGGAACTTAAAGAGAGGGAAAATAAAACCAGCAAGGATCTTTTTCTCCTTAAACAGAGATTTCTCTTGATTTGATATATTCTTCCTGTCCAAAATTTTATTGATTTGTCATTAGATCCGCTTATAATTAATTTATTTCAAAAAGGATGTAATACTAAAAAAGTTATTTGATCTGTATATCCTTTTAATCTAGCTAAATACTTGAAATTAGGAATTATAATTAAAGACCAGAAAATAATTGAACCATCATGGGAAGCAGAAATTAAACCTGATTGTTGCTTAAAGACATTTAGAGTAGTAATCTTACTTGAATGTAATTTAACTTATTATAGTTTTTTCAATCCATTTTTAAATTAGAACACTAAAATAGTTATTTCATCTGAAACAAATAACATTGTATTTGTATAATTAATTGTTAAAACAGTATTATGTCTATGTTATTTGTATGAGAACTCTGGAATGAGTTTATAATTATAGCGCTATCTAATTTAATTTAAGAATTTATTACTTATTTTTGTGCCATCTTTTTGGTAAATAAAAAAGAAATAATTCAATTTTATGATATATTCAAGATATATAATTAAACAACTAATCAATTTTTTAAATTTAATTCCATAAAAATTAATCATTATATATATTTATATATATCAAATTTGATTTTGTTAAATTATAAAAATAAAGGTTAATAAAAATTTAATTAGAATTTCATATCATTCTTTCAAAATATAATATTAATAAATAAGAAATTATCCATTCAAAAATACATTTCTAAAATCCTAATAATTTATTAAGGTCTGATATTTAAATATTTAAGCATTCGTAACATTTGTTTTAAATAATATTTATAATTAATTCCATTTTAAATTAAAATTATAATTTTCTAAAATTGCATTGCTCATATACCAATATTTAAACCTGCGAAGCAAAATTAAGGTTTTCCTAATAATTTAATAATTAATATTTTTTAATTAAACATCATCACATAAAAGTACAAAAAAGTATTCATACCCTTTTTTCTTATACATTAGAAGAAATGAATCAAAAGTGAATTTTGATAATTATTTTAATTATCAATGTATTAAGAAAACTACCAGCTGTATCACTTGAAATTCCTCGAAAAACTTACACTTCCAATAAACTTTTTAATTAGAATAAATTCTTTATAATTATATTTATATAAAATTTGTTTATCTTATAATATACAGTAGAAAATACAATTAAATTTAAGCTTAAGCATGCAATTTATACTTAAAAACTACAGTCTACTCTGAGTTAGAGGTGATAAAAAGTATAAGGAGATTCTTTAATTAAAACTTTGTTTACTTATTTTAGAAGATTAATTTTTATTAATTATCTTTTTTCTAATATATAATATACTTTTAAAGAAAATTAAATAACCAAGAAGGTTTCAATTTCAAAATTTTATATATTATTTCTTGAATTTTTGTAAAAATTTATAATTTAAAATTGAAGAAAGGATTTAAAGTTATATAGATTTTTTTAGGTGATAATTACAAAATCTTTAAACTTCATTTAATTCATCTAAGTAATACATAAACTTTATTATAACAAATGTTAAATTGATCTAAAGTGTTCACATTTATAATTATAAAAATTATCAGATTTTAATATATTTTCCATAAGTCATTCAACAAATTACATATTCTAAATTAACTATATATATTTGATGGCAATATAAACGACTACATTAAATTAAAATACTATATGCTATATATATTTTTTTGGTTCGCATATATGAATAAGATCAGTTGTTTTGTTTAAATCTATTCCTTTGATGCTAATGATTAAAACTAAGATTGTATAAGTTTTGTTATTATTTTAGGTTGGAATATCACAAATTTGCAAATCGCAATGTTCAGAACTTGCAACTTCGAATTCATTTTTGGTGGCCCCAAGAGTTTTGGAATGAATACTTAGATTACAAGATTTTTTAATGACCTTGATCCTCATCACATGTTGAAAATTGAAATAGAGCTATGGATGTAATTTTCATCTTTAACTTTTAGTATAGATAAATGGACTTTAGATTCAATAAACATTGAAATTGATAATACTTTGCATTTCTAAAAAGCTTATCGACATTCTGGTTTATTTCCTGATTATTGTGGTACTGGGAGCTTGTATGATGATGATGATGATGAATCTATTTATAATGATGAACTTGATTCAATATAGTTTACAATTCCTCATACAAAAAGAAGTGCTTGGGTACATATTTATACATAATATATAACTAATGAGAATGTAAAACTGAAATTTTATAAAAGTAATCATGGGGCATTAAAACATTTAAATTAAGTATAGAGAAATGTCCAGATGAATGTCTTGCATGTTCAGATAATGAATATCCAGAATGTTTAAAATGGCTCAAACATACATAATCTTTTTAATAATCTTTAATTAGTGGATTTGATTAATGGGATGAATTGGGATTTCCATTAAATATTTGGCAATCAGATTAATGCTCAAATTGTGATTATATTTATGGTATGAAATTTAGAAGACGTCTATATTTGTAAAAAAAATAATAAATCCTTTTAAGATTATTTAAATTTGATACAAATAATTTTTAAATTTGCTTAAATAATAATTAATACAAAATTATTTACAATTAAAATGGGCATATAGAAATTTTGATAGATGATTGGTAAGGTGTAATATCAGAGATACTAATTGAATCCTTATAAATGGAATTATATATAAGAGATATTGATATATATGTAGCAGATTTTGAGGAAAATTTCATCGTCTCTTTCCTTCCTGGTTGCATGTTTTTTATTTAAGAAATATGTAATTCATGTTATAAAGGTTGGAATTTTATTGAACTTAATAATATTTGTTAACCATAATGTGGTGATAAACTTATAGTAGGAGAGGAATAATGTGATGATGGAAATGATATATCTTATGATGGATGTTTTGAATGTAAATTTTAATGTGATCAAAACTGTCTTGTATGTTAATTTGGCAAATGTTTGGAATGTTTAAGCAATTTTGAATTAAATGATGATTATTAGTGTTTACCTGTTTGTGGAGATGAATTTTTAGTTCCATATACAAAAGAAAAATGTGATGATGGTAATAATTTAGAAGGTGATGGTTGCTATAATTGTAATTTTGAATGCGATTAGGGTTGTAATATTTGTTATTTAAAGAAATGTTTAGAATGTTAAAGAGGATTTCAATTAATAGATGATTAATGCAATCCCTAATGTGGAGATAAGATTGTAATTATTGGTTTTGAAGATTGTGATGATGGTAATTTAATACCATTTGATGGATGCTTTGAATGCAAATTCTAATGTTTTGAAGGTTGCATCAACTGCTATGAAGGAAAATGTAATGATGATTAATGTGAAAAAGGATATAGATTAATTGAAAATGAATGTGTTTCAATTTGTGGTGATTAATATGTCACTTTATAAGAAGAGTGTGATGATAGTAATAATATTGAATATGATGGCTGTCACAATTGTAAATACTAATGTCCTTTGAATTGTTCTGAATGTTATTAAGGTTAATGTCTTTTTTGTGATGAATAATATGAACTTATAAAAACTGGTTAATGTTAAGAAATTACAATTTTATTTGAGGAAAATGATATAGTTATGTGTTATGATGGAAATGATTTACCGAATGATGGTTGTTACAATTTTATGGTTGAATTCAATTGGGTATGTTCAGAGTATTCAATAGATATTCTTAGTTAATGTACTTTTAATGTAAATCCAAAATTAATACTTACATTCTTAAATTATACATCAGATATATAATATGTTAGGATTTAATTTAATGAATAAGTTATGACTACATCTGAAATGGTACTTAGTGATACAATAGAAATAAATGTTATAAATGTTACAAATGATAAATAACAATTAAATATATCTATTATTTAAGAAGCAGGTCCATAAATTTCAAATCCAGACTATGTTATTGCTATTTAAATATTTACATTACTTGAATTCAAACCAATACTATAGATCAAATTAAATTAATTAATTGTTAATTAATATGGAGGGTAAGTAACTCCTAATGATCATTACATTACCTTAAATAAACCCAATTATTTAGATGAAGTCTAAACTGCCTATTCTATTAAATTGCAACAAGTCAATAAATCTATTATATATACTGTTTTAGGTATTGCAATAGTATCCCTTTTGTTTGGTTTATCTGAATTATTTTTATAAATTATCAACATATTGCAGTATCAACAATATTTAAGGTACTTGAATCTAGAGTTTCCAAAAAACCTTTTGATATATTTTGAATTAGGTGATTTGTTATAGAGTTAAACTTTAATGGATTATTTTAGTATCTAAAACTTTTTTTCTTTTTTCTAAGTAGAATCTAACTTTAAATCTTCTTATGAAAAATTCGATTACTATAAACTGAATGCTGATCTCCTTGAAAATATATAGTGGTAGATATTTTAATGTGTAATTTGTTTACTTTTAATATCAATTATTAGTTTGTTGAAAAGAGTTTTTTATTATCACATATTTACAAATTCATTTGTTAAAAAAATGTCTATTTTCTCTAAATGTATTAAAAATTAATATGTTGCAAAAATATCTAATGGATTATACAATTTAGCAAAATCACTCTTAAGCATAGAATAATTTGCCACTTTTAATGGTGTCAAAAAATTGTTATTAATTAATGGATGGGATTTGCTCTTTAAAACTTTGTTATATCTTCAATCAATAGATTCTATTAACGTAAGAGATAGTATTTCAATTGTAATAAGTATATGCATCCTTATAGCTTATTTTTTAATAATAATTTCAGCTTGTAATAGAGAGACTTCAATTCAAAATGGAAGACACAAGATTTTATAAGTAAAAAGATATGAAATTTTAAATTTGTTAAGATAAACATGTTTTCTTATGATCTTAGTATTCTTATAAAAATAAGAGATTTTATAGATTATGCTAATTACATTCATTTGTATTTTGTGTCTCAAAATTGTTTATAATTATCGCAAAGTTTTTTAAATGTAAAACTTTTTAGTATAATTTATTGTTGAAGGATCCATAATATTGTTTACATTAACATCACTTGTATATGTAAATGATTATGAAATGCATATCAATTAAGAGTTAAAAATTAAATTTGGTTGGTTCCACATAAGTATTCTCTCTATTGGTCTCATTGTGCAATTGATAATGATTATATAAGAAAGGATTTGTTCTTTTTATAAGAAATACTAGTAAGGAAAAGAAAAATTCAAATAAATTCGAAAAAATTCTCATTTGATTTTAGTAGAAATAAAACATCGTGTTATAATTTAAAATGTATGAAATATTGATAAATCATATTTTGTAATCATATATATATTTTTTATTTTGTAATGATAATTATTTAATAAAGGATTAGTTAATTTTAATCTAAAAATCTGTTAAATAAGATTTTTACATTTAAAATGGATAATAAATAATACAATTATATATTATGTATGAGTTTTTATTTTCACTTATGTGTTAATCATTATTTGCAAATCACAATATATATAATATATTATTTCCTATTTTTGTGAGAGTAATGAAATATTAGATTAAAATGATTAATAATTGATTTAATATATTTTTGTATATCAATTATTGCTTTACTAAAACATATATAGTTTTTACTATTTATTATTCTTTGAATGATGAATTAAGTATTTAATATTAATTTTTTTTGATTCTAATTTGATAATTAGAAAGCATTATTTTTTATTATAATAATTATATTAAGTGGATTTAGTAGTTTTGATTTTATTTTGTATTATTTAATATATACATATATATTAAAAAGTACAATAATATTATCTTTATAAAAAAGATTTAAATGATTAAACCATAGATGATCGAAAATTTGGAATACTTTAAATGTATGTGCATGAAGGATTCTGCAGTCACTCATTTAATCTTGGATTATTAATGCCCTTAAGAAGAAAGACTAATATGTGAATAATGTTATACAGAAAAAAAATAATATGTTTTAAAAATGAAAATTGATGAGTTTAAAATATACTTAGACAATTAATAAAGAAATAAGCTTGCTACATTTGTAACTTATGTATAAAAGTAAAAAAATATTATTGAATCAATTCAACAACGCCTTCAAACTATAAAATAAAATTTTATGGAAAAAATTGATCAATTCTTCAATATAACTTTTGAATGGATTTAAAGTTTAGAAAATCAAAAAACTAATGAAGCACAATATAGCTTCTTATAAGAAATTGAACAGTTCATAGAAAATCAAAAGGTACCTAAAAAAACAAATTATGAACCTTAACATTAAACATAGATCAAAGATCTTAATACTTTTTATGTCAATAGTGTATAATCATAGTTGAATTAATTATAAGTAATATGTGAATATACAGATATTAAAAGGTATTTAAGAGATATTGATGATAATACTAAAAAAGAATGGAATTTAAATTTGGAACGTATTAGTAGTATGAAACTTTAGTAGGCTACTGTATCTTTTGCAATGACATTTAATAAAAATAACTCTCTTTTATTGATGAGTTTGGGTTCATTAATAAAAGTATTTAATTTTAATAGAGGAGAAGTAAAATTAATATAAACTCTTTCACATATTTTAAGAAACGTTACTTCTTTAAATATTTTTGAAAATGAATCTTTATTTTTATCAACTTCTCATGATTCATTCTTAAGATTAGAATCATTGAATCTTCTTTAAAGACCAAAATATCTTTAAAAATTAAAAGGACATATGGATGGAGTTCTCTGTTGCAAAATAAATCCTTAAAATACAGTTATTATTTCTGGAAGCCTAGATAAAACTATAAAATTTTGGTCATAATCATCTAATTCTTCATGGTAATGTTTTTAGACAATAAAAGAATTAAATGGGGCAGTTTATGATTTATCAATTAATCCAGAAGGAAATTAAGTAATATCATGTGGATTTTCTAATTTTGTATTAGTTATTGAATAAAAGGAACTTAATAATTGGATGGTTAAATAAATAATCTAAGTAAATCAAATTGGAAGCAAACTCACTTATATCAGTAATAATAAATTTGTGTTCTAACCAAGTATTTCTTAAATACTTGAATTCTATACTTTAAACAAGGAAACTGGAGAATATTCAATTACTTAAGAATTGTAATAGAGTTAAATAATATTTGTAAGTCAAGGGGCTTCAAGATAACCTATTATTTACAATTTTAATAAAAACTTTATCATGAACTAAGTAGGTGAAGTTTTAAACTTTATTAAATTAAATGATAATACGAAATAATTAAATTATTATTAAGCCCATTTAGATTAATTTAATGATACCTATATATAAGGTACTTTAAATAATGAAGGGGCAATATTAGCAACATGGACTAAAAAATCAAGTTGTCTCACCATTTGGAGATGTTCATTCTGATCATTATACATTAAATATAATTTTAAAGATTTAATATATTATCTTATTTCCAAGATAATCAATTTGTTTATTATTATAAATGAATGAATATCTTCTTTTAAATGCTCAATTATTGGATTTTATAAAAATATAATCATTTTTATTATAATCTGAATTTTTTAAGAATCTTATAAATTAAGAGACTTAATATTTTATAAAGACATAATAAATATATGTGATATAAATTAATTTAATCAAAAATAAATAATGATTAATTTACACTCAGATTCTAAACAAACAATCTAGTAATAAGATTAAGAAGTTTATTAATTAATTGAGAAAGAAAAGGAATTACAATAAAATAGTATAAATTTAATTCCTAGTGAAAATTATACATCTAGAGCAGTAGCTGAAGCATTATCATGTGTATTTAGTTCTAGATATGCTCCAGGTAATATTTAATATATTTTATTACAATAGGTCCTTAAGGAAGCAAATATGCACCTCAAGTAGAAAATTATGATGATATGGAAAAACTATGTCAAGATAGAGCATTGGCAGCATTTTAATTAGATTCTTAATAATGGGGAGTTAATGTATAGATGGGAAGTGGATCTACTGCTAATTTAGCTATATTTTTAGGTTTATTGGAACCAAAGGATAGAATAATGAGTATGGAATTTTAATAAGGTGGACACTTTTCTCATGGTTATTAGGTAGGAGAAAAGAAATTATCTGCTGTTAGTAAAATATTTGAAGTCCTATTTTATTAACTTAATGAAGTAAATAGTGTGATTTAATCTTTTAGAAAACATAAGAAATTGATTATGATAAAATTGAATTATTAGCTAAATCATTCAAACCAAAATTAATTGTTGCTGGTTGTTCAGCATATAGCAAATTAATCAATTATGAAAGATTTAGAAATATTTGTGATTAAGTTGGAGCTATTTTATTAGCAGATATAGCTCATGTAAGTGGTTTAATGTCTGCAGGAGTTATTCCATCTCCATTCCCTTTTGCAGATGTTGTAATGACTACTACTCATAAATCGTATAATTCTTATTTTTTTAAGATAGTTTACGAGGACCTAGAGGCAGTTTAATTTTTTATAAATTATAATATAAAAATAGAATAGATGAATCTGTTGCCCCAGGATTAGTAGCTGGAGCACATTTTCATACAATTACTGCTATTGCTGTGGCATTGAAAGAAGCTTAATCTCCATCATTTAAATAACTATAGAAGGATGTTGTAGATAATAATAAACATTTTGCAGCAGAATTTTAGAGATTAGGATTTGGTTTGATTGCAGGAGGAACTGAAAATCACTTAATTTTATTAGACTTAAGAAATTTAAATGTTGATGCTGTTAAAATGGAATATATCTTAAGTTTAATTAATATATAATGTAATAAAAACTTTGTTCCTTTTGATACAGTTCCATATCAAAGAGCATTAAGAATAGGGTATATTGTATTATTAATAAATAGATCAATACCATTGTCAGTTAGATAAGCTACTAAAGAACATTTTACAAGAATAGCTGAAATCATAAAATAATCAGTTGAATTGGTTTAGACTGTTACTGTTGACATAAAATAATGGGCAACAGAAAATTAGGATAAATGGATGCCTCTAAAATAAAAAGTTATTGAATTGGCTAATGAGTTGCCAATTCCTTGGATGTGATATTTTATATTATAGATATATGTATAAGTATATTGTATAATAATTATAATTATAATTTTAATAATATAATTAATTTTTTTGAATTCTCTTAAATATAATTAATTTACTACTTAACCTAAACTTATATTGTTTTAGATATATAATAAAATTATTAAGATTAATAATATCTAAATTTTATTGTGAAAAAATGAAAATATATATAAATTTAAATTCAATATCCTAGATTCTGCATGTCTAATAAACTATATTTGAATCACTAGATATTAATCTTATCGTAGTAAAGGCACAGCAAAATCAAGTAGCATACTTGATCTACATTATCTCTAACTTTCAATTGGAATAATCATTTTCGATAATAAGATAATCAATAAAAGTTTAGTTATCATTTATTTAATGTAAAATATTAACGCTTTTTTAAAATAATGTGACGTATTTATATTTACTTTTTAATCAATTAAATCTTTTAACTTCTGAAAATTGAATAATATCAAAAATTAATAATTAATTTTTACAGAATTTAAATCAATTATTAGAATGAATTAATAATCAAATATAATGATTAAGCCTAAATAATAATTGAATCAATATTTTGATTGAACTATTATTACAGAATCGTAGTTATAGTAATTCATAGAATGTTTAAAGAGGCATAACCTTTTAACAAAATTATTAATTAATTCTATCTTACCTTAATGATTTAGTTAAATAGTAAATAAAATACGTGAATATAATGATTATAATTATTGTAAATGAAATTTTTATAAATAATAAAGTTTTTGAAAAATTGGATAAGATAAGAAAGAAAAATAGAGAATTAATTTTATTATGAATAGTAAAATAAATTATGGAGTTTAATACTGGATATAAAGATATTGATAAAAATAACAAATTTGTATAATCGACAATAGGATTTATGAAAAATTATTTAATAATTGTAAATTATTTAATTCTATAATTTGGTTTTAATTGTATGTTTAAAATGAGTAATAAGGAATAATGATGTATTTTTAATAATGAATAATAAAGAGTAAATGATTAGTGATTTTTTTGATATAGAGAATAATTGTTAATATTTAACTATTTTCAATAATGAAAATAGTAATGAGATTGAATAATTAATTTCTCATATTAAATTAATCTATAATGAATTCTGAATTATTCGCTTGTTAATTTTGCAAGGAATATTTCTCCATTCAAAGAGAGCCATTCCTATTACCTGATTGTGGTCACAGTGTTTGTGCTGAATGCCTAACTGTAAAATTAAAAAATGGAAATTAATTTGTATGTAAAGAAGATGGGTAAATATATTTGAAATATTATTGCAGTGTACAAGTAACAAGAAATTAAATGAATGAATTCCCTAAAAACTTTGCTTTGTTATAGATAATAAAAAATAGACCAACAAACAGAAAAATCGTAATGAACAATTCTCCAAAGTAAACAGAAATTGAATAAGATTCTGATAGATGTAAGAAACATGGTGAAAAAATGGATGTTGTTTGTGTTGATCATCGTGTAAGAATTTGTGCAAAATGTGCATTATTTGGAGATCATGCAGATCATAAAGTTGTTAATTTAGAAGATGCATTAAAAAAGATTATTAGAAGAATTGATGAATTGAAAGATATGTCAGAAAGACTAGATAAAGCAGCAAATGAAACATTTGAAATGTCTTAATATTTTAATAAAATTGAATTACATTTTTAATCTAATTTGGATGTATAGATCAAGTAAGTCAATTAATTTTTTGATGAATTAACATAAATATTAGATAATAAAAGAAATAAAATAATATCAGAATGTAAAGAGAAAATAATACATTCTTAAGAACTTTATAATAAATATATAACAGAAGCTTTTATTGATGTTTAAAGAAAAGTAGAATTATGGAGAATGACTAGTAAAGATAGAATACATTATTATGAAGAATAATAAAAATCTAATTCTATTCCATTTGAATTAATTTCAATATCTTCAACTAATGAATTAATGTTAATAGGTGCATAATATTTAAAGGAATTAGAAACTACTAAATAATAAATATTACTAAAAATAGATGAACCATCTTATAGAGAAATACATTTAGAAATTAAAAGTGATTTAGAATAATTTATTAATACTCATTTAATTGTTTATTAAAAAGATCCTCAATTCAGATTAGAAAATTCATTATCAAGACTTGAATCAATAACTGAATGTTCATTACTTAAAGATATTAATAGTTCTATAATTTAAGATCCCTTAAATTAAAATTAAATGGAATTATGGATCAAATAATATTAAGAAAATTAATAATATAAATAATAATTAAATTAATAATTTTAATTATAATAATAATAATAACAATAATAATAATAATTTCTATATGTTCAATAATAGTAATAATAATTAAATTAACCATATTAATAATTATCTTATTCTAATCATTAAAGAACAGATTAACCTTTGACATCATAAGAATTAGATGATTAATATTTAAATAATTTAAAGAAATCACCTTCAGCAACTACATTAGCTACTAGAAGAACAGTATCTCCTTCACCAATTAGAAGATCAATGAAATAAAAGAAAATTAATGAAAAATTTTAACCTTTGATTGTTAAATTAAAAGGAGATAATTTAGATTAATGTGATTTTAGTTAAGCAGAATTAGGAGATGAAGGATTGTTATCTTTAATTACTATTATAAAAAAAACAAAGAATTTAAGAGTATTAAAATTGGCAAAAAATAAAATATAAGATGGAGCAGCTTAATAATTATTGACTGAATTGATAGAGAAATAAAATGAAAATGATTAGGAGAATAATTAAATATAAACTATAAATTTATCGAGTAACATGCTAACTGATAAAGTTATAGATACTATTCTTGATTTATGTAAAATAAATATAAAAAATATATTATTTTAGGTAAAAAATACTCTAAAACTATGCAGCATTAATCTTTAAATTAGATATATCTAAATCAAAATATTATAAATTTATCAAGAGTAAAGAGAAAAGTAGATGAAATAAAGAAATACGGATTGATCATAGCCATATGACTTAGTTTTAATTTGATAATCTATTATATTTATATAATATTTTTTTTAAGAGTAAATTGAATTATAATTATTATCATCTTTTTTTAGTTTTATTTTATTATTAAATTGTTGATCTAAGTTTTGTAATTTTTATTTGATCATCAACTTTTTATTCTTATAATTTTTTAATTTCTTCCATTTAAATAAATTTATCCTATTCAAATTATTAATATATTTCTCTTAATAAATTTTCAAATACAATAAACATTTTATTTTATTTCTTTATAAGTGATGTTTTTAACTATTAATTTTCTTATTTTAATTTTTGAATCCATTAAAGTACAATCTATTCAATTTATTATGTTCTAGTTTTCCAATGTAATAAACCTTGTTTCATAACATGTAATCTTTTCTCATATATAGATTTTATTGATGGAGCATAACTAATACTAAATTGTTTATTTTAATATGATTCTAATTGATTTTCAAGGTTGTCAATTTTAGTTTCCTAAAATAATGTAAACAGATACCAAAATCATTTTTTCATCAATAAGATCTTGATACATTTTAGATAAATTAGTTTATTAAGAAATTCTATTTACTTTTTTATCAATTTATTCAGTAAGTAATTCTGAACTCAAAGCTTAACACATAAATTATAACTCTTTAAATGCTTTTTCATAAAGTTTTTAGAATTCTTCTTTAGCTTTATTATGAATATTATTGTTTTAATTCTAGAGTATTTCTTTTTCTGATTATTCTTTAGCTAATCTTTATGTAAATAAATCTAATTCCCCTTTAGTCATATGTAAATCTGATTCTAATGATAGAATATATTATTTAATATCTTAAGTTAAATCTGTAGCTTATACAAATTCTTCATGTTGTTATTTTAAATCTTAAACACTTTATTATAATTATTATTATTTCAAATTATATTCTTCTGTTAATGTTGTTAATTATTATCTTAAGAATCTCTCCTATTTTGATTTTAATTCCAATTCTATTTTTAAATAGACATTCTCTCTCTCAAGAAAACTAGCTTAATCTTAACCTTATGTAGGATCTAAAATAAATAATTAAATAATACAAATTTATTTTAGAGCTTCTAATTTATTTTACAAAAAACTAATTTATTATGGTAATATATCATCCTTAGTTCCTGATTATGATATTTAATATGGTTATTCTTCTTTGCCACTTTAACCTGAATATTAATAATCATTATTATTATTATTATTAATATTATTCTTATGCTTAGAGCTTGTAATAAAATTAAGTTCCTAAACATCTTATAGATTTTTTTTAGATTCTGTTGTTTTCTTTTCTCTTCCAAAAGTATTATGCTCATTATTTCTATCAGATTACTCAGATTATGGAGTTTTTAGATTTTCTTAATCATAAATGTCTATTCCTAGATTATTTCTAATCTTTGATAGTTTCTAAGTAATTTATTCAATAAATTAAGAATCATCTGCATATAACATTTAATCATCAGCTTCAAATTAACTACTCATCTGTTAATATAATTAATATAATTTTTGATTTCTTTTTATTATTATAATATGAAATATTATTTTATAATCTCATGCTGGACCAATAGAAGCTTAAGCACCTCCTTTATCTTCAAAGTACATGTAATCCATCATAAGTGTGACAGCCATTAATAAAGCTTTATCTTCCTTTGAAGCTCCTTTAGGAAAAATCAACCTAAAATTGTCTGCGTCACCAACCATGTTTTTACAACAGTCTTTTCCTTTTTTCACTAAATGAGCTACAACCTAATTATTTAATATATAAAGATAACCTCTCCATTTGGTACTTTAATTAAGAATTCAACTTTATTACAAGAATTACATGGACATCTACACCAAAAATAAGTTTAACAACAACTTGCTTCTACAACATATTTTAAGTTATCATTAATATCTAGAATATGACAACCAATATTGCAAAAATACCAAGGATTAACTATAGTTCCTAGTTTTCTGTTTTCATCATTTTCTACATATAAAACTTCAAGACGAGGTCTATTTTTAGATAACTTAACAAAAATACCTATTAAAACACAAACATGTGCATTAATATTCTCTCTTAAACTTAAAAATTACTCTCTTTTCATCTTTTAAGAACATTTTAGCCATGGTTGGTTAGAAGTCTTTACATCCATAATTGTTGATTTTCATTTCAAAAGGTCTTGTATTACCTCTATAGATAAATTAATAAAAGGAACTTACGGAAGACAAATACGAGCACAAGTAGATGATTTCTCTTTGCATTTAAATAATGCTTTCTACTTCTTCTTCTTCCCTTAATCATTTGCTGCATAAACCTTATATACATTTGGAGTTTCAAAACCTAAAAATTGATATATCTTATACCTGTGATTGCTTCAAATAATTCAAAATTCTATTTTATGAAGATACCTTCTTGTTGACCCAAAATGTCCAAACAACTATTAGATATTGCTTGGATCAAATGTTGTGCCTATTCATTCATCTAAACTATCATGGCCTATCCCATGCTTCCAATCTGATTTTAAACTACTTACATAGTTAGAAGTCAAGTAATATGTTATGAAAATAGTTAATATTAATGTGTATTCATCAATAACAGTTTCATATAAATAATGTGAATTAAAATAACCAATCTTTTGAAATTTCAAAAATAATAATCAAATTACATATAAACAATTTCCCTTGCTTCTTCTTGTAATAAATCTCAATTAAATTCCATATCAAATATTTGCATATGTTTTATTTAGGAGCAAATAATCCAATATCTCTTCATAACAATCAACTAAAACATAAATACAATATAAGTACCTTTGATTTCAAGTTTAAAGTATATTCAAACAATGCAATCATTTTTTACTTTGAGATAAAATTGAATCTCATATTCTTCAACTTCTTTAATTGAAAAGGCGTTTTTTCATTTTGATTTTCTTTGATACTAAATTGTAAATCTATACTATAATATTCACATCAAAAACCTTAGTCATTATTCTATTGATATTTCTTGAATATTGAAAATGAAAACTATTAAGAGTGATAATCAAATTCTAATAGTTTTTGTAAATAAAATTACAGAATTTATATTAACTATCACCTTTGATACTCTTCTGAGTCTTTACAAGTTTATTGCTATTAAAAATACTCTAATTTACCTTCTATTTATCCCAAAAAATAGTTCTTTATAATATAGTTTGTGTATGTATTACTTCTAAGATTTTCAACTTTTTCAGACTGGTCTTAATCAGATACAAAAGAATCAAATTCATTAGTTGAATTTTGATTATAAATATTCTTAAATTTATATTATATAAAAATTTTATCCTAAATTGAATTGGATTGAAACTTTAATATATTAGAAAAGGAATGTAAATACGCTATTAGATATACTAATATAATCTAATAAAAAGAAAAATCATGAATAATTTATATCAATATTGTTATTGATAGGAATCTTCCAGAAATTTTAAGATTGATACTCTTCTTCATCAACAGGAGGGAAATATAGATGGATATTCTTATTCATCTCAACATATGTAGTAATTTCATCAGTATTATATTTATGAATATTGCTTTCAGGATCTATTATGAATATTCGACTTATATCTACATTAACTGCTTAATAAGCTGTAGAATCCTAATATATAAATATTATAATACTGTTATTCTATTTCCAAATCCACAATAAAATGGACTTTCTCCAATGAATAAATTTCTTATTTCTTTTAATGCTGTAATTTTGAATAATTCAGGAGTTCTGTCAATTACTTCTCTCTTAAATGCCGGAAACAAACTATCTGGACTCAAAATTACAGGTCCTTTAGGTAATTTAGTATTTTGCTATTGTAGATTTTAAATAAAATCTTTAGTTTGATCTGCTTAACCTATTGCTCTTGCAGTTAAATAGATAATATTATATCCCATAGATTGTATATTTTAATAAAGATTAGCTACTCCATCATGATTCCAATCAGTTCCTAATTTTGGCATTAATTAACCTAATATATCTGATTTAGTTATTGTTCCATCAATATCTGATATGACCAATTTAGTTTTTTAATCATATAAGTAAATAGTTCCATGTAATTCAACAATATCATTCTTTTTAGGTATACATAATCTGTATGTAATTTTATTAGCACCTTTTTATAATCCTAATTATTTTAAAATTGATGAATGAGGTTTAAGTATTGGTCTTAATGATTTTCTTCTTTTTTAGATAGAAGTTGTACTAAATGTATCAACAGTATCCTCACTCATTTTTCTAAGTCTATCTTAAGATTTAAATTATTGATGTTATTTTTAACTCTACTCATCAGTATTTAATCTTTAAGTATTATTATTTTATTCAATTTAATCTGATCCTTTTTTCTTACCAAAGAGAACACTATACCATTATTATTATTATTATTATTATTATTATTATTATGTATTCTACTTCTTTTATTAATCTAAACTATCAATAACTATATCTTAATTATAGACTTGTTTAGCTAATAATTATATTATTCCAGCTTCTCTACTAAAGAATTTATCTCCTATTTTAAAAACAAGATCTTTATGATTTATTATTTTAATTGAATCTTTCTCAAATATTGAAAAGGAAACTTTGTGTTATTCAAATAGTTGCAATTTTTAAGTTTATGTTAAATTTTATTATTAAATTTAATATTGACCACATAGAGAAAGTTCCATAACTGATTAACGTGGAGATAAAGTCTCTCTATCACTACAAGTAATATTGTCTTTCTCAAAATCAATTGTTTAGATATGTTTTTCTAATTATTACTATTGAAATTATTTTTGTAATTATATTTATGATAATCCCTAATATGATGATAATATAATTACTAAAGATGACGTATCTACTTATTAAAATTCTTTAAGGTTATTTTGTGTTTCAATCTTAACTCCATCATCTTTTTTTTAATTAGACCCTTTACCCCAAAATTTTAAAGTTTGAAGCCAATTACTATTTTTCTTATCACTATTGAATAAATCATCAGGCTTTTTATAATAATGTGGTTATCTAAAGTTTGATGCTTCATCAAAGAGTCTAAATTGTTTAGATTTGTAATTATACGAATTTTTCTCAGAAAATGTATCATCAGATTAATAACCTGAAGAATAAGTACTTTTTTCAAAGTATGCTGAACCTTCTTTTCCTAATCTCATTTTCACATTAGTTAATTTTCCATTTACAATAATATCAACTTAATAATCTTAACCATTATATTTTCCAAATCTAACATGAAATGGAGTAGATTTCAATGATCCATTATGTTATTAAACAACAATTATATCAATACATCCACTTAGATAATACTAAAAAAGATTTGATTTAGATGATTTACTTGTCTTGGATCAAATTTGGATATAATCTTTTAAGTTATAGAGGTCATTATTATTAATAATATATATATTAATCATTTTTAATCTTTTTTCTTTTTTTATTTTAAGAATTCTTTTCTTAAAGCTGCATCATTTCTTTATAATTATTCTAACTTTTCTTTTTCAACTTATGCCTTATTCATATCACCAGCAATCATACAAATTCTATCGGTTCTCTTTGTATGATCTGATTCCAAATTTGATTTCAATATTTACATTGCAAATGGTTTAATTACTCTAGCATCCCAATATCTAATTCCATCAAAATCAGCAAAACCCATATAACTTCCAAATAATTTACTAAGCACTGTTTTTCCTTATTTAATTTCACCTTCAAAATAATCTGTTGGTTTATTCTTCACTTTTCCCAATTAAACAATACAATTTAAATCTAAATATATAATATTTAATACTATTAGCTTCATCTATAAACGAAAGTGCTCCTTAAGATTCATTTTTCATTGTTCCAAAAAATGTACCTGAGTAATGTTCAGATGAAAAAGTACAAACTATCTTTTGATCTGGAAATTAAATTGTTCTTTTTCCATGATTTAAAATTGTCAATGAATTTAAACCTGCTTTTGCTTCATAAAGAGAATATCCGAAAAATTTATAAGATTTCTTTGGTCCATAAACAAGAAAATAAGATAAAGGAGGATGATGAGATATCTATAATAATAGTTATTTTTAATTTACTTATTCACAATATAGTTAAGTACCATCTTCATAGCCACCTTCAAAGGTTTCACCTAAGATGGGATTGAGAGGTTTAAGAAATGAATTAGCCTAAATGTAATTAGATATGAGAGCAACTATACTAAGTTTCATTCTTTCTAATGGCTTTTATAGAGATGCTGCCTTATTCATATACAAAGGAAAGAGAATTGTTTACATAAATGTTTTTTCTAAGGCTGATTTAGGTATCATAGCTTTAATCTAAAATAATAAAAAGAAATCAAATTACAGGAAATGAAACTGTTGTTAAATTGAAATTTCCACTAAGCAATTTCTGACCTACTTATTTTATCATATTCTTTCCAACACTTCTTGCTAATTCAATCATTTTTTCATCTTAACAAGCTGTACCTCCTTTTTTATGAGCCGATGATACTCTATATTCATCCTTATAATCAACTTTCTTAAAATTTAATGCATAATTCATAATTGTATTATAATCTCTATGATTACAATGTTCTCCTTCATCAAATACAATTGAAACTTTAACAAGATCTATTTCATCTGAATCTTCTTCTTGATTTTATTCTGTTTTACTAGGTTTATGCTAAAGTAATTATTATTCATTTTTAACTTCTACTATTATTTACTATTACTCTTCATATTATATCTATCTTGTATTATTAATCATTTAATTTTCAAATACTTCTTATTTATTATTATTACAATGATCATTTCCATTGATATCACAATTTTCATTCTTATCATTATCTCTTTATTTTTATTCATTTAATTCATTTGCATAATTAGCAACAGATTCAAATCCATTCCCTTAAAATTCACTAGTAAATTACACTTTTGGACTCGAATCGGTGACACCATTGACTTATCTCTTCATATGAACTAAACAAAACCATCATCTAAAGTCTTACCTTTAATACTCTTAGCTATTTGTACACCTGATCCATTTCCAATACTTTCATCACTAATATCATCAAATTTAAATGAATTCTATTTTTAGGCACTTCCTTTATTTGGTGATGGTGAAGTATTCATTATGAAAACTTAAGTTTGTTATTTACTTACAATAATGAATTCTTTAGTTTCATCATCTTAATTATTCAATCTTTTAAAATTTTTCTTATAAAATTCAAGAGCATTATTTGATAACAATTTATCTCCATCTAAATCATTTTAATCATCAACATATTATGCAGAAAACATACTACCTTATATTAAAGCATAATCTGCCACATTTAATTTTGTTGTATGAATGTATATTTTTACATTGTCATTTTTAGCTATTTCTATATAATCATTTTAATTGAATTCAGCAATATCAGTTTTTAATTTCAATAATTAACCTTTACCTGATGGTAACACTTTCTTTTTAGAAAATTTAACCAATTTAAATATAGCTTAATGTAAAACTTTAGGATTTCTAATAATTATATTAAAATAGATTACTAAAAATTATCAAATAATATTATATCTATAGTTTATGTTGATGGATTAAATATTATTCCTAAAATTTCATGTTATTTATAGAATGATCCTATTATACCTCCCAGTAATTCAATATTACTTATTAATAAATTAAATCCATTATCATTTTTTAACAAATAATTATTATTGTTGTTTATTGACCAATCATTTAAAGAAACTACAATTCCTGTTGTTAATTTAAATTCATTCCCATCAATCTTTACAAGTCCTATTCCCAAAAGAGCATAAAATGCTTTTACATTTTACATTTTTGAAGAGAAACAAATCTGTAAATATCCTAAAATCTTATCATAATTTTCGTTTTCATCAATCATCAATTTAAATACTCTTCCTTTAGCTGTTCTCACATATATCACTGACTAAAATTATAATCTTTTATATTACTTTCTAATCATTAGCTTATTAATAATTTTTTTTCTTTCTTAAAGATTATTCACATTTTTATATATCAACTTCATCTCTCACAAAATCTCCCTTGTTCAAAGAATAATAATTATTATAACTATTAGATTGTTGAGTCTTGTAACATAATAGTCTACCCTTTTTTAAATCAAATGAGAAGTAATAATTATAAAGAGTTCCCCATTTTATATATGATGCTGCACCTAATTTTCTATCAATTTTTATCGCCTTTCATTATTACAAACATCATATACTTAAGATTTTGGAAATGGAGCCTACTTTATATCCTCATCATCCTCTAACTCATAGATAACACGGTTATTTTATTACATTTTTATTAATATTAATAAACAAGAATTTAATTAATCTAATCAAGTTCATTCTTTCATAATTCAATTTAATTCACCTCAATCTTACATAAACGTTATTATTTTATAATAAATATTCTTTTTTTTTTATTTTCTTATTTCTTTTATCTCATTTATCATATAAATCTTAATGGATATTAATACATTTTGTAATAAAATATCAAAAAATCTTTTTTTTTAAAAAGAAAATAATAATAAAATTATTATAAAATACATAAACTCAAATTAATAAATGAAGTTTTTATTATATTTATTACCAAATCATTGAAAATCGTATTGTTTATTAGATATTATCTATTAAAATATTTCAAATTATAATCCACTATTATTATTGAATATAGGTTTTAAGTATTGTTTAGAAACAACTGATACTTTCTACTATCCATCCAATTTAATAGTTTTCTCTTTTGCCCATTTAAAATCGAATATCATATTTGTTTAATGATCTTGTTCATTCTATAATGATAATTATTACTATTATTTAATTTCCTTCTCAATATTTTATTTTAATTATTATCTTACTTTTTTTAATTGTTCATTATTTATAATTCTCTATTGATTTTTACTTTAATAATGATTATATTATTTCTTATCATCATCTTAATAATTTCTCTCCTATAACATTGTTATTAAATGAAATCCTGTTATTTTATGACACAATAATTATTTATTGTTAATAATAATGACATTTTCTTTTTAATTGAGGTTATAGAAGATTTCCAAATATTGGGAAAATGGCATTTCATTTATTTAGGATTAAATGGGAAACCAAAATTAAATGTTTTTTTAATATATTCTTTTTTCAATTTTCTTCTTATTCAATAATTGTTCAAAATTATCATTATCAAATTCACAATTGCTTAAAATAATTAATTTGATATCTAATTGTAAAGGGAGAGAAATTATTTAATCCAATTAACTAATCCTTTGAGGATCCTAGTAATCCATTAAAAAGATGATCAAATATTAATTCTTAATAATAATAAAGATAATTGAATACCTCTTACGAGACTACTATTTTATCTAGTTTCTCTTAATATTGAGAAGTTTCATCAACTGAAGTTGAATTAATAAATGAAATCTAATAAACATCACAAATAGGATAGTATTCTTCATTTAAATTCCATTTATCAAGTATTATTTAATTTGTAATTTTATTTACTATTTCTTAATCAGATTTTCGAATTAAACATTTTAGTAATTATTTAGCTTAAAAGTAGATTTATTATTTTTTGGGTTGAGCAAGATTAATGATTTTGAAATTATCATAAAATTTAATCATTTTCCATTTATATTTATAATTTTAATAATTCTAATTTTTTATATTGAATTAACTATTAATGATTTCATCTCCAAGACTCCATTATATATGTAAAATTGAATTAATCATAATTTATACTTGATTAATATCTTGATCTATGAAAATTTATTATAAAATCTGATAAATTCTTATTTTATTAGGTAATTAGAATTTTGAAGATTATTTAATAATCAAAGTATCATAAGAAGCTTTTTTAATGATAGTTAATATTTCTTAAGTTTTACTCTCAATTTCATTAGCATTTTGTAATTTCAATTGGGAAGACATATAAATTTTTTATTACAATTTCAAATCTTTATAAATCTTTTGTGTTGACAATTTTAATTTGAAATATTGAGAGAATTAAGAAGATTTCAATTAAAGTGCTTAAATAAGTTCTTTAATCATGATTTACTTTATTGACTTATAGATATATTAATCTATATGTTTTTTATCTTGTAAAGACTTCTAAGTATGAAATTATAAGTCTTTAGTATTAAATTCGTTAATTGTTATGATTTTGTAATTCTATATTGTAATTATTGTTGTATTGGTGGAAATATATGTTTGGGTTGAATTTAAAAAATTGAAAATAAGAGTTCCATCATCCCAAAATTATTCTTGATCTTCTTGATTTAAGAATTGAGTAAGTATTCTGGAATGTGAATCAGAATTCTAATTTTTCTTTTATTTTTTGATAACTTTGGTATAAAGATTAATAATAGTATTGTATCTATCTTCTTTGTCATCGACACCAATTATTACTGAACAACTAGGGATTATAGAGATGATACTTTTGAAATGAATTTGTCTCAATGAATAAGTTAATGTTTTAAATATCATTTTCATCATAACGAAAGACAAGTAAATATGTTTGATTTAGATCTTTAATGAATTGTAAAAGTGTATAACCAATATCAATTTAATTTATGACAATGATAATGATATTGGGATTTATTTGAATTTTGGAGATCTGATTATTATAAAATCTTAAATTTAATTATTTTGGGAATAGATCACCTACTCTAAGGAGAGCTTAATATTTGAGACCAACTTTATTTATTAATGTATTTAATTTGTAATCTTAAAATCTAATTAAGAATTCTGATGTTTTGATGTAAATTTCTCTTATTTAATTGGTTAAGATTGGAATCAAGTATATATTATTATGAAAGGGTGAATGGATGTCTTATTAAATAGAGGTTTGTAATTCTTTAAGATAGGGTCTATAGAATAGATAATGATAAATTGATACATGAATTTGATTTCTATTGTTTTTGAAATTACAATTTGACTTTCTTGGAATCCTAAAAGTGTTAATTATTCAATTAGAAATGCTTCAAAATTTGATTTATTGGATTAATAGAATGGTTCAATAGGTCCTGATATATATCCAGAAGCATTCATACATCCCATTAGTATTATATATTATAAATTATAAATTAATACTTATGTGATTTAATTTAAATATTATCTTTAAAAAAAATGAGTGGAAGCATGTATGATTTATCAGTAGCTACATATTCTTAGGAAGGACGTATCTATTAGGTAGAATATGCAACAAAAGCAGTTGAGAATTCAGAGTAATTTGAATAAATCTAATTAGGACTGTGATTGGAGTGAAATGTAAAGATGGAGTCATATTGGGAGCAGAGAAATAGAAGTTTTCTAGATTATTGGAAGACAATACAAATAAGAGAATCTATAATATAGATCTCTAAACTGGAATGGCTATATGTGGTAAATTGCCAGATGGAAGAAACATTTTATAAAGAGCAAAAGCAGAATCATCTTAATATTAAGATATGTATGCAATTCCAGCATCTGCTCATGTATTATCTGATAGAGTAGCATAATATGTTCATGCCTACACAATGTATTCTGGAGTTAGACCCTTTGGATCTGCAAGTATTAATATTCATCTAATTATTTTAGCATTTATTGCAAGTTACAATACTTTTGATGGTTATGAATTGTACATGATTGAACCATCAGGAAATAAATATGCTTATCATGCATGTACTCATGGAAAAGGTAGAGCTGTTTGTAAATCTGAATTTGAAAGAAGAAATTTCAAAGATCTTACATGTTAAGAAGCTTTAGTCTATATAGCTAAAATGTAATAAATATATATTAATATTATTATAGGTTAATATTAGCACATGAAGAATTCAAAGAGAAGAAATATGAATATGAAATGACTTGGATTACTGATAATAATGGACGTAAACATTAAAGTGTCCCTCAAGATTTGATTAATAATGCTGTATAATAAGCTGAATAATTAATTGAACAAGATTAAATTGGAGAATGATCATATATATCTACATAAATACAGCCATAAATTATTATTTATAGTTTAAATTATTCTCATTCATTCTAATATATTAATATTTTGATTTAAATTAAGAATATCATAATGTTATTTATTCTTTCTAATTAATTATAAATAATTGAGTTTAATTATTTATGAATAAAAAGAATATATTTATAAATAATATAGATTTAATTCATTTAATATGATTAATAAATAGAAAAATTATAAGAATAAGTATAAATGTAAAAGTAATCATAATATAATTATCAATTAGAATAAATACATTAGTTATTATTGTAATTTTATTTAATATATAAATTAGATTATAAAAAAAATATACTTTTGTATTTTTTTAAAAATGAAACAAATATATTATTTAATATGAAATTTTCATTCTTGAAACATAATTTAGCCGAATTAATTGGTAAAGCAGAATAATTAGATTCACCTAGCTCTATCATTAAGAAATTTGGTCCATTTCTTATGACTAGTTTATTTAATCAAAAACTTTAAGAGAGTCAAGAAGTAATTAATTATATGGAGAAAAATATTGATAAAAGTATATTCATTCGAAACATTACACATGATCCTAATGTTAAAAATTGGAGAACTAATTATAGAAAATCAATTGAAAGTTTAGCATGTTCAATTATAGTTGATAATCAAAATATCATAGATAAACATTTTACATCTACATTAAAAGAAGAATAAATTACTTTAGCAGAAGCATTACCATTAGTGTATACATTAGTTATTCAGAAAATAAAAAAGTGGAATATAACAAATGAATAAGAAGTTTTATAAAGATTAAACTATTTACTCACTACTTAAAAATAGGAATAATAAAAAATGAATATTAACATACTATATCAAAAACATTTCTTATCTGATCTAGGATTATATTATCCAGAATTGCTTGCATATTCATAAGGTAAGATCTTTTGTACAGAATTACCATTGGATTACTTTATTGGAGATATGAAAGTAGAATACAAAGATTTCTTTATAGAAAATAATAATTTAATTGATTTAAAAATAGGAGATTCAGTATATATATTCATGTACCCAGATGAATTTGATAATTAAACAATCAAAGCATTTTTGTTAAAATATGTTAGAATTAAGAGATTGCAAGAATTCTATTCTAATATACATGTTGTATGGTGTTATAAAGGAATGAAAAAACAAGAGTTATTTGATGCAATTAGTATCTGAGAGCTGTTTTATTATAATATATATTAATTATCAAGATAAAAAATAATATTTATTTAATGAATATTAATAATAAACTTATTTTCTTCATTCAAATATTATTTTAAATAATGAAATTTATGAATGTATGTAAACGAATAATAATCATATATTACTTATAAGATCAAGCACTCAATTACATTAAATTCTAAAAAAGATTTCCGATTGAAATATTTAAGAAATTTAATTAAAAAGAATTTAACTGAAAATTATTATTATTATTTTATAATTGTTTCAAATAGTATTGATTTTAGTCATTTTTTATGAATTTAAGCTGACATAAGTCCAGTTGTTGTTTAATACATCTAAAATGTAATCATTATATATTATACATTTTGAAATTATTTTTAATCAGTTGCCCAAGGTGGTTAAGCTTTACTTTTTTAAAATGATTAATATTATTATTTTGATTCTAAAGTCATTTATTGCATCATTTAATCCAATTAATCCATTTTCTATGGAGTTTATTATGGTTAAACTCTTTATTATTATGTTTACTAATTAACTAATTAAGGGTTTTATAATTATTAATGATTTTTTTATGAAGATTATTATTATGAAATATTAGTCTATTTATTATCAAAATATTGGGAATAGATAACATAATTATTATTTTAAGGTATATAACTTTATAAATTGTAGTATTTCTTAAGGAATCCCAATAATTTTGGTGAAGGTCGATCATATCCCAATTTTTCTGGTCTCAACATTTCTTATCTTAACATTTCTTCAAAAAGTTCTTTGCCTATGCCTTTTCTTTGAACTGATTCATGTACATAAAAATCTAAAACACAAATTGGTTAGATTTCTTTAATTACTCCATTTAAATCTCTATAAAATAAATTTTTTCTTCCTATTTTTAGAATCCCTAAACAATGCTGACAAATATTTCACAGTATTACTTTTCCTTCTGATTTAATATACATTTTTTAATCTGTTTAAAAGAATCTAATTGGACTTGTAATAACTTATTTCAAATTTTATGCCTAATTTATTAATAGATGTAAATTACAATAGCAGAAGCTTCACCCATTATTGTAATAATATCATCTAATTAAGGATTACGCTTTTAATTTCCATTTAATACTGTAATTCCATTTTCATTGACTGTCATACATTTTGATAAGTAAAAGTTGAATTACATTATTTTAATAATTTATAATATCAATCAATCATTCATTCTATTATTTTTATACTCTTTCTTATTATTCATATAATCTGTCTAATTAATATAGTTTTCTTCTTAACATAACACATTAATGTTGTAATTCCTCTCTTTCTTTTAAAATAGCCAAAATCAAATTACTAGGGATTCTCAACAATTATGCATCATTACTTTCTACTAAAATTTTAAAACATTCTTCATATGAACTTATCATTTAAACAATTGAAGAATGATGATAATTTTCAAATATTCTCTAATAATCTGTTGATTTGATCATTTAATTATCCTTCTTTCTATAAGAATAACTTAAATCAAATTAATTTTGAACTAATTTTTGAGTAAAATCTACTTGATTTTATACTTAACTTCCCTTAGTCTAAGTAGTATAACCATCAGAACTTAATTTTTAATGTTAAGACTTTTTAATAGGTGTTTCTTAATCTGGTTTATTAAGAGGCAAGATCTGAGGTTCAATATGCATTGCAATAGGTTTAGTTAATTGTCTAATATTTTAGATTGATTATTATAATTTAGACTGAAATATTGAAGATCTGATTTAAGATTGAACTTCTAAATTGTTTAAGATCATAATTTCTGATTGATCTCTTTCTTTAACTAGACTATTCATAAGTTATAAGTAGTAATTTATTAATTAATTTTTATAATTAAATTAGATATAAATATGATTATATAATTATGAAAACATAAAATAGGAATATTTCAGTGTAAATAAACTAAATTTAGTTAGTGTAAATAATAAATATATATATAATCAGATTAAATAGAAAATCAATATAAAAAAGAGGATTAAATTTTAAACAATAAAAAAGTATATGGAATTATATGTTAAACATATATTTTGAATAATACTCATACATTAATAATATTTAGCAGATATAAAAAGTTATATATGTTTTTCTATATATTTATATGTAGAAATACTTAAGTTGAGGATGATTGTTATAATATAACTTATAAATAATACAATTTCTATAATTGTTTGAAATATTAATTACATGTTAAATATATGTTTATTTAGATTATTTTGTTATATAATGATCTTTTTATAACTATGGCAGTTTTATTTTATAATTTAGACAGCAGTTTTGTCCACAGAAATTGGCTCAAATTTTATTCATGTTTATTTATAAAAACGCGATTATTTATATTTCTAAAAACAATTTCTTATTAAGTAATTAGTTTAACACTGAAATAGCTTTAATTCATTTGAGCTTTATAAAATAAATTGCATTCTCACTATTCAGTATACTATGGATTGTTATTTAATGAGTTTCTATAAAGTATTAAGTTAATTTAAGGTAATAAATTATTATTAATATATAAGTTTGATTCTTAAAGTAAAAAATAATAGAATCAGTAATAATAATTAAATTTTATATGAGTGCAATTAGATAAATAAGACCATCTTTTGGATCCTCATAAGAGATTTAAATCAATCCTTCTTGTTCTTTCACTCCAAAGTTGACTAAATCTCAAACTTTCATTTAAATGAAGATCAAATGTACATCTTCTAGTAGTAAAAATTCACCATCGGCTAAAGTAAACTCTCCTTATTAACCTCATCAAAAAAGTTAATTCTCTGTTAAAACTCATTGTGATTCATAAGACATTAATTCTATACTAAATGAATGTGAATAGATACTTAAAGAGATTTAACATAATTCTTTAAATAGTTAAAATGAAGTTGTTTTACTAGATGTAAAAGATAGGATGAATAATATTGAAAACATAATTCAAGAGATGTTACATCATCAAAATAAAAAAAATTCTTATTAAAACAAGATCTCCTAATTTATGATTTAAATTATTGATGAAAAAAAGCAAAAATAATAAGCTATTCAATCAGGAGAAAATCTAATTAAATAACAAGCAAATTAAATTCAATAATTGGTATTATATTTATTTAATAATCATAGAAACATAGAATTTCTCTTTATTAATGAATTAATTATTGTTTATATATATATATATAGTAATATTTATATTATTATTCTGTTATTAATTTATAATATCTTTAATATTTTAATTCTTTTTATTATTTATATACTCATCTTCAATCTTAATTGTACATTATTTCAATATCATAAAAGTTATAAAATTATATTAAATTTAAACATAATATAATATTACATGTTTAATTATAATTATAAAAATTTCTATTTAATATAAGAAATCGTATATTTTAAGAATCTTTTATTCCCAAAACTTTTGTATAAGATTGTAGATATTTGAGAAAATATCAACTTGATAGAAAAATACAATAGTATCATTAAAAAATTATTATTCAAGTTTAAAATATATTGATTACTTATTATTATTGATATTTATATCCACTCTTGAATTACTTGTGTAATTAATTTAAATTTCTTAATTCTATATTTATATTTAATATTATTTATCAAATTCTATTAAATTTATGTTAAAAAATCACAATTTTCAAGTAATAGCAAAACTTATTCTAGAAATAATCTAATATAAATTTAAAGTCAACTAAATAAATGTTATGATAAATTTATTTATTTTGTTACATATAATATAGTTGACAAATTTCATAAAGAAATTTATTTAAGTTATTAAGAAATGAAGAATTTAATATTCTTTTAAGCTAATAAAATGGAAGTCTTATCAATAAAATAAATCATTAATTATTAATATTAATTTTTCATAAAAATAATCTTGATAGAATATGAGATAGGTTATTTGTATTTATTACTTTAGTTAAATAAAAGAAGTTCATATTCTTTTAGTTATGTTGAAACAATGTAGTATGTGTAGTAGAATGGTCCTTTAATACTTGTAATTTGTGGTTTAAATTAATTTAAGAAGATGAGATTTAATATAGATTTCACCAAATATGTTTAATAATATATCAAAAAGAAATCAAACAAGGGTATTTAACTAAGATTTGTATGTATTTATATTGATAATATAGGTCTTTGATATTTCTCATAATTTAAAATAGTATTAATAATTCTAGTTTTCAATTTCTATTTATGAAATTAATAATATTAAATATTGAAAATAATAAGTTTGAGGAACATTCTAAATATGATAAATCAAACAATTAAATATCTCACTTACTATTTTAGAAATTAATAATGAGATATATACATATATCAACCCTTATATGTATTAAATATGTGTTTAAATAATTTTATAAATATGATTTTATAGATTTTAATTCAAATTTTCTGCAAATATCTTTTATTATTAATTATAAAATAGAAATGAATACTATATTTTAGGTTTTGAATGCTTAACAACTATCACTATCAGGTTCTAAGCTTAATATTCTATCAAAAAATAAATCAAATTCAACAATTCTAATTTTTGATTGTGATTTCCTTTTGTTTAGGGAGTACATGATAATAAGTTAGAATATATAAACTGTAACCTGTGATCCAAATTTATAAAATCTACTCATTTTTGAAGAATAAGAACAAGAATAGATGACTAAACTTTATTCAGCCACTTTAGAATAATCTTTTACTCCTTTTTAAAATATAAAGATTCCAGCTATTAAATTAAGAATGGTTGATTGGTGCAACAGTAGAATTTGTGCATTAATATTTGAAAAATACATTATCTTATATGATATTTTGTTAAATAAAATCTTAACAAATATATAAGCAGAATTTAATTAAATTAATAGATTTTTAATTTCTAAAAAGTTAACATAAATATTTTGTTAATATTAAGAAAAAGACAATAATTCAGTTTGTTTAATACTAGCAATTGAGAATTAGATAGAGGTCTAAAAGTTTAATAATTGTGTATCTTGTAAAATAATTTAAGAATAAGATGATAATAATTTTTTGATGGTTTAATATAAAACTAATAGTTTAATAATAATATTAGCTAAGTTTGATGAAGAATTTAGAATAGAAAAAGAAATTCAGTAAAATCTATCTAATCCACCTCAAGGTATTATTAAAGTTGGATATCAAAAGAAAAAACAAGCACTTATTTTACTTGATTAAAACTAAAATTTGCATATTTTTTCAATTAATTCCAATTTTTAGATCACATAAAAAATTCAAAATATTCCAAATATCATATAATTTAATATTTCTCTTTTAAATGAAAACTTAATAATATTAGACAATAAAAATCAATTAATCTTAAAAGAAATGCCAGCATATCATTAAATAAGATAATCATAATCATAATTATCATAATCATAATCATAATAACCATAAACTTTATCATTAGCTTCTTAGGTTAAAAAAAGAGCTATTTAAGGTATTTTAACTGATCCAAATATTGTGAAATCAACTGAACTTTTGATTCAATAATATGAATCAGATTTTTATAATTTGAGCCCAAAATTTAGAAGTATAATAAATCTAAATTTTTTATATCGGTTTTTACCTTTAGTAGATTTTAGAATTTTAAATCTTAATTATTAAGAGAATTCAAAATTTAAGGAATTAATTCCAAAGATGGATACTTATGCTGAAACTTAAAGTGTTAAGAAACATTTAAAGTAATTAGAAGCTGCACTCAAAGGAGATAATCCAATTTTATGTGAAGGAAGTGCTGCTTGTGGCAAAACTTCAATAATTTAATATTTGGCTTATAAAAATTAATAACCATTAATAATAATGAATCTTAGTTCATTTACTTAAATTTCTGACTTTATAGGTAAAGTTGAAATTTTACCAGGATTTAAATTTGAATTCTAACTTGGTCCTTTTGCTAAAGCTGTCTAAGATGGTTTATGGATACTTTTGGATGAAGCTAATTTGGCAAGTGATTCAATTCTTAGAGTAATTGAAGATGTTCTTGAAATTGGATATATTACTATATATGGTAGTTCAATTAATTCTCATGAAGATTTAGTTGATGGGACATTAACAATAAGAAAACATTAAAATTTCAAACTCTTTTTAACTTAAAATCCTGCAACAGATTCATAATTTGCAGCTTCTAGAAATATCTTTTCTCCATCATTAATGAGTCAATTTATTTCTATTAAATTTGAACCTATGAGTTTGAATGATTTAAATTTCATTATTGATTAAATTATAGATTAGAAGTAATAAGAATTAAATGAATAATTAGTACAAGAAATATCTATTTAATAATTATCTTCTTTGATAATGATAATATATGAAGAAATTAAATAGAAAAATATGGATGATGGATTATTTACTTTAAGAGATATAGTATAAATGATTGATCTATATTTTTTATCTCTTGAATAAACAAAAGAGAAAATCTTTGAAATATTACCTTTAAGTGATTGTATGAAACTAATATCAACTTAGTTCATCTATTTATAAAAATATCGTGATATAATTAATTATTAAATTGATAATAATCTACTTATTGCTAATACAAATATGTTATTTGTTTAAACTAAAGATTAAAGAGAGTCTTATATATAAAATTGGAATATAAATTAACCACTTAAATTTCTCTCATTTCATAAATATTTGTTTCCAATGTTAACTTTGTGTTATAAAACTAAAAGAGCAGCATTAATTGTGGGATAATAATATTGTGGAAAATTATCAAGTGTTCTTATTTGGCTAAAAATTTTAAATATTTAATAATATGAGGTATTAGAATTATCATCTAGTACAACTACTGAAGATTTATTTGGAAAGTATCAACCAACTTAGAATGGTTTTGATTTTATTTTAGGACCTGTAACAAGATGTTTCGATTAAGGAAAAGTTTTAATTCTCACAAATTTTGATGCTCCTGATTGTGCTTTAACGGAATCACTAAATGGAATTTTAGAAAAGAAATTTAATTAATTATTAGTTTAAAATAAAAGATATTAAAGACATTAAGATTTTGCTATTATTGCTTTATCATCTGATTTTCAGTAATTAGAAAAAAAAATTACACCAACTTTAAAAAGTAGATTCTTAAGTTTATACATTGATTTTAAAGTTAATTTAGATGATATTAATTTATTGTTTTAATCAATAAGATAATCATAAAGTATTCATAATATTAATTAAATTAATGAAAAACTAATGACATTGGGATCTTTCAAGACTTCATAAAATTTAGGAGGATAGATAGATTAAATATCATTTAATAAGATAATCAGATTTTTAAAACCAATTTTAGAAAGTGAGAAATATAGTAAATCTTAATTTAATTAAAAATAATCATAAATAAATTTTGAATGTTTAGATTTCTTCATAGCCTTAAGTTTACAAGATAATAAATCACTTTTTAATTAAAATATAGCAGTACCCATTCATTATTAAGAATTATTATTAAATGATGGTAAATAAAATAATTTTGTTATTACTGAATCAAGAAAAAGAGTTGCAGATATTATTGCATTTGCTATTATTGCTAAAATACCATTAGTTTTATAGGGATCAGCAGGAGTTGGTAAAACAAAAATTATTTCTACATTTTAATAAACCTGTAAATTATTTGAATCAACTAGTTTTCATTATATTAATATGAATTAAAATACAGATATAAATGATTTAATGGGATAATTTCTATCTACATGTGAAAAAGATAAGATAAAATTTATATTTAAAAAAGGTCCATTATTTTTAGGTATGGAATAAGGTGGTATTGTTCTTATAGATGAAGCTAATTTATCAGATGCAAGTATACTCAACTTTTTAGCTAATGTAGCAAAATATCCATCAGAATTTCATGATCCTGTTTCAAATCAAATTATAAAGGTTCATGAAAAATTTAGAATCTTTTTTGCATAAAATCCTCCATCATATAATGGTAGAAATTAGCTTCCAGAAACTTTAGCTTCTAAAACTATAATAGTTGAAGTCCCTAATTATACTTTCGAAGAAGTACTTAAAATCTGTTCAGAATCATAACCTAGTATGTAAAATTAAACTTAAACCTCTATCAAAAAAGCTATGGAATATTTTTTAACTAAATTAATACCATATCCTAAAAATGGTGATGAAAAACAATTGAATTATAATGGAACTTAATTTTCTTTAAGGTAATTCATTAGATTTAGAAATCGATTAGAGAAAACATGTTTCTCAACAAATCAACCTAATTGGGAAAATATCTTATAATTACATTAGATGATACTTTTCCCAAAAGATATTTCTGAAGAATATTCTTTAGAATGTAATATAAATAAAATTGGATTAAACTTATATTTTACAATTAAAAATCAATAGGCTTAAATTGAAATATCACTTATAATTAATAAAAATTATTCAAAATATGAAATTGCTCATAAAAATCTAAACCCTATTTAAAGATTGGTATTATGTAAAATAGCATTTTGTTATTATTTTAAAGAAAATATTTTAATAGTTGGTGATACTTCATCAAAAACATATTTGGCCAAACTATTTACTTAATTAGTGTAATTTTAGAATCCATAACCTTTTGAATTAATCTATATTAATTCTTAAACCGAAATTACAGATTTAATCGGAAGCATGGAGTCTCATAATCTAATATCTTATTAATAATATTGTATAAATTTAATTAAAAAACTCAATTATGGAAAATAGATTATTTTTAATCAAAATGAAAAAACTATATAAAATTATTTATAAGAATTAATATAAAAATACAATTAACCGGAGTTTTTCAATCATATTATTTAAAATATTGGTAATTAATTTCACTTTGTTGAAAGAGGATTGACTTTTAATGCTAGATTTGGTGGAGTTGTATGTTTAAAAAATATATCTTTGGCAGAATAATCTGTTATAGAAGGATTAAATTCATTATTGGAAATTGAACCACATTTTATAGTAAATGGATAAGAAATTAAATTACATAATGAATTTTTTGTTATAGCAATAATGAATACTACATTTGGAGGTTAATTAAGTGATGCATTGTAATCAAGATTAACTAAAGTTCAAATTCAAGTTCCATAGATTATTAATTATACATAAGAATTAGATATTTCTTATAAAAAATATATTCTTAATAAATTTCCATAATAAACTCAATTTAATTAAATCATATAGTATCTATAAAACCTTCTTATTTCAATAAAAGAGTTTAAAGAATTTTTCTATTAAAATATATCTGATCGTAAAATCTATTAATGGATGAGCTTTTTGAATTTGGATTTAGATGATGCTACTTATTAATAAAAATTAGCATTAGGATTTTAATTTGTTATTTTAGATAAATATAAGGTAAATTTTGAAGAAGTTGTTAAAAATCCTGATCTTCAGGAACACTATAAAGAAGCCTAAAATAAAATTTTTTTAAAATTAAAGGAAAATTAGTTTTTCAATTCTCCAAAAATTATAATCAACCCTACTACTAATAAAATCTTATAAAGAATATATTCAGCTATTACTACATAATATATACCTTGCCTAATTGGACCACCTGGAGTAGGAAAATCTGCAATTGCATAAGAATTTGCTAAGATTATGAAATAATAATTCTGTAGAGTATGTTGTTCAGATTCTTTGAGTGCAGAAGATTTATTCGGTTCTTATGCACCAAAGATAGAAAATAATAAAGTTTCATTTGTTTTTTAAGAGGGTTATTTGGCATAAGCATTAGTATAAAATAGCCTAATTTTATTTGATGAAATTAATCTAGCATCTCCTGAAATTTTAAGCACTCTTCAAGCTCTATTTAACACAGATGAAAAAGAAATTACTATAAAAGATAGCAAATACAATAAAGAAAAATGCCTATTTTTATGTTCGATGAATCCATCTACATATTAAGGGAGATAAGAATTACCTTAATGTATATCAAATTTATTATGTGAAGTGTACATTGAAGCATTTGATACTGATTAGGTAATAGGCATATTTTAATAGAGATATAAAAATGAAATAATATAATTATAAAATTCTGGAATTAATTTTAAAATTATTTTAGAATTGCATAAAGAACTTGCTATTTTAGCTTAATAATAATACAAATCTAATTATGATTTTAATATTAGATTTTTGGAAAATCTACTGTAACTTTTCAATTAACAATTTTTATTGTAAAGATCAAAATTATATAATAATAAGTATGAATTAGAATTAATAATTGTTTGTTTAGATATTATATATGTATAACATTTTTATTAGACAGAATTTTCAAAATAAGTGCTAAATATCATATTAAATAAATTTGGTGTGAGTTAAGAGGAATGGAATAAACGAAAAGTTTTTTTAGAGCAAAACGGTAATATAGTTAGAATAAGCAGGTAAATCGAAAAATAATTTAAACCTATATTCAATTGGGTTATATCTAATTAGATCATACCTTAACTTTCCAATAATTCTTTAGTTATAAATTTATAAAATTCTAATATTTTTGAGAAGCTATTGATAGCAATAAATTCTAAAAAAATAATATTATGTTAAGGGGATGTCTCATCAGGTAAAACCTCATGTATTATTAAAATGGCAAATCTTTTAAATTAAAGATTCATTTTACTTCAAATACATAACGATTTAGAAACAGATGATTTGCTTGGTAGTTTTGCCTTAGTCAACCCTAATTATGATTTAATTTAAAAATAATTAGAGAGGATATCAATAAAATCAAAATTTGGAAATTTGAATGTTGGATCATAATAAAAGTAGATGAATATGAAATATGTGGAGGGTGTCTTAAAAATTTGTTGTAAATTTGGATATTGGTTGATTCTGGATAATATTAATTTAGCAAGAGCTGAGATAGTAGAAAGATTAAATTCTTTAGGAGAAGATTAACCTCGTTTATATAATAATGAATTTGGTGATTCTAATACTTGTATAACTCCTCATAATAATTTTCGTTTAATCTGTTTATAAAATCCCACAAGAGTTGATTAAAATTAATTGTCTCCTGCATTTTATAATAGGTGTATTAAAATTAATTTTGAAATTGATCTTAAAAATAATTTTATTGATATTATTGAGATTTTAACAATAAGAGGATTTGGGTAATAATTCATTTAATAAGATACTGTTGTTTTGGCAAATAATTTATTGAAGTAAGTCATTTTTATAAAAGAACATACAAATGCTTTAATTAATTTAAGAAATATTATAAAAGCATTCAAAATGATTTAATAAAATGGATTTTAATTTTATGATTAAATAATGGAAATTGTTTTTGGACCAGCATTTAATGAATCCAAAAAAAATCCATATTTTCCTATTTTTGATTTAAAATCTCTTAATGTTGCTGATTCTATTATGGAAAAATATACTGATTTAATTTTAAATAAATTAGTTTCAAATTCTGTAAAAAGGATTGTTGATTAACCCAATAAATCGATAGATTTATAAAATATTAGTTAATTTTTAAAAATACACTTGAGTGAATAAGAAATTTAAAATTATTAAAGATTTATTCAAGGGATAGGTTAATAAATTTAGATAGTAAATATGTAAGAGGAGGATTAATATGACTTAGGATGTTATAAAATTCGAGTTAAAGGAGAATTAATTATTTAATTATACAAACAAACTATGACAATTTAACCACTATTTCTATCAATATATATTAATAACAAAGAATTGTAAAACTTGTTATTGAAATCTAAATGCATTTTTGAGGATTAAAATATTTTAGCTGAAGCAAAGTTAAATTCTGAAGGTAAATTGTAAGTTTAATTCTAATAATCTAAAGATTTCATTTTAGTTCCTATGATTAAATCTCTTATTGGACCATCTTATGAATAGTTTTTTAAGACTTTTTAAAATATGCTCTCAAAATCTGATATTGAATGCTCAATTTATTTAGATCAACAAGTGGAAATTTTCTTTAATTTTAATTTGAGTAAATATATATTATCCTTTATCCCTAATCTTAAATTAAAGAATATATCTGGATAAATCACTTTAAATAAGGATAATAGTTATATTACTTAATTTTCAATAAATTTTGATTTATAACTTGAATTAAATAAATATTTTATTAAAAAAGGGCATTTTAGTAGGGTAGATAATTTAAATTCTCTTAGGGGAATTATAAAAATACCAAAAGAAGATTAAATAAATATTTTTTAAGATTATAATTGTTTCCATTTTTTTTCAAATATTGAGATAATTTAATCTCATAATTTTGCCTCATTTTTAGATCTCAAAGAGAGTAGAATAGAAATAAATTTAGAATGTGAGAATCCTATTTAAATCTATAAGTTACCATTTTCCATAAGAATAAATAGAATTTTAGCAAATATTTTATTAAAATAAAAAATTACTTTAAATGGAAGTATTTAATGTTCTTTTCAAATATTATAAAATAATATTTGTAATTTAACAGCATTAATTGATAAAACTCATTTAAAATTACAATTATCTGATGAATAACATTAAAATAATTGTTAAAATTTCATTAAATAAATATTTTTGAAATATTATGATCATAATAATTTCTTTATTTAGCAATTTGAGGAGAGCAGAAAGGCAACTGTAAAGAAATTAGACTTAATAACTAATGCTATATATTGGCATTTTGAATTAATTTTTTAATTAAATTGGAAAATAAATATTTTTAAGAATGCTCATATAGAAATTGAAAATATGAACATACTTTGTCATATTGATTCTTAAGCAACTTTATATACTATGAGTTGCACCATTGAAATCCTTAAATTTATTTTTGAAATTGAGCTTGTTTTTGACTTTTTATCTTTCTTTTCTTAAGAAAAGAATAGATGTCTTGCGATGATTTTCAAAAGAGGAAAAAATTCACCAATGTTCAAAGAAATTATTAATGCTTTTTCAAGTGATTTGAAAAATTAATTATAAATAATATCTGGATTTAATTAGTTAAAAACTATATAATTTTAGAGGAATGAAGGTTCTTAATAATTATTCGATTTTGATAATTTTAAGAAATAAGGAGAGTAACTTAAATAATAATTTGAAGATGAAGTTCATCAGATCAAAAAATTTGGCTGTAATGAATATAAATTAAGATTTGAAAACTTCTAATCCGATTTAAATAAAAAAATTGATTAAGAATTGAAGTTAAATTAGCAATAAAATATGTAAGAAGCTATAATTTAGAAATTAAAATGTTCTCAGGAATCTTATATAATATGGAGTGATTAAGTTGAGTTGAAATTTAAAGTTGATCTATTAAATCCATGGATTGTATCCAAAATCTTAACTCTTTGTTAATGTAATTTAAATGTAGAAGGAAAAAATTAAATATTTGAACTTAAATTAATGGGTTTAGTAAAATTTATGAATATGAGGCTAAATAGATTTTAGTTGTAGCTAACACCAAATAGACCATTAGATTTAAAAATTGAAAATGAACCTTTAATAATGTAGATCCATCCTATTAGTTTTGGTTTTGGCTTGTTTGGATAATAGTTTGAAGAAATAGGGTTATTTCCTAAATTAGATTAAATTATTAGATTTAATTACAATATTATATCTCAACAGTTTTATGGAGAGTTTAAAGTTGTCAAAGAAAATATTAAACAACATTTTGTTGATTTTTCATTAGAAAATATTTAATTACAATTTAGTTCATCTGATAATTTAAAGAATTTTTAAGCAATATTGGAAATGAAAGCCATTTTTTTTAAGTAAGAAATCAATTTTTATTTATAATTTTTATCTAACACATTTAATGAATCTAAAAATTCAAGCGTTTAATTAAAATTTAATTGCCATACAATAAAGAATTTTTGTTTGAATGAATTCTTAAAGAATAGTGTTGGAATAACTTTAGCTTAAAAAAAAGTAGAGTTTAATATTGAAAATTTTGAGTTCTTATTAATACTATAGAAGACTCCATAGTGGCAACACTCGATATTATTATAAATAAAAAACAGTTAATGTAAAATGCTATAAAATTATATAACATTAACAAATTTGAATGGATAGTTAGTTTACAAACAGTAAAGTTGGATGGACAGTTGTATATCAGGAATATGTTTACTTAGAGATTACAATTTAGGTTCTTTTAATCTGGTTTTTAATAAAGAAGTAAACGGACTTGAAGCTAAATTTTAATTAAATCCTAAATTTTAGATAAAAGATTTTTTATCCACTGTTTTTAGTTAATAAATGAATTTTATTTGCTTTTAAAATGTAAGACTTGATGAAATTAAAGTTTTTCTAGGTCTTTATAATAATAAAACTATATTTGAGCTAAAATATGAAGTCAAAATGTTTTCGTGGAATAGTATTTAGGCTATAAAATTGAAAAATATTTTCTTCATATTTTTATTAATTGAAGAAAATCAAATAGAGAAGAAATCAAATATATAATTTGAATTAGAAATTTTTAACAATATTAAGTTGAGTACTAAAATAAATATAGATCTATTTCAATTAAAGTATAAAACAGAATTTGATTTTGAATTACAAAATATAAATCTGATATATTTAATAGAAAAATTAAATCAAAACTATTCATTAAGAATACCTTAATATGAATTTTTTAATGACATTAATTTAAATATTAACTGTAAATTAATACTAGATTAGAATTTTAATTTCAAAATATTTTCAATTGAGTCTTAAAAAGATATAAACTCTTAATGGCATATATTTAAAATTTTTAATTTTCAATTGAAATCAATTTAAGAAAACAATTTTCATACATTGAATTTAACATGTAATTTAACTATTTTTGATATTCCAATAATACTTTAATATGATCAGAAAAGATAAGCTTTTATATTCAAAAAATTGAATAATTAAATTAGTGCTGAATAAATATTTTCCTATATATAACAAAAGGATTAGAGTTAATTATTAAATTTAGAATACAAAGATTTTTCTATCGCTAAAAAAGAACTTCAAATCATTGATCTGAATATTAAATAATAAAATATAATATTCAAACTTATTGAGCATAATCACAACATCAACCTTTATTTAAATTAAACCAAACTTTCATTAATTTTCTAATATTAATTTGAAAATGATAAAACTTAATTTAAGGAAATTATTGAAAATTTATCAGAATTAGACTAAATTTTTTAATTAGAAAAAGGAGATTGTTTAATTATATATTCAAGTAAAAATGACTAACCCTTTGTTACTGAAATTAATTTAAATAAATGCTATTAAAACTACTTGAATTTTAAATAAAAAGGATAATTAAAAAGAACAGGATTTAGTTGTTTTGCTAATTGTACTGCGTTATTTAAATAGCAACTTCAATAAATTCTATTTTTTATTCCATAAAATATAGATCTAGACATCTCTTATTAATTTGAAACACATTTTCTTGTTGAAAGCAAACAGATTCATTTTCAAAAGGGAAATTTTTAAAGTGTTTATCAGTTTAGAAAATTATTATCAAGCATTTCTTAAATTGAATTGTAATTAAAGTATTCTTATCACACATTTGGATATATGGTATATAATGGCATTGTTTAATTCGAGAATGGTTTAATGACAGGAAAGTTTGATATAGCTTTCAAAAAAGCTTTTGGATAAGAGTAGTTCAATTTTTTGGGAACCAATTAACTATCATTTCATTAAAATAATATTACATCTGTGGCAAATTTAAATGCTAAGATTTATGCTGGTTATGCAGACCTCATTATATTTTATTATAACCATTTTATCCCAAAAACATGGGCCTTTAATTTTGTTAATATCAATTTATAAACTGCTTTAGAATTTTTTAAATTAGGCACCATTTTTCCAAAAGAATTCTTTTAAATATTTTCCAAAGCTAATCAAATCATTTTTATTAATGGATAAATAGACTCAAATTCTTAAAACTATAATCTTCCAAATGAATTAATGGAAAAGTTTGGTAATTCTAAATTCTTCAGCCTTTTGTAAAGATTTGATAAACTAGATTTTTCGAAATTTAAAATTGAATTTGATATTTTAGCTTTTCCTAATATATAATTTACTTAGTATCGCCAGGTTTTTATTATGATAGAAACTCGAGAATAAGGGGATTGTTTTTCGTCTTGTTGTCTATTATATAATAATGAAAATTAATATCTAGGTAAAGGGGAAATAACAATTAATATCCCTAATTTTATCTTTAATATTATGGTCGACATAATCATAGATTAAAAAGATAAAAGCTTTATAGCTGATGGAGATTTTTAGATTAAATTATTTTAAGAATGTATAAAAACTTCAGCAAAATATAAAAAAGGGATAGGTTTTAATTTGAATTTTAAAATAAGTTTGAATAACATGTTTTTTATAGCATGTTTTGATCTACTATTAATGAAGAATTAAAAATTAAGAGGATTATTGAAATTTAATGTAAATAAATTACCAGATATGATTAATAAATAAATATTTTTTCAATTTTGTAAAATCAGAAAATTTGAGATTTAAATAAGATTTGATAAGAATTTTGAAGTTATATTCGAATATAAAATTTAATTTTTCATATTCAAATAATTTAGTTTAAGAAAAAAAATTTTATGGAATATATGTTAAATTTAAGAAAACTTTGATATGGTGATCTAAAAAATTTAGGGATTATTAAGTATTTTTGATTAAGGAGAATAAATTAAAGATGAAAAAAGTTTAAAAGAAAAAATTTATAACAAAAAATAGTAATTTAAGGATTATTATTTGAGAGTATTAAATCTGGACATTTCTGGATAAATTGATTAAATTCATAATGAAATGGAAAATATTAATTAAAAAAAAGATAAGGATTGGAGTAAAAGGGAAAATTAATAGTAGAAAATAACGGAGATATAAGAAGAAAAAACTTAGCAAAAAAATTTAATAGAATAACAAAATTAATAAAGCAATAAAGTTGAAGTTGAATAAAAGTTTAAAAATTATGCAGATTCAATAGTTCAAAAATAAAACTAAAATAACATTAAGTTTACCTAAACATCAACTACCAACAGTATTGGATATTCATAAATAAAATAAATAGATGAAAATAGAGGTGGGTTGATTTAGACATCAAATATGTAAAACTTTTCATAATCTCTTATCTAATAACCAATTTAAAGTAGCAACTAGGTTATATAAAATTAATCTAATATCAACAATAGATTTATGGTTGATCCCTAACTAAATTAATATAATAGTTATATAACATAAACATCATCTAATACAAATAATGGATAAACCCTTTTAACATAAACAAATCCTAATAATACTTAGTTAACTTAAACATCATCTAATACAAATAATGGATAAACCCTTTAAACATAAACAAATCCTAATAATACTTAGTTAACTTAAACATCATCTAATACAAATAATGGATAAACCCTTTAAACATAAACAAATCCTAATAATACTTAGTTAACTTAAACATCATCTAATACAAATAATGGATAAACCCTTTAAACATAAACAAATCCTAATAATACTTAGTTAACTTAAACATCATCTAATACAAATAATGGATAAACCCTTTAAACATAAACAAATCCTAATAATACTTAGTTAACTTAAACATCATCTAATACAAATAATGGATAAACCCTTTAAACATAAACAAATCCTAATAATACTTAGTTAACTTAAACATCATCTAATACAAATAATGGATAAACCCTTTAAACATAAACAAATCCTAATAATACTTAGTTAACTTAAACATCATCTAATACAAATAATGGATAAACCCTTTAAACATAAACAAATCCTAATAATACTTAGTTAACTTAAACATCATCTAATACAAATAATGGATAAACCCTTTAAACATAAACAAATCCTAATAATACTTAGTTAACTTAAACATCATCTAATACAAATAATGGATAAACCCTTTAAACATAAACAAATCCTAATAATACTTAGTTAACTTAAACATCATCTAATACAAATAATGGATAAACCCTTTAAACATAAACAAATCCTAATAATACTTAGTTAACTTAAACATCATCTAATACAAATAATGGATAAACCCTTTAAACATAAACAAATCCTAATAATACTTAGTTAACTTAAACATCATCTAATACAAATAATGGATAAACCCTTTTAATATAATCAAATTCCAATAATACTTAGTTAACTTAAACATCATCTAATACAAATAATGGATAAACCCTTTAAACATAAACAAATCCTAATAATACTTAGTTAACTTAAACATCATCTAATACAAATAATGGATAAACCCTTTAAACATAAACAAATCCTAATAATACTTAGTTAACTTAAACATCATCTAATACAAATAATGGATAAACCCTTTAAACATAAACAAATCCTAATAATACTTAGTTAACTTAAACATCATCTAATACAAATAATGGATAAACCCTTTAAACATAAACAAATCCTAATAATACTTAGTTAACTTAAACATCATCTAATACAAATAATGGATAAACCCTTTAAACATAAACAAATCCTAATAATACTTAGTTAACTTAAACATCATCTAATACAAATAATGGATAAACCCTTTAAACATAAACAAATCCTAATAATACTTAGTTAACTTAAACATCATCTAATACAAATAATGGATAAACCCTTTAAACATAAACAAATCCTAATAATACTTAGTTAACTTAAACATCATCTAATACAAATAATGGATAAACCCTTTAAACATAAACAAATCCTAATAATACTTAGTTAACTTAAACATCATCTAATACAAATAATGGATAAACCCTTTAAACATAAACAAATCCTAATAATACTTAGTTAACTTAAACATCATCTAATACAAATAATGGATAAACCCTTTAAACATAAACAAATCCTAATAATACTTAGTTAACTTAAACATCATCTAATACAAATAATGGATAAACCCTTTAAACATAAACAAATCCTAATAATACTTAGTTAACTTAAACATCATCTAATACAAATAATGGATAAACCCTTTAAACATAAACAAATCCTAATAATACTTAGTTAACTTAAACATCATCTAATACAAATAATGGATAAACCCTTTTAATATAATCAAATTCCAATAATACTTAGTTAACTTAAATATCATCTAATACAAATAATGGATAAACCCTTTAAACATAAACAAATCCTAATAATACTTAGTTAACTTAAACATCATCTAATACAAATAATGGATAAACCCTTTTAATATAATCAAATTCCAATAATACTTAGTTAACTTAAATATCATCTAATACAAATAATGGATAAACCCATTAAGCATAAACAAATTCAAATAAATATTAGTTAACATAATAATAACATGCAATAAGAACTATTGATAATGATACAAATACAAATTAAAATATTTAAAAAAAACCCATTATATTATTCAACTAATTTCCATTAATTTTTTTTAATAATGTAAATGGTTTATTCGATGATTATTTCAAATCCAACATTTATTATTTTACTAAAGTAAGAAACTTAGAAAAGGATAATCACTACTTTCGTGACCAACTTATAGATCAACATTTAAAAGAAGATAATTGTAATTAGAGAGGGGTATTTACATAGTATAATTAATTAATTTAAATGGCAGAAAACTATCTTTACTCATATTGGAGATACTATACAAAACCTTATATATCTATCAATTAATTATCATTTAGAATTATAATCATAGATTAATATGTAGATTAATAATTTCTTTAAGATTTTGGATAATTATTATTACAATTATCTTTTCTTAATTTGAATTATGATTTAATCTTATCTGGATAAAATTAGCCAATATTCTTAAAGCAAAAAGATGAGACTTTAACAATTGATCTTCTTGATAAAATTTTACATGCACTTATTGGGAAATGTAATTAGGATTTTATATTAGTAAAAGAAAAAGCTTAAAATAATAATGATTTTGTATTACTATTTACTAAATAATTATTTGAAATGTCAATTAATTGTAAAATGGAATTATAAAATGAAGGATTAAATACGATTATTCAATTTCAAGATCAAAATCATTTTAACACAATAGATATTAAAAATGGACAAATTATTAGTAGTTCGAATAATATATTCGAATTATTAATTCAAATTTAACAATAATCATCAGTATAAAAACAATAAATGTTTTATAATCATCAAGAAAAAGAGGAATTAAAAAATAACATTTTTAGATTAGATTATTAGATAGACTAAAAAGAAGCAAATAGTTTAAGAGGATTACTAGAGATTAATAAATATACAAAATATTCTTTATCATCAAAAGGAACTACTATAGATATAAAAGGTATCATCAAATTTTTTTGTACTAATGGAACTGCTAGGGATATATTGAGGAGAAAAAATAGAGGTGGAAAGTCTCTTTATCTTTTTGAGGTTGTTTTAGATTTAAGTTCAATGTCAAAGGCAATACTATTAGAAATTGTATTACCCTTTTTATATTAATTGATTGCAATATGTAAGGAATGTTAGATAATTTGTAATTTGGCAATTTTAAATAATGCTCTAATTATCATAAAGTCAAATTTCTCTACTACATGGACGGATTCTGAATATTCATTATTAACTTAACACCTAATTGATAATTTTGATTAAGTATCGACAAATAGTAATGTTAAAGTATTCTAATATATCTTAGATTAATTTGAGAAATTTATCCATTACAAAAAATTTTTGATATTTATTAATCACTCTTTTTATAATTATCAATTCCAAGAACTTTCATAAAAAATTAATTTGGCTTAATAAAAGCAAATAAAAATAGTATCTTTAGGAGTAGATATAAAAAAATATATCAATCGTTCAATTGAAGGAGTTATTTAGTATTCATTGTGTCAATCATAGGATTTATATATAATTCTAAAAAAATTGTTTACTAAAGTTTTGGACTCTGAAAATTTAAACTAGATCTTCTAGTTTTAGCAAAATATCAATTAATATCCAAGAAAATTATAACTTCTGAAATTTAGTTCAAAAGATATTTAAATTAATTTTTATTTGAATAAATATTTTAATTATAGAATAGATGATAAATAAGATGAGGGTTTTGAAAGAATTCCTTTTTTCAAAGTGGATCCATTGTTATTTCATCTTCTAATGTTAGAAAATGAAATGAAAATTTTAAAAAATTTAATCAATCGACATCAAATAGAAAAATAAAATAAATGAAAAATTTTTTATAAATAAATTATAAATTTTAAGATTGTTTTATAAGTTTTTTTTTAAATATAATTCTAAAATAATCAAAATCATTATAATTTAATCATATACTAAGTCAAAACTAAAATATTTGCATATAAAGAGTTGTTCATTACCTTCCATGAATTTAGTGAATAATGTATTCTAAAAATTTCGGTTATTAATATATGTGTTTATACTATAGATTAAATTCATCCATTTGAAAGTAAATAAAATTGATAAATTAAATTCTAAAAAATCTAAATAACTGAAATTTATGTCTTACGACATTAAAATTCTAACTATTTAATTAACATCAAAAATTTCAACTATATTTTTTTGAATGGAATTGATGATTAGAAATGTGGTAGAAACTTAAATATTATATTAATAAATTCTGAGAATAAGATATAATTAGTGGATATATGAATTCAACAATATGATCTATTATATAATATTGATTTCTCCATCATGGTAAGTTATTGATGCCATTCAATTTAAAATATCACTATTAAGTTTGAAATTTTAAATGGTAATTCACTTTGTATATTAATATGATATCAATTTTTTCTTTTCTATACAAATTGATTTTTCCATTTATTCATATAAATTAATCAAAATGGGTTGCACTACAGCAAAAATTCACGAGCCTTTAAGCTAAAGACTTCGAGAAAAAGCAAGCGAAATATTTAAAAAACTTGATATCAAAGGGAATGGAACTATAGATAAAGAAGGAACGGAGTAATTTTGGTAACCATTATAATAACTTATATAGGAAATCCAACTTTGCAAAATTAAACACAGAAGCCTTATTTGATGCAGTGGATTTTGATAAGAGTGGGGATATAACAGAGGAAGAGTGGATGGCATTTTGGGAGATAGTAAAAGAAAATGGGTATTCAGAGGAAGAAATAAATATGGAAGTAAAAATTAGATTATTAAATAAAGTTAGACGAATTGATGGATGGAAAGGCTTGGGTGTAATTCAAAAGAGTTGATAGGTTCTTAAAGATAGATGAAAAGAGAAGAGGATCAAGAGTCAAGTCAATTGTGCAGGAAGAAAAGAAGAAGCTTTCTATCATCTAACCAACACGATTATAAAAGAGTAAGACTCTTTAAAGTGAGGGACATGACATGCAACATGAAATTTAACAATAATCTTGATTATATTTATAATTATCTATATCATAGTTAAATAAAATTGAAGTCTTCAACTACAACTGGTTCATCTTCATCATCTATTTAAACAGCATTTTATACAAATTTTATTTTAATTAATTCTTTTAATTTATTGCATCTTTGTATTAACTAAATATTATTATATTAAAATACTTTTTATCTAATGATAGTTGGATTATCATTTTATGATAATTCGATCATATTTTTAATACATGATTATATGAAATTACTTGAACTAATGGGATCAACAAAAAAATCATTTGGCATTTATTGTAATTAATGATAAAATATAGGTATGAAGTCAATAAACATATTAGTTTATTCTTCTATCAATCTTTCACATGATGTTATTAAAATTAATAATTATTTCCATTATTCAAATGATTCAAAATGTTCCCCCAATAAAAATTTAACAAATGCATATTAGATTTCTCCTAAAAATAAAGTATAATCATTATGATATTCTGATTTCAATAATTCTTCTACTATTGTTGATTTATCAAAATTTAAGGCAGTCAATTATTATCCCTGAGATTTACTTGGATTCTTTAATTTAGGTATATCAGTATAATAGATTGTAGTATGTAAAGGAGTATTATTTCCTATGTCTTTATCATTGTATTCTTCAACACAGATATTTTTTATAGGGTCCAATTTATCTAAAACCTTTCTATTAATCATATTCACACATAATTTCCATATTTCATATTTATCCATAGGATAAACTCCTAAATACAAATCAAAGTCATGCATTTCTAATGTATGAATGTATGGTGCACAATCTTTGAAAGTAAGAAATTCTTGTAATTCACTATTCCATTACTTTACCAAGTATTTGTTTTCTGGTGAAACAATGAAGAAGAATCCTTATTTAAATTAATAGCCTTCTTCCTTTAATGAATAATGAACATAATGGGTTCCAAAGGGTATACCTTAAATTCCTTTGAATTTCTTTCCGACTATCCATTGAGAATTATCAATTCCGAATTATAAATTCTCTGGTGAATCAAGTAGAAGAAGAACGCCTAATTAATTCATTATTAATATTTTTATTAATAGGCCTAAATTTGGCGTTGTAATCTATTCACATTCGATTTCATTCTATTCATTTATGTCTATTCGGCATTCTGTACAATCTCATAATCAATAAGAGGTTAGGAATAGCGTGGATCAAATTCTTCCTCTTTTATTACTTAGAATTTGTTTAATTCAAATTATCTTATGTTCACACGAACTTAATCTAAGTTTTTATCAATTCTGCTCATTAACTCTAATAAATCTTATAAAGCATCTCCAGAATCAGGAAATAATAATGCAGGTTTCTCTTTTGACCAATTGTCAACTGGTATTTCAAATGATTTATGTAATACATCTTCTAGAGTTTCAGCTGAATTCTTAAGTAAAGAATAAACCTTTTATATTTCTTCGTCAATATTCATAATAATCTATTTGATGCCATTTGTAAAAATTATATAAATTTATCAAATTTCCTTATAATAATTTGATATCAATTATTATTGTTCTTTCTATTAATTGAAATGATAAAATTTAATGAAAATAGATTATCCAACTATTTAATATTAGCAATTTCTTCTAATAAAACTTAGTATCATAACTGAGTCATAAATAGTTGATAATAAATATAAGAGAATCACAAAATAATTAATATTAAAACAAATTAAGAAAGTAGAGAATTAGAAGATTGATGATATTTAGTCTATAATTGGATAGTCAAAAATAAATATTAAATTATAATTATAAAAAGAAATAATCTTATTAGAAATTCAAAGCAATCGAGTTTTCTATTTTTATTAATATTTTTAAGAAATTTTGTTTTTCAATTTAAACTATGAATTTATAATAATAAGAAAGACAAAGAGTCACTGATAACTTAAGTTAAATATCTTAATTGAGTACTAGAGCACCTACTATTATACCTTAATAGTAGGAATCATTACCATTTATATCCTATACAACTGAAAATGTTGATAGATAATAAAAGCAATAGGAAGAAAATGAAAGAAAATAAAAACTAATGGCAGAAGCACGTAAATTGATGGTACCCACTTAAGAAAGTGAAATCAAATCATAATTACGATAATTAGGGTAACCAGTAACATATTTTGGTGAAAGTGCTGTTGATAGAAGATAGCGTTTACGAACATTGTTAACAGAACATTTAATGTAATATGGTAGATTACCTTAATTTTTTAAACAATAGAATAATCATAATATGGGTAATTTAGAGAATGAATATTTCTTATATGAAGGAATAGAATAATTAAGAGCTGCTAGAATAGAAATAGCTAAGTTATCACTTCATAATGCAGCTCTAAGAGTTGAGAAATAAAGATTAAGAAGATTAACTGTTGATGCATTATTAGAAGATTAAGAAGTATTAGATGAAATGTAAAAAGTAAATCATTTTGCAATATAAATGTCTTAATTTGGTGATTCTTCAGGAATATCTAGATCAACTATTAGTCCAAATTAAAAATATCTTGCAACTGCTGGTGGATCTGGAGAATGTAAATTATGGGATATTGAAAATGCATCATTAAAGTCAAGTTTTTTGGGACATTTAACAAAATGTCATTCTATTGCATTTCATCCTTAATCATTATTAACATTATCTTCTTAATCTTTTGCTAATGTTGCAACTGCATCAGCTGATTTATCAATTAGATTATGGACATTAGATTTGGATTAAGTAGAAGTAGAGAATTTGGGAATGTTATAAAAATCAATTGTATTGAAAGGCCATGAAGACAGAATAAATAAAGTAATATTTCATTAAGATGGAAAAAGATTGATAAGTATGGGTTTTGATAAGACATGGAGATTATGGGATATTGAAACTTAAACTGAATTAATGGTATAAACTGGGCATTCTAGAGCAATATATTCAGGAACTTTACATCCAGATGGTTCATTATTATTTACAGGAGATTTAGGAGGATTTGGAATGGCATGGGATTTGAGAATAGGTAAAGGTATTTTACCATTTGTTGGTCATGTTAAAGGAATATTAGCTAGTGATTTTAGTATGAATGGTTATCATATTGCAACTGGAGGAGATGATAATTTCATAAGGGTTTGGGATATTAGAAGAAGAAATGTAATAGAAAAGATACCTGCACATATTAAATTAGTAAGTGATTTAAAATTTTAACCAATTTATAGTAAATTCTTAATTAGTGCTTCTTATGATGGAAATATTAAATTTTGGAATTCTAGAGATTGGAGTTTGCATTCTGTTTATGAGATATAGGATACAAAAGTAATATATATATAAAAATATATATTTTAGCATACTTCAGTTTGTATAACAGATGATATAAAGACTATGATTACTACAGGATTAGATAGGAAATTTGTAATTTGGTAATGATTTATAATTAATTAATTAATATAATAGAATATTGATTTAATAATAATCGAATATCTAATGTAGTATTCAATAAACTTAAACATTTATATAAAAATAATAAAATGGAATATCCTAAATTTTTGGGTGACACATTAAAATTTGATTTGTTCTAAAAACCACCTATAAAGGAATATGCATTGAAACATAAGGTTACAATATATAAGATTTTAGTTAGCCACTAGTTGCGGTTATAGTTTCGAGAATTCTGAATATTGTCCATGTTGTGGACTCAGTGTTTCAAAGATATCTTTGCCATTATCAATAAAGATTTTAGATTTAGCCTTCTTGGGATAAGGAGTTCCATTATATTTTAATCAAATGATATTGGTAATTATGATGTACTTTTTAATGTTGGCATGCTTTATGATTCCAAATATAATTTTGAATATTTTAGGTAATGATTGTATTTCAGAGAATAATTATGCATATGTTTTATGGTAAAAAAAGGGTTGTGAATAGAATTGTCCATTGAAACATGATGATTTCAATCATTTTGTTGAAATCTTTAAAGATTGTTAATAGATTTGCCATCATTATACAAAGATTTGTCTTAATTCTCAATTGTCTTAATTGTCATTCATTAATAAGCAAGCAGATAATTATTATAAAATAATTTAATCCTCTATTCTTCTATGTTCAGTTATCATTATGAAAATATCTATGGTTTTAATAAGGGAAAAATAAAAACGAGTAGAGTTTGCAATAGATAAGGAATTATTGTCACCTTCTGATTTTACAGCTATATTAAATCATTTACCAAAAAATAACTATGATGAGAAGGAATTGAAACATGCTATAGAAGAATATTGTAAGGAATTTGATCCAAATAATAATTATGAAGTTGTGAAAATTAATATAGCTTATGATATATCATAATTTATTGATAAGGGTAGAGAAAAACTAAAATTAGAGAAACAATTAGAAAACAGTAATACAAAAAATAGAGAAAAGATTATTAATTAAATTAAAGAAATTTCTCAACTTTAATAGATAATTGAATATGAAATTGAAAATGGATGTTATAGATAGACAACACCTATTGCATTTATTACATTTTAAACAAAGAAATGTAAGAATTTAGATTAATTTTATATAGAATTAAAAAATCTATTGGAGTAAACTAAATTATCATATTGGGAAGCCTTAATGATTGCAATAAAGTCATTGATAAAAAAGAAAGATAGTAAAGGATTTTATTTTAAAGGAGAATTAATTTATATAAATAGAGCACCTGAACCTGATGATGTATTTTGGGAGAATTGTGGTATTGATTAAAATACATAATTAAAAAGAAAAATAATAAGTTGGTTTGTGATTTTGTTTTTACTTGGTTTATCTCTTTGTACATTATATGGTTTAAATGTATTTTAAGTAATAATATTAAATAAATATAGAATAGTTTTTTATAATCAGATAATAATTAATTATTAATAACAACAATGGTATCATTCTCAAAATCATTAATTATTGCAATTGTAGAAGGTCTAATATATTATTTTATTACACTTTTGGCTAATTAAGAGAGACATGTAACAAAAACTTATTAAGATACATCTATAGCATAGAAATTAAGTTATGTACAATTTGTAAATTCTTGTTTACTTTTGATGATAATAAATATTATAGGTTCATACAATTCATAAGTGAAATATGAACCAAATTAATTAAGCAATTTAGCTATTTAATAATAGGGAGGAATAGCTGATGATATTTTATATGTTTCAGGTACAAATGCAATTCTCATACCTTTATCTTTGTATTTTAATCCTCTTTATTTATTTAAGAAAATTAGATAATTTAGAATTGAGAGAAACAAAGATCTTGATTAATATTAAGCAAATAAATTATTTGAAGGTCCTTAAGTTTAATTTTATGATCAATATTCATATCTTTGTAAAACAACTTGGTTAACTTTTTTTTTCGCTCCATTAATACCAATATCTATATTATTTGGATAAGTAGGATTAGTGAGTTATTATTGGATTGAGAAGTATCTATTATTAAGAAGAAATTCTAAACCTCCTTTTTAAAGTAGTCATCTAGATACAGAAATGTTATATTTAATTGATTTGAGTCCAATTTTATTTTCAACAATGTAATTTTGGCTTGATTTTGTATTTAATTCTGGAAAACTTTGTTAAGCATTAAATTTAGCTTCTATTATTTTATCAGGAATAGAAATTATATTACCTACTTATAGAATTCATAGAATGTTATTTAAAGATCTTAATGAAGAAGAAGATTTAGTTAGATATGAAGATGTATATTTAAAATTACCAACTGATTATGATAGAACAAATCCTTTGACTTAATAAAATGCAATATCAGAATTTGTGAGAAATAAAGTGAAAAGATAAGTATCATCATTAAAGATACAATTATCTTAGAATTTAGGACATTCACGTTAAAGAAAAAATTAAGCTTTATAAGATTTGATATATAAAGGTGTTTGTGAACCTAAGAAGATAAGAATGAAGATTTTGAAATAGAAATTATAATTGGTATTAAAAATGAAGAGATTTATCAGACCATCTATTTTATAAGATGGATAAATAGGAATAAATTTAGATAGTCTTGAAAAAGTAGAATCATTAAGATCAAGTTATTAAAATTCACCAACATATTAGAAAACTCCTGAATATAATTTTTATTCATTTGTACACATTAAACCAAGATAGATAACCATATTAAGAAAAAATGAAACAATAGATATAAATTCTATATCTTCTTAAAATTAAAGTGCATATTTGAATACACCACAATATTATTTTGGTTCTAAAAAAAATTCTAGTTATACAAAAATATAAAAAAATAGATTAACATAACCTTGAATATAGATTTGTATTTATTTATTAATTATTGTTTATATAAAATTGATTTTCATTATTTCTATTTTATATTTTAGTTAACAAATATATTAGTTAAAGATTATATTTAAGATAAACAGAATTTTTAAGTCTATTTTATAATTATTAATTATAATGACTAAATTAAGTGAGATTATAAAGAAATTTCTTAGAGATCTTGATCAATTTGGTGTTGTATTCAAACCTAGTATAACATCAGATAGTGAATATAAAACAGTTTTAGGTGGAATATTATCTATATTACTTTATGGAATAAGTTTAGGATATTTCATTTATTAATTTGTTATATGGAAAGAAGGTGGTATGTTACCAAAAATAACAATATCAAGTGAAGTAATAGAAAATTAATAAATTTAATTTGATGAACCTCTATTTTCAATTAGAATGAGAAAAATGAATGATACAAATATAGATCCATTTAATCCTTAGAATATAATTATGCTTCCATTAATATTTTAATATGTTAATGGTTAATTAATTACTCCTCCTAGTATTCCAATAATAAATAATACAACTAATGATGAATTTGTAACAATATATTTTGATAACATTACACTAGCTATAAGTAAAGATAGAACAATTGAATCACCAGAATTAGAGTACATGATTATATTGATTGATTGTGTTCCTCAACTTTTAATAAATAATACATAATTAAAATGTGCTAATACAACAACTAGAAAAAGCTTTTTCAATTAATCAGTTAATACACTTTTATTCACTACTTTTATAAAATAATTTAATGCTCAATAAGAAAAGATTAATACATTTGGATCTGAAGTAATTGTGGCTTTGGATCCAAGTTCTGTTTATTTTTCAACAAGTACTTTAAAAATGTAAGAAACTATAATAGATAATGGATTGTTATTTGAAAATACTTATTAAAGAGATTTTATTTTAGATATCTCTACAATTGGTTAATAAGTGAATAGTAAGTTTTTTTCTGGTGTTATTAATTCTACTACTTATTTTATCAATAATTATTAATTGAATGGTATAAAATCTATTTAATATATACAATATCCTAAAGTAAATGAAGTATTAGCTGATACAGGATCAATTGTTTCTATTCTATTATTGACTTCAGCATTTGTAATAATGACTAATTAATACTTTTTAGAAAGTGAAGCTATTTCATAAGTGATTTAAATGTTTTATCCAAATCTTAAATATTTAAAATATCAAAAGAATTGGTATGGTAAAATTATTAGAATTGAATTATTGGGTCGAAATTTAAATATTGATAAATTTAATTAACACTATGGGAAATTAAAAGCAGTAGCATAAATGAAATTAACAATAACTAATTAAATATATGAAATCTCAAGAATCTAATTTATTTTATAATCTATTATAAGTAGATCCAATTTTATATATTGTCATTAGATTGGAATCAAAGAAAACAATTTTATTGAAAATACTAAAGAAGATAATGATATTGATAATTAAGATGTAGATATGTTTAAGGATTCTAGAGTAGTAAGTTAATATAATATAATTTAGGCGCCATCAAATGATAGTAAAGTTGAAATTACTTAATAATAATAACATCAATAAAGATAATAAACTATATTATAGGATCATTCTCATAATACTATATTACCTAGTGATAATCATAAACCTGATACATTTTAATAATTCAAATCAGATATTTATAGTTCATATGAACTCATTGATTAAGATTTTGAATTACTAATTTGTAAGAAAGATAAAACTGATGTATAATTGATACCATAATTCTTTGAAATCAATAAAATTACATGATATTTTATTATACTTTATGATTAAATTACTCAAAAATATAGATCAATTTGGAGTGGCATTCTAACCTAGTATCAAATACACAACCTCTCAATATAAAACTTGTTGGGGAGGAGTCATGTCTATTTTATTATATGGATTGAGTTTCGCATATTTACTCTATATAATAATTCAATGGAGAACAGGATAAATCCTACCTAAAATAACTACATCATCAAAAGTTGAGAACAATTAGTATTTTTAACTCAATGAAAAATTCGTTGATGTTTAATTAAGGAAATTTGGTTATTCTATGATTGATCCATTTAATCCAGATGCACTTATTCTTCAGCCTCTCTTATATGTTTTCAAGAATGGAATTCCCTTAGATAAACCTCTTGTTCCATTCTATCAAATTACTACCAAAGAAGATACTTTTCACATCATCAGTTTCTCTAATCTATCCTTATCAATTAGTGAGACAAGAGATGAAACAAATCCTGAATATGAAGTTATGCTTACATTCGGAGCTTGTCTTTAAAGCTTTCTATAAGAAGGGTAGGCATGTGCTAATGAAACTGTTATTAAATAATTTACAAATTAACCGACCAATGCTCTTGTTGTTAAATATTATGCCAAAGAATATAATACATAAACTGAAAATCTCGAAATAATTGGAAGAGAATAAATCATTCCCTTCTAAATTAGTAAAGTATACTAAACATAAACTTATATTTAAATTACTTAAACATAAGTAGATGTAGGTTTTCTATTTGAATCCACTAATGATTATATGTACATTAATGAATATCGTGTAGTTAGTGCCACTCTAGATTTAGAATATTATAATGGATTATTTGGATATAATGTTTATATGGCATTTCTATATAAAATAGATAATATTTAAATTGAAATATCAGTTGTCTATACTAAAATAAGTGAAATATTAGCAGAAGCAGGATCTATTGCATCTACATTATTGTTATTATCATATTTAGTAATTATATTGAATCAAAGTTAATTAGAATTTGAAGCAATTAATCATGTAATATAAATGTATTATCCTGAATTTAAAAATGTTAAAATCACAAAGAATATATTTGGATATATTAAAAAAGTTGAAAAAAATGGAAGGTAATTGGATTTATAAACCTTTAAACATTAATATTAAAAATTATCCCAAATTAGTGAAATCAAATTAACTATCTCTAATTAAATATATGAAATCTCTAGATTATAATTTTTGATATAGAATATATTACCTTCCAAAATAATACAATAAATTCACCATTATGGAATTCCATTATAATTATAATATGCTGATAGTGCTAAAGAAGAATAGTAAAATATTAATAAATTAGATTGTAGTATCAATCAAGATTATTAATATAAATTAAATTCAATTGTATATTATCATTTTTACTTAGCTTCCAAATAATACTAATCCTCCAATTGTTAAAAGTAATGATGATTAAACTATTTCTTAAACTGAATCCAAATTAATACAAAATCAATTAAAAATATAAGATAATAATCATATAATACCAATATAATAATTTAAAGAATAAGACTTTGAATTATTGATTTATCCAGATATTGAACTTGAAGGCAATACATAAGCTAATTAAAATGATACTAAAATATAAGCAGATCCATGATTAGTCATCATCATTTAAATAAAATTATATATTATTCAATTTATAAAAGTCTATTATTCTTTAATAAACTTACTTATTTAAGTGAATCATAAAAGTATTTTTAATTAGATAAACAGAATACTAAAATTTGTGTAATATATTATTTAAAAATTCATAAGGTAAGATACATAAATATTCAATAATTTTTATGTATATTATCTACTTTAAAATTTGAAATCATAAATATAAGTGGTTAAATTATTAATTTTTTTTCAATTTAAAATAATTTCACAATTATGTAGGATTCCTTTAGTAATTTGGTCTCTATGTAATTCTTAATCTACTATTTTAATTAGTATTTTGTAATTTCTTCCAACTATCATTATGAGGTAATCTTGAACTAATAGTACCTTAAGGATTTTAAAGTATTCTTGTTTTAATTGCTGGACTAGTTTCTTTATTAGGAAAATTAACTAATTTCTTTTGAGTTTAATTTAATTGTTTAATCATAATTTCTTAAGGATTCATTGAAGTACTTTTTCTAAACATTTTTTTATTATCAGGTGTATTAACCTAAGCTATTGTGTCTGGAAACATGTCACTTGTATTTCTGCTACTATTACTTAAACTATCATTTTTTTCATCCTTATCTAATCTAGTCTATGATTTTATATATAATGGACGTATTTTAAAATTAATAGTAGCAGTTGATAGATCAGACATATGTTCTGTCAGAGACCCTGTTTAAATAAGCTTATTGGCTTCAATTCTATAGGGTGTTCTATAACAGGAAGATGATAAAATCAAGTATTTTAGAAACAAAATTACTTTTATATATTTTGTAATATTTTGTTCCTTGTCTACTTGACATTAAATGATTTCATTCAATGTAATAGGAACTGAAATATCACCTCTGCCTGTAATCCATGGATGTTCTAAACATTAATCAGCTGTTAATCTATGTTCAGGTAAATAAGCAATAGTTCTTTTTAAAAAATTGTTAATATCTTTATTATGATTAAACTAAAGGTTAAGTGATGAATTTTTGATTTTATTCTCATAAATAGTTTTTGTATCATTACATTCATAAAATGGATGTTAACCTTAATTTAACATCTGATAAACAACAATGCCTAAAGCCCAAATGTCTACTGACTAAATATGTAATACGAATAAAAATACTCTAGTGTAATTAGCTTTTTTAATTAATTCAGGAGCTTAATATAAGAGTGTTCCACAATTTTGATACATCAATCCATTCATTGAATTTTAAATTCTATTTAGAGATGCTGATAAACCAAAATCTATTAAAGTAACTTTTAATTCTGAATTTGAATAACTTATTAAAATATTTTCAGGTTTGATATCTCTGTGTACAATGTTTCTTTGATGTAAGTAACTCAATGCCTTAAGAATTTATATTGTAATAGAAACCACTTCAGTTGATTTGATATTACTTATGTGAGTTTCCAAAGTGACTCCATCTATTTAGTTCATTACAATAAAAAATTTCAAAGAAGTCTCGAAAAACTTAAGTTATGTTAAAGATCAAAATTCTTACTCCTAAGATTTTGACAATGTTATTATGTTCAAGTGTTTTAAGCATCATTGCTTCTTGTCGTATGATGTCTTGTTGTTCCTTATTTTTGAAAAGTTTCTTGTCTACCATTTTGATTGCTACTTAAATCTTAAGGACTTTATCTAGAGCAGAGAAAACTGTAGCAAATGCTCCTTTGCCTAAAATACCTTTTATTTCAAATCGACTCAGTTCAGGTATTTATTAGGTTTCTTAGTTAAATAAAAGTTTGAGTTCATCAAAATAAGACATTAATTATATTATATTTAGAATTCAATAAATATGTATTCATTCAATATTAATATATTGTCTATTTGTTAATTTAAAAAGAGTTATAAGAGATATTTAATTGTATTATAGTATTTAAAATATTAATTCATATCTATGGATGTAATTGTTTAATAATAAAAATTACTTGATATTTTATATCTTAAAAGACTTTTGTAAATTAATATATTTGAAATTCATTAATTGTAATCGTCTTTTCTAATAAAATATGAATTGAATTGCCTAAATCAAAGACTTAATGTTTTATGGAAAGAATTTTAAGAATTTTAATTATATTTTTAGTAGTAATCCATTAATTATCTAAAGACTAGTTGTTTACAGAGATGGTTTTAAAAATGAATATATTTTATATATTGATTCATTTCTGTAATTCAATTTCCATTTAATCTTATAAATTATACTTCTTTATAAATTTATTTTTCCCATATACTCAATTAATAAAGTACTTAGTTAATTTCAAGAGAATGTTTTTTCTTTAGTTGATAATAGTCTTATTAATTTAATTGTAAATCTAATAATATATATATATAAGTTTCTCATTATTAATAATATGAAACATATATTAGGTTTATTTTATTGTATATTATATGGTGGATGCTCATTTTGTTTTTCTCTAAGTGTGAAATACTTATGGATTAAGTTTCAATTTAGGATGACATTCATGGTAACAATGCTTTATTTATTTAGAGTTATTATTGTATGAGAATGTTCTTACAGCTATAATATGCTTGTTTATGGGAAAGAGAAATCATACATCAAAAGATACATTAATATATTCATTCATTTATTCCTTATAAACATTCTCTGGAATGAAAGGATTACAAATAATGAACATCTCAATGTATATGACATTAAGAAGGACTCTGATTTTATTTGTATTTATGATGCAAAAGAGTTGGAAGATTTCTAATTTTATGTCTGTTATCTTCATTACATTAGGTGCTATAATTGCTGGTACAATATATAGTTTAGATTAATTAAGGTTAGGAACATTTAGATGAGAACTATTTAGGATATGGACTTATTATTTTAAATAATGTATTCAATGCTCTTGCATTACATAAATCAAAATAATTGAATTATGAAAAATAAATAGATCCTCTTGAATTACTCTTCTAGAATTCTTGTAATTAAATTCCATTTCTATTTATTGGTGCATATGCAACATAAGAATTACATGAATTTATGAGTCCACCATATATGAGTGAATAATTCCTCATAGCATTCACTTTAGTATCATTAATGGGATTTATGTTGTGTTATTCAACCAATTTGTGTAATATGTATAATTCCCCCATTGCTATTGCTATCACTCACAACATTAAGGATATTATGATTACTTCCTACTCCTTCTTCTTTTTGAAAGAAGAGTATGACTTTTAAATTCTTGCTGGAATTATTATAAGTTATTTAGGATCTATTTTGTATTCTATTTAAAAAATAAAAGAAATAAAATCATTATATTTACCACTCTCTTAAAATGAAAAAGACGGAAAGCAAGATTGATTATGCTTCTATTTTGTTTTCAAATATAAAATTAAACTATCTTCTAAAATTAATCTAATTCTATAAACAATAAAATTATTATAATACAAATGTCTTATGATTTATAATTATTCTAAATATGGCCTATAACAGAAGAAGATAGGAGAAATGATGTATCTCTAAAAGATTACAAGTATTTACAATTCATGGGATTTAATAAAAATGCAGCTATATTATGTTCTTTGATACATTTTGCTTTAAATAGAAAATAACCAAAATTTCTCTAAGATTTAATAGAACTTATTACTTACTCACAGAATCAATCAAAATATTAAGAGATTGTAAATTTGATCCAAAAAACCAAAGATCTAATGAATCCTATAGAGATATTCTTTAAAAAACTATATTAATTAGACTAGAAGAATGAAATTGCTCAATAATTATTAATTGAATTTTGTTAAAAAAATAGATTATTATAAGGATAGGAAATATCATATTAGAAAATAGCTGCATTATTAAAAATGAGAATTTCATTTGATAATGTAATTTATGGTAGAGATAATAAAGATTTCATTGACTTAAAAGTTACAACTAGTTAAAAATATTTTTATTTGATCCCTGAACCATTAATCTTTAATATACCTACAAAATATTGTAAACAATGTTCTACTAAAACTGAATTAATTACATTGGAGTGTAAACATTAACATTGTTATTCATGTATTAGAAATTCAAATAGAACATATTCTTGTTGTTAAATAATATGTACAAGAATGTTTTTAAAAAATTTCATGGACGAATTGCTTAAAGTGAAGGAATATAACTAAAGAAGTCAAGAATTGTAATAGTACTATGAAAGTACAAAATAATAAATTTCATATAAATTGGAAAATCAAGATAATAATAACCAATTATAAATCACAACTATTAATGATCCTTTTTAGGAATGTAATATATGTTTAAAAAAGTTTAAATATTAATTATTTATCATGAAAATTTGTAAACATAAATATTGTTATGATTGTATTAATAAAAACAAATTAATACCATATTGTTTAGTTTCTGTTTGCATGTAAAAAATAGATAAATAGGAAGTTTAAAATTATTTAATCAAAACTAAAAATGAAAATAATGAGTAAGAAAATATTAAGTAAAATCAAATATAATAATAATAATAAACTTCTGTATAAGAATTAGAATCTAGAATAATGGATTAATGTTAGAAATGTAATACAATATAAGTCTATAAATTATTTTAAGTTAAAATTTGTAATCATAAATTATGTAATTAATGTTTATCAAAAACTAATTAAAGATATTAAACACTGAAATGTTTAGTAAACAATTGCAATCAATAATTTACATCATAAGAATACTAAATTTACATTAAGTAATTATAGGATTTATCAAGATCAGAGTAATATCATACATAAAATAATATTTCTTAATAAAAACTTGAATATTTTAAATGTGAAGATTGTTTTAAATATGCTGTTGAAGATTAAAAATATATATTAAATTGTGGTCATTCTGTATGCTATTAATGTATCATTAAAGATTCTTTTAATTTAAATTGTTGTATTAAATCATCTAAAGATTAAGAATATTTAAAATTTCGTAATAATATTACTACAAATTGCAAAGGTTGTTAAAATAATTTTCCTTTAAAAAATTTATATTTATTAAAATGTAAACATGAATTTTGTTTAAGTTGTTGTTAAAAAGTATATTCAAAAATACCTAAATAATGTTTAGAATGTTATACCGAAATATCTTTTACTAATGGTTTGAATAAATTTATTACTGATCAAATAATTGAGTAGAACAAATAAATTGCATCCAAAGAAGAATTCCATAAAATTGAAAATTTAAAAGTAGAAGAACCTTAAATTGATAAGAAACTTGAATAATAAGTTAATAATAATTAAGTTAATCATATTATAAATCATGAGGAAGAAAAGATTATTGAATAAAATACGGTTAACAGTTTTGTGTAATAAGATAATAACAAAACTGAAGAAGAAAAATCACTTTCAGTTAAAAATTCAACAACCAATTTTTTTGAAAATACTAATAATAAATAAGAAAATTAAAAATAAAAAGATGAATTTCAAATATAATAATAAAAGGATGTTATTTCAACAAATAGATTTATTAAATAGAATTAAAATTAAAAAAAATAAATTTAATAATAGCCAATTTAATAAGCAAAATAAGATTTTTAGACAGATCTTGAGGATATAATTTTGTATTAATAAATAGATGAATTTAAATTATTAGATTAATAAGAATCTTAATTTTATAATGGATTTTGTACAAATTGTTAATAATAATTTTCTTATTATAACAGGAAATAAGAGATAAATTGTAAAATTCATGAAATAGGAGTATGTTGTATTTTAACAAAATATAAAAATTGTCCATAATGTGAATAATCTACATCAAAAAAAATACAAATAAAATAAAACTTAATTTTACCCACTAAACCTATTGAAATTGAATTTATTTTTGAAAATACTCTACCCAAAACTACATAATCAAATTATTATTAATAACCATATTAATAAACTAGTATTAGTTAGAAATTTTCAAATATTGATAGACTCAGATAGAATGAAGGTTCTGCAGTAAAAAGAAATGTTACTACTGATACAATTTAAAAAAGAGTTTACGAAACTTAAAAATAATTAAATGATAAATATAATTTAAGAAATGATATGACTTTACAAAAATACTAACCTTATTCTTAATAATCATATTATCCTTAGAAATAAAATAGTATTATATATTCAAACTTAGATCAAGATTACCGATTAGGAATAAATAATAATCATTATTCTTAAAATTTCAGAAATTTTACACATTATTCAAATAGATTAGTTTGATTTATCATAAATTTTTACAATTTTGAAATATTATAAATTTATTTATTATTTAGTTATATTCTTTTGGGATCATGATTGGAGCTATGATATTTTCTTTTTTGAATATTATTGAAAAAATAAATTTTTAATATAAATATAATAAATGATATCAAAGCCATTTATTTTAGTGTAACATATCGATGGAAAAACAATATGCATCTTAGAATAATAGGCTATAGAGTTTATAACTTTTATAGAAAATAATAACAATAAAATTACTAATCTTTTGAGATATTAAAAACCAAAATTAGACAAAGCTGTTACAAAATAATTATATTAGAAGAAGGAATATTAAAATCCTGTTATTGTTTGCATATTAGAATAATCATTAGAGATTTCTTGTGCGATTTATTCTTTTTTAAGATTATAATTTATGATATCCATATACTTGCATCATCAATATGGGGGTATCTAAAGATTCAAGAAAAAAGAAATAAAATCTATTGAAAACAGGGTAATTGAAAATGAATTAGTTAAAAAAAATGAATAATCATATAAAAGAAAATAGTAAATTGTATAAAACACAACTAGATTATGCGGATCCTGCTTAAATTAAAGAGATAAATTTTTTGAGCCAAAATAAGGTTCTAAAGTATATTGTTTTAATTGTCTAAATAAAAAATTTGAAAAAGAAAGAATAAGTTTGATTAAGATTGATGATATTAAAATAACAAGATCAGAATTTGACAAATATTAATAAGATAATGGAATATCTTTAAAAATGTATTAAAACAAAGTGTTTTAAGTATAAATAAATGAGGAATAAGAAGTTTAATAAAAAATATACCCAGAATATTGCTAAGAAGAATGAATAGATTGAATCTAGAAAAAAAAAAAAATTTCTTGAAAAATAAAATTAATTAATTACTATAAAATTTTAAATTGAATACAAGTGATTTTCTAATTAGTTCATTCAACTCTATTGATTAATAGTTTCATAAGTCATATTATGTATAATTTATTAATTAATAGCATTTTTAATAGATTCTAATATTCTAAATTTAATTTAATAAAGTGATAATATATATGGATAATAATCAAAGCTGGATTTTATACTAGGAATTTAAATAGTTATAAACTTTGTTTATTAATATGAGAAATAAATTATATATCAACTGATAATTAATAGCTTTAGATACAATATTAAAAATTAATAATTTTAAATACAAAAACATAATTGATATTAACAAAGATAGAAATGGGCTTAAATAAATTAATTAGATTCTTAATATACAAATATTATTTTAAGTTTGAGTCTATAATGGGGTCTTTATATTTAAAAAAAGTTCAAGTGTTATTAAAGGATATGATGAAATTTTTAATAAGATAAAACTTAGAAACATGAAATATTGGATTAAGTAAAATCTGACAAATTCTATCTGACCTAATGAATTCTATTTCTTACTCTATATTATATCTTATCATTTTAATTGAAATTAAATATAAATTTTTATCATGATAAAGTCATCACTTAAGTGTGTGAAATGTTAATTGGAGACAAAAGAAAGTTCATCTTATAAAGCAAAATGTGGACATTTATATTGTAATAAATGCATAGATCAAATTACTGCTGAAGGTGGTTCGAATTGTTCAGAGAAATAATGCTCTAATTTTCTGAATATAGCAGATCTTATGAATAGACAATTCCAAAAATTATCTGGTAGCAATCAAATGGTATTTGGTAAACAGGTTACCATGTTTGCAGGAGATCCAAAAAAATTGAGTAAAATTGGTAGTAATCATAATAGCATCACCATCTCAATAAAATAAAGCAACAGCTGTAAAATAGAATAATTAAAACTTAAATACTCCAAGAAAATAAGAGAAAAATACTCAACCTAGAAGATCAATTTAAGAACGTTCTCCTGTGCCAATTTAAACAAAATCTAAATCTTAAATGTAGAAAATAACAGATAGAGTTTTATAGTAATAAAATAGTGCAAAGGTTATTAACCCAAAATAACAATAAGGATAATAAGCATAAGTAAATCCATAATAACAAGTGTAATAACAAAAATAATAACAATCAAAATTTATATAATAAAATGTTTAAATCTAACCACAAAAACAAGAAATCAAAATAGATATTGATAATAGAATGACAGAATCAGTTTCATATAAATGTGATTATTGTCATTCAAATAATTAAGGTTTATTTCATAATGAAATATGTGATCATAGATTATGTTATGATTGTATCTAAAAATATTATGAAGATTATTGTGTCTGTTTTGTTAAGGATTGTGGTTGGTAAATTAATTAAGAATAATTAAATCAATTTATGTTAACATATGTTACATTTTAATTAGAGGAAGTTTAAGAAATCAAATTAAAAAGACAATAATCATCAAATGATTAATAAGACATATTAATAAGCAAATTTTAATTTGAAGAAGTTACTTTATAACATATGTAAATATCTAATATGAATGAATTCATTAAAACTTTTGATGAACTTAAAATTAAAGAAAAAAATTATATTGATCTTAGATTTGGTCCTAACGATAGAAGTGTTGGATCTAATTATTAAGCTACATGGTAAAGATTGAATGTTATTTTCAATGGAGATTATTAATTTTTTGCCAAAGCTAATGATAACAAAAGATTTGGTCTTGGAAAATATATTGGACCCTAAGATATTATACAAGGATAATTAGGAAATTGTTATTTATTGGCTTCAATTTCTGCTTTGGGAAATAGAAGACCTGATTTATTATTAGATATTTTTATTACTAGAGCAATTAATGAATAAGGAATATATTGTATAAGATTATGTATAGATGGAATATGGAAAGCTATATATGTAGATGATTACTTTCCAGTTTATCCTAATTTAACACCAATATTTACTAAAGCTAAAAATAATGCTATTTGGGTTATGGTATTAGAGAAAGCTTGGGCTAAATTATTTGGATCTTATCAAAATAGTGCATCAGGTTCAATGTAAGAAGTACTTAGAGCATTAACTGGAGCACCAACTGAAGTTATATGGACTTAATCGCCAGAATTCATTGCTCAACTTAGAAAATGTCTTGCTAATAAAGTTATTATGGTTGCAGCTACTTAAAGTAGTGATGTTTAACCAATTACATAAGGATTGGTTCCAAATCATGCTTATTCTGTTCTTAAAATAAGATAAATTAATCATCCAAAAAGAGGATAAGTTGAACTTTTGAAATTAAGAAATCCTTGGGGAAAAAAAGAATGGACAGGAGATTGGGGATATGATAGTTCATTATGGACTCCATAATTAAGATAAGAATTAAAATTAGATACAGAAGATTCTGGTGTATTTTATATGGATATTGGATCATTTATGTAATAATTTAGAGATATTCATATTTGTCATGTTAAACAAGATTATTAATATTCTGCAACATAAATTAAATCAAATAAAAAAAAGGCTGTTTATTATTCTTTTAAAATAACTAAAGAAGGAGATTATTATATTACTATAAATTAAAGAAATTAAAGATTTTAAGGAAATCCAAAATATAGTAATGCAAAATTATTTATTTGTAAAAAAGAAGAAAATAATACATATACATATATAGCTGGTAAATTAAGTTAATTTGGAGAAGTATGGTGTAAATGTACATTAACAAAAGGTGAATATATTGTATTTGCTAAAGTGATTTGGGAATATCATTAAGAATTTTTCTTTGTTCTATCTTCATATGGAATTGATAAACTTGAATTTAAATAAATAAAAAAGATTCCTGAAATGCTCCCAAGTGTTTTCATAAAGAAAGGTCTTGTTTAACAACCTAAAAGAAGTTATGACACTATGGGATAACCAAAAATATAAAGTTGTTATAATTTAGATAGATTAGATGGTTGGGGTTATTATTTTATTGACAATTAATCAAATGTTAAATTAATTAGTAAAATATCTTTCCATAAATTTTATGGTCTAAGATTTTGTAAACCTCATAGAGGAGTAACACTCAATATTGAACTACCTCCTGGGAAATAATTTATTGCTATAATCAAAGTACTATCTGGATATGAAATAGAATTTACTTAAAAAGTTCAATTTTAATAATGATTCTTATGTTTAGTTTATGTAATTTAGTATTCAAAAATTAATTAAAAATATATATAATAAATATTATTAACTAAAAAGTCATTACTATTCCACAACACCTTCAATTTCTGTAGTTATTCCAGTACTCAAAAGATAAACCTCTTATTTTGTATCTTCTCCATTCTCTAAATATTTATATATTTATCATTTAATACATAAAAAGTTCTAAAATTATTGATATCGTAGTTTAAATAATTCAGGAATTTTTAATTCGTCTAATTATTTCATCAATTCATAGGCAAAATATTTTAAAGTTAATTAATCTAAACTTACAAATTTTATCAACTCAAACTCTACCTCTTCTTCTTAAATTGCTCTATTTTATAATTAATTATTTTTTACGAAAGAATGGCTCTTATCAATACTTCTGCATGAAATTATTTAGGTATTTAGAAATTTGGAGTGTTCTATTCAGTAAAAGAAATGGTTTTATGCCCTTTTTATTTTAGACATTCTTTATAAGCATTAAATATTTATAATAAGTCCTTTGCATCCTTATTTTATATAAAATCATTACTTAGTATATTGGCAATCTAATATGAAATATTTAGACTGAATTGACATTTTCTGTATTCGTTATTATTAACTCTCCAATTTTCACTATTGTTATAGAGCTGCATTAATACTTTATTAAAGGAGTTCATTTGTTTTATTATTATTATCACTAATAGATCATTATATTAATTACCGTTTAGATATATATGACCAGGCTGGCTCATGAGAACAATTCACTAAAATTTACTTTTAAATTTACCTACTACATCTACTAATTCCTCTACAATATCTGCTTAAACAATTTAAATGGTTATTTAATTTATCGTTCTTGTACTTATCACTTTAGACTCTGGCTATAAGTTTTGCTTTTTTTCTTCATCAATCCCACAAATATCTAATTAGTATTCTAATAATACTGTTTCCCATTCTAAAAATTTTTATTTTTAATAATGAGTATAGAACATTATTCTAAAAATACTTCTTTCACATTCCTTAAGATTATTTAATGACTATTATAAATATCTACATTTCTAGTTCAACTTTTCTATTACTATTTATTTAATAAGAAAATTTCTAAAGGTCGTCTTAACCATTTCAATAATATAGATTGATATATAATATTATAAATTATTAACTAGCATAGAATATCATACAAAATTAGATTATTGATAAGTATTATAGATTGCTTTTTAATATAATTAGTCAAAATTTATTGATATAGCTTTAAATCACTTAATATATTCCATAAAAGACTTAATTATTAATAATTTATAATTATTTAATTCTTTTTTCGATTAGTATGATAAGAATAATGTTTTACTTTTTATCTATCTCAAATATTCATTTCGAATTTCTAACTCGATATATTTTAGTATTTAGTTTTTATCAATTCTTATTTATAATCCTTAACTTTAATAGAGTATTATTTATTCATTATTTTCTTCCTTAACAAAAGTATAATTTATTTAATAATCAGCTTATTCCGATTCACCCCCTCAAAAAGGTAAAAGTAATTTTTATTTTTATATTTTAAAGCATTCTATTTATTAATGTTAATTATTGATATTCATTTATTACTCTAATAGTATTTATTCAAATAAATTATTGATAATATCTTCTAGCTACTATATAGGGGTCAAGCAAATTTACTAAATTTATGTATTTCAAATTATTTTTATATTGATATTTTTTCTTATTCAAATAAATACTATAGATCAAATTGGATGTTTAAGCTGTTCTGATTTATTATTAGGATGATGATGAACCTTTTGGAATAATACAATATTGAAAGAAAATATAGATTTAGTTAAATAACCTTAATATAATTTATTTCTTATATAAATATTTAAGAATAAAATTAGATAATCCATAATTTTCAATTATTTTGAAGTCATCTTCAATGACATATATTTAAATCAGTTCATTTTCATCAAAAAATTATTCCTTCTTTTTCTGTGATGAATAAATACATTTAAATATTAAAAATTATAATTTTTTAGGAAAAAAGGAATTCGATATCAAAATTCTTATAATATTTATTAATATCCTTAAATTAAATATATTATTCTTTAGTATTTCAATCTTTAAAAGAAAATAGAAAGTTTTTTCATTTAATTACTAAAATGAAATATTATAAATACTCAATCAAATAAATTAATTCTTATTAAAACTAATATTATATTTTATGAAAATCAAGAAATACATAAAAGAATTAAAAATCAACACTTTATTTATTAATTTATGTATTATTCTTTTTATCTATATGAATTATATTTAGAATTTAGAATAATTAATAAACTAAATAGTTTATTTCAATAAATGACTTCTATAACACTATATATTCTACTCATATATTGTTTTAACCATAAAAAGATATATAAAAATGATTATTTGAATACTAATATCAAATGAACCATCATTATAATAGATTAAATAATTATGATATATGAATATTATCATAAATTAATATCACAACAATCATAGATAAAATCATAATTTTCATAAGGTATTTGTTCACTAACTACAGTTGTGAGTTCATCAATATATATTTATCTCTCAAATTCAGGTTTTAATATTTGCATACAATGCTAAAGAATTATATTATATAAATATATTTACAATAATTGATTAAGAGTTTTCAATTCCAAATGTTCCTGATTTTCTTAATGTTTATTGTAAATGACCCAACTCAGATAATCCTATCTTCGGTTCCTATTATAATTGTTTTTTTATTCTCTTTTGATTTTTGGCCATTATTTTAAAATATAAGATTTAAGATTAATGATGGTGTGTCTCCTTTACAAAAAGTGATTCAAATTTTTCTGCTGCTCTTATAATTTATTATGGAATATGTTATTTAATAGAACTCTCAAAACTTTTCATGATCAAAGATAGTTAAATTAAATAATTAAAATATCACTATAAATATCTAAATTTACAATAGGGATTTCATAGTGGTTCATACATATTCATTCAAGTTTAACTTAACAATTAAGCAAATGATTATTAGATTTCAATTATATAAATTAATTTTTATATTGTTTCTTCTTATAAGAGAGTATTTGGGATTGATTCTAAAAAACTAAATTTATGTATTTATTTATTTTATAATAATTAGAAATACTTAAATATAAAATAGTATCATATAATTTTGACAATAACATAGAGAATTACAAAATAAATATATAAATAATAATAATAACATGAATAATTAAAATTTTTATATGTTATCTTATATACATATATATTACTTTATATTGAATAGTTTAAAATTGATTTATAATAATATTGTTTAATTAGAGCATTTATATAGTAAAAATTAAATGTTTGAATAAGATTATTATAAGAGAATTATTGACAAGCAAACAACTCCAAATAGGTGTACAATAAATACTGCCAAGCCTTGGTTTCCACAATTGAAACATAGATTGGCTGTAAAAGGTATTAAATAGTAGAATAATTTAGATTACGATTACAAGTTTTTTGTATTACCTCCAAATAAAATGGTGTCATTATTAAAGAAATAAAAGATTAATGTACCATCAGATGAATAGATTAGAGAATTTTTGAGAAATCACTCTCTTAAACATATTGTTTAATATGATACTGTAGACTTTAAAAACGTTGATAAGATTTGTGCATCAAATAGTCCTTCACCTTTGATGATAAATAAAAAGAATAGAAAACTATTTATGTAACAAAATCCAAATACAAATTACAAACTGATTGAACCTAAACCGTAGACAGCCTAAAAAGCATTTGATAGACAATCATCAGTATAGTATAGTAGAGTACGAGAGTTAAAGTCATAATAATTAGAGATAAGACCTAATAGGGAAAACATGGAAATAGAGGTGAAAAGTGGTTTGAAAAGGAAATTGAGAATACATGAAATTTCAGCTAAGTCTACTCCTAATATAGATGCAACTAATTTGAAATTCTTTGCTTAAAGTAATAGGAAACGTAATAGAAGAAGAATAGAACTTTTAAGACGTTCTTTGAAAAAGATTAAACTTTTAGGATTGTCTATAGTTGATGTGATATAGAAGTAAGTATTTAGTAAGAAAGCATTTTCGAGTTAATTTTCTAAAGAATTTATATTTGCATCTAAATAGAATAGATTAGAATAGATGTAAAGTTTTTTATTAACTCATCCTTATTTGGTGTTTTAATATGATTATTATAATATGACTGCTCTTCATTGGGCATGTAAATATGGATATTTAGATATGGTAAGGATGTTATTGCATTATCATGCAGATTTTGATGCTTTAGATTTGATGAATAGAACTCCATTAAGTATAGCTATTACAGAAAATCATTAAGAGATAGTTAAATTATTGCTTACTCATGGTGCATACCCTTGGAGTACTGGTTTAACAGATTTGAATGGTCCTTTATAAAAGAATCCAGAATTAAAGAAAATAGTTGGTTAAGCAAGGAAAATATAACTCTTTACTAAATGGAGCAGACTAGAATAGCCTACTTTATGTATTTATTGATTGATAAGTAATCATTTTTTGTAGTAATTGTGACATAATTTATTAAAATTAGTTAACCATTTAATTAAAAATTTATCTCAATAATCAAAGAATATTTCTTCATCAATTATATAAATATATACATACCAATTCTCCATCTATCTTTAGAGAATAAAATCTAAGCTAAAAAATTAACTATATCTGATTTCTTTATAGAATTGTTAATATATCTCAAACAATTACCATAATAATATGTTCCATCTAACTTACTATTTATCATAAACTTAATACTCTTGCCATAAAACAACAATTACTAAATCAAAATTCCAACATTAACTCTATTGATATTTATTATAACTATTTAATCTTCATTAATTCAATACCATATTTCCCATATTATGTGATATCTATACATATCTATTCCATTTTATTATTCAATTTTTATAATCTTAGATTTTTAAAACTTAAAGATTTATACATAATTTTATATACTGAAAATGCAAACTACTTTTGATACAAATTACAAATTCGTTAAAATTATTGATTAAATCATATAAATTGATATTTTAAATTAAAATTTATTAATTAATCATACTTTTTTGCTTATTTAGCTAAATAATATAAATAAATTTAATCTGCTGAACAACCTCTAAAGAAGTAAATCTTTCTTTAAATTTCTAGAAAAAGGAATTATTTTCCAATCTCAAATAGTGTTTCCTTATTCTAGATTGTATACATGTTCTTCAATATCCTCATTTAATTTTGTTTGAATTGATAAAGTGGCTTTTATTAAATATAACTAAATTGTGCTTAAACATTCCTAAAATATATGAGTAGGAATACTATAATCTAATATTGCCTGGTATAATTTTATAATACTTGGTCCTGATTTGCAAATTATCTTGATTTCTCTTAATTTTTATATCAATTTTAAGCAAAAATTTAGGATTATAAGTGTTGATCTAAACTGAATATTTAAGTATTATCTTTAAGAATATGATTGAATTAACATAAATAAATGTTTTTTTATTTTTGATTATTCTTTTACCCTATGATTCTATAAATAATTTCTATCTTCTTTATCCCATGTTTAATAATTTAACTAATTAATATTTTCTACTCAGAATTTATGATCTCTAATTATCCTTTTAATTTTATTCGATTAAAAATATTAAATAAATATATTTGACAATTTCATTATTAGGATCTAGCATTAGTTCATAGTTTCATTAATATCTTATTTCTATTACCATTACCAAAGATATTTTAGAGATGATAATTGTTTTATATATATCTCTTGGGCTGCATTTATTTAACTCAATTTACGTTAAGCAAAAAATATGAAATAAATCTAATTATCAATTATTAAAAGAAATATTTTAATTTATTCTAATTATAACATAATATCCTAATAAAAAAGGGAGTTTTCATTTTAGTAAAATTTATAAGAATTTTAATATTTAGAATTCAACATAATCAATCATCATCTTATTCAATCAATAAATTTCTTAAGATTTATTTCATCTCATCTTTACTTATAAATTTCTATCTTTATTTATTTTCAATCTATTATTCCATTTATTATTATTTATAATACAAATAATTCAATGCTATACAAGAGAAATAACCACATGAATAACTATCCTTTTGTTGTGAAAATTCTTTATTTATTTTGATTTTAAATTCAGGCTTGATTTTCATTATTTCACTGAAAATTGTTTAAAATAATACTTAGAAACATTAATATGCAGTTAGACTTTTAGGAATAGAATCATAAATTTCCATAATATCCTTTTTCAAATCCAATTAAATACAAAACCAATGGAAATTATGATTTACCACAAAAATGATATTCTGATAAATATGCCAAAATTAATATTAAATTGACTCAAAATTATTCAGTTATTCATAAAATAATGTTAACCATTTTAATTTATTGTTTCCATTATTAATTGAACAATTTGTTATGTAATCAGAACAAAAAATGAATGTTCTTTTATATTTCTTACGATCTTCTGCTTTCAAACTAAAGTATACTTTCTCATCCTCAAGCATTAAATAATTAGCATAAGAATCAACAATATTACTAGTAACAAACATTCCAGTTGATTATAATAATTTAAAATCCTTTTATCCAAAAATATGATTATACTTAATGCTTTTTGATTAATGTGTATCTGAAAATGGTAAAGATTTTTTACTTTCTTATAACACTCCTTTCTAATCATAAATCTCAATTGTATCCAAACTAAGTTTCATAATAAGTTTATCAAATTCTAGTATTTTATCATAATTCTTTTATTCCTACACTTTATATTCTTCAGAAAAATTAGTATATGATAAGGTTAATAATTTAGGGAATTAAACATCTTACGCTTAAATAATCTAATTATCTAATTTTTCCACTTAATTAACTAATTTTTACACTTAATAATCATAATGATTAATTTAATATTGAATATCAAGGTTCCTAATATTTTTTCTATATTTATTCATTTTTTCTATCATAAACTACTAAAAATCTAATTCAGACTAACCTTGTTACTTATTTGTAACTAAAAACTTAATTTTTTTATTCTCTTAAGTATGTTTAGATAGATTGTTTTATTCTTATATAGAAATATTTGTTTTTTATGAATTTACTTTAGTTTGATGTTTCAAAGAAGGTGTTTCACATTTAGAGAAAGATTTACTAATCATTTGTTATTTAAAATGAAAATAATTTATTGTATAAAATTCATTCATCTTATAAACAGACTTGAAATATTATTTAATTATATTCAGAAGTAGCACTTACTCACACACTTCATTTTGATTAAACAGATGTTAAGTGAATATACTATTTTATCAATTTTTTATAGATTCTGATTAATCTCTAAATGTTTGATTACTGTAGAGTGTTTATCTACTAATGGATTATCAAATCAAAAATAATATTTTTATGATATTGATATAATCCATAATAATAGTAATTATATAATATTTACAATAATTAGTTAAATTTTCATAATAGTTCATTTAAATTTCCCTCGTCATTCATCCATTAATGTTACTTGACTTATTCAATTGTGAATCTTGTTTTATGATCAGGATCCAACATATTTTAGATCAAATCCTTAAAATGTTAATCTGATCTAATAATTTTTTTGTCAAAGTAATTCCAAAAGGTTTACCATTTTTTTTATTCTATGGTTTGCCAAAATTTACATTCAGTAGATTTTGCTATGGTGAAAGGAGGACAGCCATAACAAAGAATGAAAATTAATACACCTAGTGCAAACACATCAGATTTCTTCAGAATTTCTCCTATAATTAGTTTGTCTTCTAAATTTAACTCAGGAGCCATATAGGTGGGAGTTCCACAATGTCTTGGATATAGTTTATTAGACTCAATATAGACAGATAGACCAAAGTCAATAATTTTTAGATTAGGTTCTTTACTCAACATTACATTCTCTAATTTGATGTCTCTATGAACATAGCCAATAGAATGTAAGTAAGTCAATCCATTACATAGTTGTAATAGAATTTATTTAATAGTGATCTATTAGAGAATTCCACGTTTAGTGATTACTGAATAAAGATCTTGATTCATGAGTTCTGTAATAAACCATTTGTATTCACAATCTGACTTCACAATTTTCTAAATATTTGTGTGACTAATTGATTGTAGAATCTTTATCTCTTTTTCCCTTAATTTTTTGGGACATTCTTCTTTATAAATCTTTATAGCACAAGTGTCTCCTTCTACGGTTAAGCATTTGTGGATTTGACCGAATAATCCTTCTCCAATTTTATTTTGTATTTACATAAATAATTAATTTAATATATGTACAATAATCAATATTAACTTAATCTTCTTGAATTATGGCATGACACATGTACTACCTGATCATAATTTAAATTCTTATCTATTATTCAAATAATTATTCTATTTAAAAATGAAATTTTGTACTTGAAACTCATAATCTAATATTTTAATTATTCAACAAATTTATATAATTATATTGTCTAACATAATGATAAGATATTGAAACCAAATCATATTGTTATTCTATATAAGTTTATTTAAATTAATTAAGAAGATAGATAACTTTCTTATTCCTTATATTCTAATTTTAATATATATGTAAATAATTAATTATTTATGATAGAATTTAATTTAATAGATATTTGAACTCTAATGTTAAAAGGATCAATCTCAATTAAATTATGATTTTAGGACATCTACAAATATAAAATGTATAACATTATTGTAATTCATTCATTAATCTAAAAATTAACTTTTGAATATTTAATCATTTAAGTATATTTGAATTTAAGAGTATATTACTCAATAGGTTTTCTCTTTCTTTTTTATCAATTTACTTACACTATGCTAATAATAAGAAATAATGAAAAATGAATTTATTAAAATATTAAATGAAAATTATATTAAATCAAACAAAATGTTATATATTTCGTTTTACTTATTCATTCAATTTATTCATCTTATAGATTATCTTAATCTTCACCATCCTCATGTGGCTTTTATGCCACTTATACATAAACTTCTTCTTCTTCCTCTTATATCATATTACCTTCTTATTGTTATTATTTTAATTAGTTTCTAACTAACATTCCTTTGGCACTAGCTTATATTTTTATTATTTTTTCTAAGTCTTTACCATCCTAATATAATTTTATTATAATTACAAATTAAGGTTAGAAAAAAGCATTTTAAGTTTCACTTTTACCAGATTCAAATTAATCAATATCATGTTCAACTTTTTAATATAGTTCATTAACATAATCTACAGCAGCTTTCTTCTCTTCTGGAAAACTAGCTTAAGAACCTGCTGAAAGTTATCTCACAGATGAGACAGCAGGTGCAGAGGATTTTCTTTCAACATCTTATTTTAGATTGGATATATCAACAACTTTTTTGCTTTATTCTATGTAATCTTTAGGTTTAGTTGTTTAATATTTCTTTTCTATTGCCTATCCTTTAGCTATATTGTATTTGCTTTAAAAGTTAAATGGTTTTCCATCTCTCATAGATTCAAAATATTCCATACCATATTTAATAATATCATCTGGTTAATCCCTTAAAACCTGTAAAAATATATTTAGTTATTTAAATACTTCTCTTGTAAAATCATGCAAAATTTAGTGAAAATTTTCAGGAACTGGATATTTTTACAAATACTTTGATGCCATAACAAATAAATTAAAAAGTATTAAATAATTAATTATAATATGATTTGCATAATCAATCATCTATACTTTAGAGTATGATCAAATAAATTGAAAAATTAAACCTATCATAAAATAGTTACTTTTATATATTACTATGTTACTGTTCACTTAATATTCGAGAGAGTGAGTTTATGTTTATAAAATAAATGAATTGCCATTAGAAGAATTATATACAAAATATAATACATTAAAAATGAATAGAATTTGTTGATAATTTTAGAGAATTAAAAAAGTAAATAAGAAGATGTTATAAGGTTCTTATTTAACATATTTATATAGATTAAAATGTCAATTCTAGTATTTTAATAAGTATAAATTAGAAATGATGTGATTGAATTTGAATTAATTTTCCTATAAGCAAATAATAATGTTAATTGGTTATAGGAAAATGGAATATGAATGTGTAAAAAAAAAATATTGGTTTGATCTTATATATTTTATGATTTGCAAAATATGATTAATATTAAAAAGAATTAAATTTAAATTGATGGGTGACTATTAAGGTGAATATATCTAGTAATATCTTTGCAATATCAATTTAAGAAAAAAAGTAAAGACATATACTTAGAATTTATTTAGATTAAGGAACTTCTTAAAGAGAAAACTGAAATACTTTAAAAACTTGAACAATTAGAAGTAGAAATACAATATATTATAATTAGAAAGATGGAAATAACTAGTCATTTGAAGAAAGGAAAAAAAGATTGAGAAGTCTAGCCAGTGAAATTTAACGCAATTTTGAATGTCCATTATCAAGATGTGGTAAGAAATATGGGTAATAATAATAATATTATATTTAGAAGTGAAGGTTCATTAAACTAACATATAAAACTCAAGCATCCTGAATTAGTCAATAAATCTTGATATAATTTTTGTTCTAAATTAATATGAATATATCATATTCCTTATTATGTTAATCTTAGATTGTTAATATGATTTTGATATTATCTTGTTTAGTGATTGATATTATTTTTAATTTAATGTTATAATAATACAATTCAATTGTAGTTGATGCCAGTTACATAAATAAGAATTACACTTAAGAAAGTGTAATAGGAAGAGGACGAGATTTTTACTTGGGAATTTCATCAATTTGTTATCTTATGTCTCATGCAAAGGATGGATAGAAATATATACTCTAGATTTATGAAAATTTAGGTTATGATATATTCAGAACCAAAGTCTTGTAATTATAAAAAGCAATGTTGGAATGTGTTAATGAATATAACACTAGAATAGTAATGATAGCAGAAAAAGAGATAAATGATAAACAATCTGATTTATATGTTTTATATAGATTAAATGCATTGAAAAAGAGATTAGATTAAGAAGAATAATTAAATTAAGAATAAGCATTAGAATTACTTATTACATTTTGTAAGAATCTACTTATTACAGGTATAATATTATCATTATAATAATAGGTCGCTCAACTTTTGAATTTTTAGATCTTGCCCCATAAAATATATTTGTAGATGGTAAAAATTTTGTTATTTCAAATATGGGTATTTCATACAAAGGATCTAAATTTCATAGACCTTATACACCTAGTACAGACAACTTTTATAAGGATAAATCCCTTGCAAATTTAATTTATACTTATTCCTTTTAAGCTGGTTTGGTTGTCTTATGCGCTATTACTAAGATTAATTCTGCTGATTTTTTTTTTGAGGATGGATAACTTAAAGATAATATATTACAATCAGTACTCAAAGTACTTAGAGAAAATTAAAAAACTGACAGATCAAAAGAAGATTAATTGAAATTCGATAAATTCAAAGATTAATTAAAAAAATAGATTAATTCTTTATCTAAAATTGAAAAGCCATTTGAAGGAGATTATAAAATGATATTACCAATCTTATCTTAAATATTATCTTTGGATCAGTAAAAGAGATCTATTTTCTAATTATTGATTTGCTATCCAGATAATCCATTAAAAGTTGAATATCCATTCTTTTAATAAGCTATTGATGTTGATTAATAATATGTTGGATTTGGTAAGTTAGATGAGGATAATAAGATTATACCTCATGGATATGGATATGGGAAATTTGAAGATTAATGGCATTATGGAATATTTGAAAATGGTGAGTTAAGTAAAGATGGGACAATTGAGATGAAGACATAAAAAGCTGTTTCATATATTCTATTGAATTTATTTGAAAATCATTCAAAAATTATTGTTGAATTGAATAAATATATTTATATTGGAGAATTTGATCAATAGAAATATATTCCTAATGGCAAAGGTGAAATAATATATGTATTGACTTATCAAAAAAATTTACCAAGGAAGAGATAAGTTATTAATTTTGAAGGAGATCTAAAATTAGGTGAAAAGATAGAAGGTAGAGAATTCTATAGAAACAAATCCTTCTTTGATGGCTAATTTGCCAAAAATAGTCCAAGAGAAGGGATTTTTACTTATGGTCCTAATCATTTTTATGATGGCATTATTGAGGATTTCAAAAGAGTTTCAGGAAAGTTATATTTTGGAGAATTAACATTTGAAGGAGAATTTGAAAATAATAAAGCAAAAGATGGAGTATTACTTTATGAGGATGGAAGTGAGTATAAGGGATTATTTTAAAATGGATAAAGATGTATATAATATATATATATATAAAATTAGCTTCATTGGAAGGAAAGTATACTTATAGTAATTAGAAGGTTTAATATATAGGAAATTTCAGAGAGGATACTTTTCATGGGAAAGGAGTTTTGATATTATTAGAAACAAATGAATAAGTAGAAGTAGAGTATGAGTATGGAAGATGTAAAACTGATTTACCAGATAATTTTAAGGATGCATTGAAAAAAAATAAAAAGTAAGTAATATAGAAAATGGAACAAAAGAAACCTGATTCAAAATAGAAGAAGAATGATGATGATGATGAATAAATTAAAGAGGAAATAGATGAAGGATTTGCTGATGATGATGGATAATATGGACATGATTTAGATGATGAAGATGCTTGAATTTAATGAATTTATTATAATCATTCAATATATTAATATAGCTATTAAAAAATAGATAATATTACATTTGAAATTAATAACTATGAAGAGCTTTAATTAGTTATCTAAAAAATTATATTAATTATCATTATATATATACAAAATATTCTAAATGAGTTTAAGTTAAGTAAGATTATGATATCTAATATAAAGGCAGGTCGTTAAGCCATAAATCCAATTACAGGTGAATCTAGATTCTAAGCACCTGATTATCGTCGGTCTTAAGAAGTCAAGAATGAACCTACAAGAACAGCTGAATCAAGGAGAAACTTTGCAAATACTTCAGTGCCTGTTGAGAATTAGGAATAAAGTTAGTTTTAAATGGATAGGATTGCTTAATTATAGGATTAAGTGTAAATGTTGGAAAAGTAACTTACACAGGAAGTTAAGCGGAATTCTAAAATGTTAGTTGACCTGGAAAGAGAAGTAAGGACAAGAGGATAAATGGGGGATGTATTAATTATATAATGGTAATAGCCAAACTAAATGTTTGAAGACTTGTAGAATAAGATGTATTCGCTTGAAACAAAAATAATAGCATAAGATAGGTAAAAGAGTGAATTGGGTTCTAAAGTGGCTATCTAGGAATAAAATCTTAAGGAATTGTTGTACTTTTTGAAGAACACTTAAAATAAAGATACTAATGAGGTATTGTAGATGCGAGGAATGTTACAAGAAAAAATAACTGAAGAAAGTTCACATCTGTAAAAAGAAAGAGAGAAGACCAAAGCTTTATTTATGGAAATGGTGAGATTGGGAGAATTGTAAGAAAAGTTATAGGAATCACTTTCTACTTCTCATCAACATTTTGAGTAAAGAATTAATGGGATGGAAAGCAAGATATATAATGGGGAGAAAGCTTTGATTTAAGTAGCATAGAGAGGTGATTCTGGAATGAATTTTATTAATGAAACAAATGAAAGAATAGAGAAGAGAGTGATGGCTTTGGAGGCAAATTTATTAGCATTAGGAGTATGATTATATAATTATTGGATTAGAAAGATTAATTAAAAGATCATGAATAGATTAATAGAGTTGATATGGCTAATTAGAGAATCTAAGAAGAATTTAAGGGAATGTTATAATTAATTTAATAAGATTATACTTAAAGATTAGATACTAGAGTAACTGAAGTCATTAATAGAATTGTTATGGAACATGAATAGAGAGTTAAAACTATAGAAGAAATGAAATAAGCATGGAGTTTAAAGGATTAGATTAATATGGAGAGATTATAATATGAGAGGGAAGAAGTTATTTAAAAATTAGGATCATTAGAATAATTTTAAAGAATTGATTCATAAAAAAAGGATGAAGCCATTCGTTCATTATAAACTATTATTGAGACATAAGTGAATTAAATACTAGTAAATATATAAAATGAAGAAGCCTAAAGATATTCACATGAAGTTTAATTAAGAGGCGATTTATTAAAAATATAAGAGAATATCAAATAAGAGAATGAATTATTTAAAACCCATTAAGCTAATATTACAGAAAAGATTACAGATATGATAAGAATTGAAGTTTAAACAAGATTATCAACTGATACTGAATTGAAGAATCTAACATCAGCAATTGCAAGTGATATTGTTTCGGATTTGAATAGTTTAAAAGATTAGATTGAAATGGCTAATAGAGCATTATAAACTTAAGTTAAATAATTAGAGAAAGATTAAGCTGAAAAAGCAGAAAGATTATCTTTGTATATTGATGATGAAATAAATAAAGTAAAAAATTTTAATTTAATTATATTTATAGGCAATTAAGACATCTGCTTAGAAATATGAAAAAGTTAAGGTGATATTTTCAAAATTTGGTGAATCCTTTAAATAACATATAACTGCCTATGAAGGTTTGAAATAAGATCTTAATTCTCGGTAGACTATTATTGAATAGAATATTGATATGATTAGATAAGACTTTTAAACTGTGATAGAAGATTAATAGACACATTTATTGGAAAGAATATCAATTGAAAAAAATCAAATTTTGGAAGCTGTAAATGCTACTGTCTAATTTTTAGAGGATAAAGTTAATAAATTAGATGAAGATTGTTCAAATAAATTTAGGATATTTAGAGAAGTAATTGAAGAAAATCAATAAGTAGTAGTAGAAAAAACAAAACTTATTCTTGATTAAAATGAGTCTTATTAATAGACTCAAATGAAAGGATTAAAATTAATGGCTGAAAGTATTTAAGAGTTGAAGTATTTATATGTTCCATTCAATATAGATAATAATAATAATTGATAAAAGAAGACCATTAGAATCAAATTAAGGAAGTAAATTAAGTAGTTGAAAATACTAAATAAGATATTCAATAAATTAATACTAATATCAAAGAAATAAATGATATATAGGTTTAACACAAAAGTTTATTAGATGAAAATCAAACAGATATTGAAATACTTAAAAAAGAGAATGAAACTATTATGATTAAATAATAAGATATAGATAAGAATGTTGAATTATTAAATGAAGAATAGAAAAAAATTCATAATACTTTTTAAATAATAACTTAAAATGTTGAATAAGTAAATGATAAAACTTTAACTATTGGAGAAAGAGTAGATGCCATCAATTCTAATTTTTAATAATTATAAGAAGAACTTAAATTAATTGATTAAAAAAATTCAAAATTAGAAGGAGATTTAGAGGATTCAAATCTTAAAATTAATAATGAAATCAAAAATATTTAAACTAGATTAGAAGAATCATAAAAGACAGCTGCTTCTATATAGGATTCTATAAGAGATAATGATGATATTGATAAAAAATAAAATCTAGAAATTGATGAATTGTAGAAATCAGTCAAAAATTTATAAGATAGACTTAAGTAATTGGCTCAATTACCTGCTTGACAGTATTATTTAATTATATTTATATATATTTTATCTTCAATGTCATAGGATCTCTATAGTATTAGGAATTTTAAATTAAAAATAAATCCTTATTTTAAAAATGGCAGAAGAATAAATAGTGACTGTGAAATTTGCTAATCAACCTAAACTATTTGGCAAATGGGATTATGATGAAGTTCAAGTTACAGATTAATGTTTCAAAGATTACATTGCAGTCTAAACTTCAAAATCTAGAGTTTTTGTTCCTCATACTGCTGGAAGGTATCACTTTCATTCTAAAATAGATATCAACGAAAGAAATTTAGAAAAGCATAATGTCCTATTGTAGAAAGATTGGCTGGTGCACTCATGTTCCATGGACGTAATACAGGTAAAAAAGTAAAGGCTGTTGCTATCATCAGACATGCATTTGAGATTGTACATTTGTTAACTGGTAAAAATCCACTTTAAGTCTTGTCTTTGGCTGTACAAAGAGGTGGAGCCAGAGAAGACTTCACAAAGGTTGGCACAGGTGGTGTTGCTAAATAATAAGCTGTTGATGTTGCTCCAATAAGAAGAGTCAATGAAGTAATTATGTCAAAATATACTTCATTTAGGCAGTCCACAATTTAGCAAAAGGTGTTAGAGAATCAGTTTTCAAGAAAATGAAGACTATTGCAGAAGCTCTTGCTGATGAGCTTATTGCAGCAGCCAATGAAGATGGATAAAAATCATACACCATTAAAAAGAGAGATGAACTTGAAAAAGTAGCAAAAACCAATCGTTGATGCTTAATACAATAATAAATATATTATATTACAAATAAAATAATATAATTGTCTAATGTCTATCAATTAATATCTTAATATATTTAGAAATTATTAGTAAAAATTCTAATATATTTTATTTTAATTATTTAATTATTATTATTTTTTTAGTGTAAAAATAATTTATTGAAAAAAATATACATATATAAAAATAATTCAATAATATGGCTTTAAATCCACCTATCACTTAAACTGGGGTTCCATTAAGAGTGGACCAAGAGTTTTTTATATTGTATAGAAATGAAATGGAAGGATAATTTAAGATTGAAACTATGGGTAAATTTAAAGCAAGAGGAAAAGTAAGTTATTGTTAAAATTTAGGTATTTGTCACAACATGCAGAATTGTTTTTGTAAATGACAATTTTTAAAGGGAATCTTTTAAGTCTTTTGATATTCCCTTGGCTTATTTGAGTGCTGAGAGATTTCGACAACCAATATTAGGAAGTAATTTTTTAGAGGGGGATGTTGATCCATTATATAATCTATTACCAGGAAGAACTCATTTTAAATTATGGTTCAAAGCAGGAGGTAGGAATCATTTAACATACTAGGGTGTGATAGGTTTCTAAGGATATTATTTTCTGTATTAACATAAATTAGAAGAGCACGAGGTTCTGGATAACGAGTTCCTGATGCTCGTATGATGGAAAACTTTGCAAGAACTTAAAGTTAAGCCTTTGTTGATCCTAATGATCCAAGTGTTATCTATGTACAATAACCTCAGTTGCTGTAATAATCTTATGGAAATACAATTTGGGGCATTCCGTAAAATCGAAATTAAGTTTCTCCAATAGGGGCACCCATTAATAAGATGCCACAATAACAATATTAATAGCCACCTATGAATCAACAGTATTAATAGCCTTCTTAAGGTTATCAATAATATTAGTAGAATCCTTAAGGTTAACAATAATTTTAATAGAATCCACAATAGAATTTCTAAAATGTACCTTAAATGGGTATTCCTGTTAATTATAAAATGGGATATTAACAATAACCTTAAACAAATTACATTCAACCTGGAATTTAATAACCATAGTAGTATATTAATTAACAAACTAATCCATATTTTCAATAAAATCCTTCATAGAATTAGGCAATCAGTCTTTCTATCGAGCCAAATCAATAATAATAATAATAGTAATCATCATAAACATATGAAAATTAATCACCATAACAAGTAAATTAGAATGAAGTTCCTTCCATATAATTAAATCAGAATTTATCAAATACTTAATTAGAATAAAATAATAATTAATAATCACCTATTTAAAATAATGATCAAGTACCTTAAAACTAACCTTAAGCTGATTAGGTTAGGAACCAACCAAATACAGCTTATTACTTTGGTTTTTGGGGTCCATAATTACAATCGAAATAAAATGAAATATTATGAAAAATTCAATCTGATATATTTCATTTAAATAAGTATTCATATTCATAATCAAATTTGGGACTCATCTGTTTCTTGTATAACACTATAATAATTTAATAAATATTTACTTCTGAAGATTTTCCTTAACTTGATTGACCAATAATTCATAATCTTATGGACCAACTCCCCAAACTTTACAGAATGATTAAACTACTTCCTCAACATTATCATTTCTTCTCAATGCTAATCGTCCAACCTTTCTAGGTCCCAATTTTATATCAATATAAAGGATTGGTAATTATTTTTTAAATTATCTTCTCTATAACATTTCTGGAGGTGAGAATGGTTGATTCTTAACTTTCTCATAGTTCTCTCCACTAGGTTTATGATTTAATTTTAGATCTTATAAATGTCTTTTATCATTAGCTCTTCTAATTCTTTCTATTGCTTCCCAATATCCCCCTACTCCAGTTTATTGTGATTCAGGCATAGAATAATTAATTTGAGGATGAAAAGAACATTTACTATATTCTGATTCTTCTTTCTCTTGTTCAGCCAATTTAGCTCTTTCTTCTATTTCCTATCTATTCTTCACTTAATATAACCTATCGATCACATTTGGTAATTCTTTTTTTGAGATAATTTATGGTTTAAATGTACATTACTACATATCTTTCATAAATTTTTCTTATTTTAAAAATTCTATCTTTTGATTGGATAATTCTTTTTTTTTATATAATTCATTTATTCTACTTTCAGCAAGTCCTTATGAAATTTATGATGATGATTCTTAATTTTCCTTTTTGCCTGATTATTATTATTACAAAGCTTCACTAATAGGATTGATTGTTGGTTTAAAAGTCAAAGTCTTTTCATAAGTTTCAATTAGATTTTATGCTAAAGATGCTTTTAAATATCCTATTTTAGCACCAGATAATCTAGTTTTTTGATATACTTAAAATTCAGAGCAAAATTTAAAGATAGCTTCATAATCAATTTCTTTCTCAGAAATCTTCTCTAAATATTCTTTAATTAAAATAGCACATTTAGATGGTTCTAATTAATTGGGATCCAAGATGATTCTAAAAAGACAAAATGCTGCTTGTATATCAGCCTTTTCTTCATCGTTAGAAATAATTGCAAATGCTTTCTCATGTAAATCTACTTCTTATTGTCTACCTTAAAGATTTGGTGTTACTTTTGCATAGGATTGTTGAGACCTTGTGCCTCTAACTGATAATCTTGATTGTACGAGATAGCTTGGAATATGTCTAACAATGTAAATAATCGTCCTAATTGTTAGAAATTAATTTGACCACTATTTTATTCATCGACTTCTTTTAATGTCTATATTTGCAATATGAAATACTTCATTTAATTTACGTTCCAATCGAGACACTAAAATTTTAGTACTTGATTGACTGACTAATTTTTGATTTCCCTATTCTATTTTATTACTCTTTTTATTTGACTTAGCATTTTTTGCACATATTTCTTCAATCAACTCTTTTTCTCTGTCAGATAAATTTATCATTTATTTTTATTTATTCCTATATATATCTAATATTAAACATAATATTCATTATAAAAACATCATGCTCACTATGCTAGAACTACTCTATATTTTCATCTATACCATGTAGTAAAACCTTTCTCCTTCCAATTTTTTACAATTAAAAACTTACAATCTCTAGAATTATAAAAACTATATTCACAATTCGTGAATTTTATTGATTACTATAAATCTAATTCCCTATTATTTAATTTAAATATTCGTAAAGTTTTTTTTATATTTATTAAACAATATTTAACTTTCCTACTCAAATCTAATTTAATTTTCATGAAAAAAGTCAGTATCCATTCCTAATTTTAAATTATTAACTCTTATCAATTTTCTACCCCATCTATTCCATTAATATAGTGTTAAATTTTCACAATTGTTAGCTTAAATTACAAACATATCTTAATCTAAAAAACTCGCTATTGTCTAAAGACTAGAATATGTTATTCTTATCTTATATGAAATATACCATTTATAACTATCACAACTTCTTGCTATAAGTATTATACTATGCATTCCAATCAATAATTCTTTCTCTGAATTACTTAAACTTAAACTCTAAATCTTTTTTTTTAACTCAAAATAGAAATGAGTTTTCCATAAGTTTTTAGACTTTCTTTTTTTCCAAAAATGCAAGGATCCTACCTATGAAAATATTATTCTTGTTTCATCTTTAGTAAATATTAGGAATTTAATTCCCTCTTCCAAACAAATCTTATTTTATCTTTCTCAAAGGCTATTTTCATTAAGTGACCAAAAACTTATTCCATATCCAATAGTAATGAATGTTTTGCCTGAATTCATAAATTTTATTTGATTTATGAGCGATTCTTAATTTGAAATTATTTAAGTCTTTATAATCTGACCATTGTTTTAGATTTTATAAATATAAATGAATGTCCAATTTAATCCAACTAATATTGATGAATCAAAATTGATAGTAAAATATTTAAATGATTCATCATCTATTTTCTCTTATTAATTTACAATCTCAAACTTTTAAAAGTATTAATTAATCTTAGTATTCATATATTGGATATTATTATTTTTATTATAAATTATGTATAATAATGGACAATTAATCATAATCAAAATTTCCAATTAGAATCTGTAGCCATAGCCCAAATGAATTTATTTCTTAAAGTTTTTGAAAACACTCTTTCTATGGGAACATCATGTACTTTACAAAATGCCACACTTATTCTAGGATCATTATAATTTGTTTTAGATGTTCCTAAAGCAATCTCCTTATTTTCTTCTTTCTTTTCTAAACATTTCAACTCCTTTTAATATTTTTCCTAAGTCTTCTATATCATCTATTTGATCTTATCATGTTACCCTGGGAACTTCTTTATAAAGATACTATTCTTCTTCTAAGATCCTTCTTCTAATTAAATTTCCTCTTCATATTCATTTGGATTCTTCTTCTTATAATGTTATTCCAATTCTTGTATATATGTTTTCATGCATTCTAATTTAGTATTGATTTTCTTCTTAGTTAATTCAAATTATTTTGAAATAGTTTTTTAATGATTACATAAGATAGCAACCTATTTGTTAGCATTATCATAGAAATCAACCTAAATATATAATTAAATATTACTTTTTATTAAATTGAATGACCATCTAAAGTACCACCTAAATCAAGTTATTATTGAAGTGTAAAACTTGCATTATAAGTTCTAAAAACCTTTGCTGTCAATCCTTCCATTTATTTTTTTAAAAAATCATTCAAATCATCAACACTTATATCACTAAATAAATTATCTTCTGGTTATTTTCCTTTAATAAATAATTTAAGATTTTTCCAAATCTAATGTGCTAATTTAACTTCATTATTATATCTCATAGAATCCTTACCCAAAAAATCAAAGGCAACTACATCATCTTCCTTCAATTTTATATGTTCTACTCTTAAACTACAACAACCAACTGTATCTGCTTCATCTTCATCTTTCTCATTTCCTACTCTTAATGCCAATTTATCTATTAAATAAGTTGCTGTTCCTAATTATCTTTCTTTAATTGAATCAGATTATAATTTCTTTGTATAATTTTCTCTAATTTAATCAATACAATTCTTCAATCTCCTTGCCTTTTCATATTTCCTTTTATCATTCATCTATTTAAATCTCGAAGTGGCAGCAAATTAAACATATTTATGATTATCTTTCCTAATACTTGAATCCACATAAGAAAATAACCAAGTAACATCATTTCTATGTACAATCTTACCCCAAGAATGACCAGGCAATTTGCATTAAGGTACTGGAGCCTAAGTACTTAGATTTACTGTTAATTCTTCTGGAAATATTCTAGCTTTCAATAATCCAGCTTTTGGATGTTCACCACGTCCCTTGAATAAAGTAGGTTATTCCAATGTGTAATTACCTACTCTTTCTAAACAACCATCAACTAAAGCATATCCATAAAATAATTCTCTTTAATCTCTTTCTAATTTCTCTTATTTTTTTTATTCATCTGATTTATTTAATCTCAATAATCTTTACTATTCCAAATATTCTTTTATCTTAGTGAAATCAGCATTATCCAATTAAAACCCTTCAAATTTTGTTTGCATAAGTGATTCAAAATTCTTCCTATAAATTTCCTTAAACTCATATGGAGATCCAATCGATTATGCCCAATAAGTACAAAGTTCTTCTTATTCTTCTGTTAATGTTATTAATTTGCCATTATAAATTAGACCTACATTATGTCTCTTATAAAATGGGGGAAACAAAACTCCATGATGTTCTAAATACCTCCATTCTTGACCCTATTGTTCTTCTTCTTCTGATTCTTCAGGATTGGCCTCTTCCCACCAATTATGCGATCTTGCTTGAAATCCACCTAAACGAATCTCTTTGTATTCATCTATTTTGATTTTCTTGTCGCCCATTTATATGAAAATAATTTAATTTCTTATATTTCAAAATTAAATGCCTGATCTATAAATATGAACTAATATGATTAATAATAAACTAAATATCATAATAAGAATTTGTCATCTTAGCCTCTCTTAATTTTGTTAAAGCCTCTCACAATAACCTTATAAATATTATTATTATTAAATAATGTAACAGGAAGAGAGAAGAATTACCAAAGAGTACTTGAAAAAGCTTTTAAGAAAAGAATTTAAGCTCTATTACACAACTCCTGAGCTCAATGATTGTCTCTATTTGCATTACAAAGGTTTTGATAAGATTGAGAATCTTGAAGAGTTCACAGGATTAAAAGTTATTTACTTAGAGGGAAATGGTCTAAACAATATTGAAGGTATATTGAAATTTGTATCCTAATAGGACTTGATTGTTTGACTTCTTTGAAATGTTTATATTTATAAGAAAACATTATTAGAAAAATTGAAAACTTACACATGTTAACAGAGCTAATTAATTTAAATCTAAGTGATAATATGATAAGCAAGATTGAAGGGTATAAATAGTAAATTTAAATGTTTATAGGTTGGAATAATGTTAAAAATTATAGACTCTTTAAATAAAAAGAAATAGAATAGGATTGAATGGACTAAGTGATTTGGAAGGATTACTTTGCCTACCAAATTTGTCTGTGTTGGATGTATCAGATAATAAAATAGATGACCCCAATGTTTTAGATGAAATATTTTTAAAAATGCCATAATTATCAGTGTTGTATTTCTAGAACAATTCTGCTGGAAGGTAAATACAACATTATCGAAAAACTCTCATTAGTAGAATTAAGACCTTAAAGTATTTAGATGACAGACCTGTGTTTGATGATGAAAGAAGTAAAATATTTATATATAAAATATTAAGGATTTGCAGAAGCTTTTTCAAAAGGAGGATTAGATATGGAGAGAGAAGAGAGATAAAAGTATAAAAAAGAATAAGAAGAAGAACATATGAGATAACATTAGAATTTTAAAGATATGATTCGTAAATATAGAGAGGAATAATAATAATTACAAGAATAATAATAATAAGAATAATAATAAGAATAATTATAATAAGTAGATAATGCTTCAGATAATGAAGAACCTTCACATTTATCAACTTATAATACTTAATCAAATACTAGTGATATTAGATCATCTGCTCAATAATCTGCTTAGCATTCAGAACACTAATCAGAAAAACACTCAGATAAGTAATCAGATAATCAATCTGAAAATGCCTCAAGAATTGCAGATGGACATAGTGAACATAGAAGTATAGATGGTGATTAGAAGAGTGTTGATGGAGCTAGTGAACATGGAAGTGAATAAGTGGAAATTAATACAATTGGTAATTTTGGACAGTCAACTCAACTTGATGAAATTGATTGATATATATGTAAATAAATATAAATGGAAGATTATCAAAATGCTATTAAAAATGTTAATTTTAGGTTAATAAAAGCAAATAATCAATGCTTGCATATGAAAAATTTAATAATTTTTTTTTTAAATACCTCATAATTATATATATATATATCAAAAAGAATTTATTGAATTATGAGATTATTTGATAAACATTTTTTAATAGTCTTTTTTTAATATCTTAAGATTAATAAAATGATTAAAATAAAAATATGTAAAGAAAAGGTTATTTGAGAAGTATATTTAATGGATGGGGAAATAATATATAAGATGATGGAAATTTTGTGGATTCAGAAAAAAAATGAAATTAAATTAAATTCATTTAGTAATTACTTATATAGTCTACTCTGAGTATTTTTATGTTCTCAAAGCAATTATTTTATCCTATATGAAAAATATTTAATTATTCATTCCATTCTTTATGCAGCAGTATTATATTTAACAGTATTTTATTTAAATTTGTTTTTATATCTATCAGATTCTTTATTAGTTTATGGTTATGCTTGACTATTTTGATCTAAAGCAAATAAATTAACTGGAGCCTGACTAGTCATCATAGATGTTTATGAATTTTGAGCTGGTTATGCTGAAAATAAATCAATGGTACGTGGTTTATTTTAATCATCAGCTGAAAATGATCCTCCTCCCAAAGAATTAGTTTAAAATAAGAAATTATTATTATTATTATTAATAGTTTTTGATTGATTCATTCCAAATAAATCATTAGAATATGATTAACTTTATTAAAAGGGTTGATTTTATGTAAATGGTGATTAAGTTTAGAATGAATTATTTTGATTAAAGACATTCTAACTAATTTAATTATTCATAAATTGATTTGAAGATGGTTAAATTTATTAAGAGAAAAAATTTTCATTAGTAAATACACTTTATTATGGTTGTGTTTAATTTTAAAATGGAAAAACAGGTTATTATTATGGTTATTATGTAATAAAAGGAGCTTGAAATTAATTTTATATTGGTTATGATTGAAATAGATTAAATGTTGATTAATTTTAAGATATAATTGGTTATTAATTAGTTATCCAAGGTGCACTAAATAGAGGACTTTCTATATTAGAAGTAAAGGGATTAACTTCTATGACAGATTATTATGTTAATGGTAATGATTATGGTAATGGTTCTGTTTTTTATTGAATGATAGGTTCTTATTTTACTTCTATAGGTGGTTCTTATTATTTTTATTAAATAGGTTCTTATTATTATTATATTTATTCATCTGGAATTTTAATTATATTTTATTATAATTGAATTAATGGTTTTTATTATTCTTCTTTATTTAGGATTGAAGAATTAGGTGTTTCAATTTTTGGATTAAATTCAAATTCTTATTTTTTTATTTAACAAAATTTTGATAATGGTTATTTCTTTATTACAATATTTTCAGATGCACTTTGATTATCTTCTTCAGTTGGTTTAATTGTGTTATCTGATTTTTAGAAAGCTTATCTACCTTTTTCATATATTGGTTCTTCTTGATCATCAAAGAGAAAACTATCAGCTCTTCTAATTGAGATTTATGATGACTTTTTCTTTTTGTCTTCAATTGGATGAATCTCATTAATTACACTAATAGGTTTATCTTCTAAATAAGATAGAAATTGTTTCTTTTAAAAGTTGATTGATGCCTATTTTTCTCTTGATTAGGAGAGTATTGAAGGATCATAAACTTAATTTTTAGTTGGTTTAGATTAAATTTTATATTAAGTTGGATTAGGGAATTCATTATATGAACTCCATCTATATGATGAGCAATCTTAAGATTAATCTTCCCTCTTCCATCTTGGATTACATGTTTTATGATCAATTGCAGGTTTCTTGAAATATTAATAGAATGCAAAATTACTTCATCTTCATTAATTTAATATTGAATGGTTGGACATTTAGAGAAATCAGTTCCTTTGACAATAGTTTTGTAATATTCATTTAAACGTATAAGAGATTTCTTATAAGGATTAAGACGTTCTTGTTTTTTTTCAATTTGAACAAATTTGTTTCTGATGATGCATTATGAGTTTGAAGATTTAAGTTCTTGAGGAATGGATACTTAAGATGATTAATCAATTTATGGACTAGCATTTAAACCTAAGAAGGATTTGAAACTCTGTCTCATTCTTTCGAAAGACATTAAAATCAAATTTAAAATTATTCATTCAATTTATTTATATTTATTTTAAGTTCAAATAAAGTTTAATAAAGTAATCCCAATGAGAAATTAATTATTTAATTTAAATAGAAATGACTAGTATATGTGAACATATTAATGAATAACACATCACTTGGTCAGTATAGGGTTAAATGATATATAAAGATCAATGTACTAGATGTTTTGTAGAAGCTAAAAGTGAAAATGGTATTTAAGTGTGTTTGAAATGTTTTAATGGAGGTTGTATTGAAATGCATAGTCCTTAACATAGTGATTAACATAATCATTTCATTGTGTTAAATATTAGATTATATGAAATAGAATAGCCATAATAGAAAGTGGAAGATATAAATAAATTAGTAATAGCAGATATTCCATAATTGTAAAGTGAAACAAGTGTGACATGTTTGAAATGTCAGAAAAAATTAGATTCTCCAGAATTGGATGGATTGGTATAATCAATTAAATAAGCAAATTCTGCATTTTAAAGATAAGCAATAGCCTAATGGGAACATACAGCTTAACCATGTGAACATACTTTAACAATGGAATAGATACCATTAGTTGAAAAAAATCTATAAAAATGTAGAAGTTGTCATTTATCATCTAATTTATGGTTATGTTTATATTGTGGACATGTTGGTTGTGGTAGAAAGATGTATGATGGATCAGGAGGAAATAATCATGCAGTTGATCATTCTAAAGACTATTAACATCATTTAGTAGTTAAATTAGGAACTATTACATCTGATGGTAAAGGTGATGTATATTGTTACAAATGTGATGATGAAGTTATAGATAATTTTCTTAAAGAACATTTGGCTACTTATGGAATTGAAATAGAAAAATAAGTGAAAACTGAAAAAACAATAGCTGAATTAACATTGGATGCTAATTTAACATTGTAATTGAGTAAATTAATAGAAGAAGGTTAAATATTAGATCCTATTTTTGGACCTGAATTTACAGGAATTGATAATATTGGAAATACATGTTATATGAATTCAGTTGTATAAGTATTATTTAGCATACCTGAATTTTAATAATTATACTCTCTTGATCATTAATTTAATTGTACTAATTTACCATATAATTGTACATTATGTCAAATTAGTAAAGTTAATCATGGTTTAAATAGTGGTGATTTTTCAATCAAAAAAGTATCGAAATCTGCTTTAGATATTGAAGGAGCATAAAAAGATTTCTATTAAGATGGAATTAGATTGTATGATTTCAAATAATTAGTAGCTAAAGGTAATTAACATTTTCTATCTAATCATTAATAAGATGCATTAGAATATTGGCAATTATTAAATTCATTCTTTTAGAAAACAGAAAAATAATATAAATTATAATAATTATCATCTATTTTCTCATATGATTAGACAACTATACTAAAATGTGTTAATTGTGGAGGACATAAAGTTAATGTTGTTAAAAATTAAGAATTTAAAGTACCTGTTGAATAACCTACTTAAGAATAAATTGATCTCTATCATATACAAGAAAAATAGAAATATGAAGAGAGAATTAAAACAATGAAACCAGAAGATATTAAACCATTTTAATTAAATGATTTACCTGAGTATGACACAACATTTGAAAAGTCCTTGTAATTAGTAAAACAAGGAGAACGTGTAGATATGTTCTGTCCTAAATGTTAATCTCTATAAGTATTTGTTAAATAAGAATACTTTAAAACATTTCCAAAATATCTATTTGTACCTGTTATAAGATTTGTTTAAGAGAATTGGGTTCCTAAAAAATTGAATGCCTCTATTAAGATTTAACAGTTCTATGATTTAGCTGATTTCAAAGAACCTGTACTCTAAGACATAGATGCTTTAAAAGAGTAAAATTTATAGGAATACACAGAAGATAACTTATAAACTTTAATGGGAATGGGATTTGGTGAAAATAGATGCAAACGAGCACTAATTAAATATAAGAATGATGTTGAAGCTGCTATGATGTTTATTATGGAATCTTTAGATGATCCAACTCAAGATTAACCATTATAATAGAAACAACAAGGTCCTTAAATAAGTGAAGAATTTGTAGAATAAATAGTTGCAATGGGTTTCAATCAAGATTAAGCCAGATTTGCATTATCTAAAACAGTATATTTATAGTATCTATATATAAAAGGATAATAATTTAGAAAGAGCTATGGATTATATATTTAATCATGACTTAGAATTAGAAATGAAATAGCCACAAGAGAAATAATAATAGAAGTAGGATCAATTTGAAAATCAAACATCTAAATATGAATTGTTTGGTATTAACTTTCTCTCTTATATATTTTAGCTTGTATAGTTCATTTAGGAAAATCTGTTCATTGTGGACATTATGTGTCTTACATTAAAAAGAATGGAGAATGGATTCTATACAATGATTCTAAGGTTGCCAAATCCGCTGAGCCTGCATTAAATAAGGGTTATATGTATATCTTCAGAAGACTAGATTGAATAAGGTTATTTTGATAATTGTAATTTTCACAATAAAAATTATTTTTATGTATAATACTTCCTTCTATCTTATTTCCCCTCAACCAACTTATATTAGATATATACAACCACCAGTTAAAATGATTATTAAGCCATAAAATATCCAAATAACACATTCTGTACTTTCATAAAATCTATTACAATAGCCAATATCCACAACTCGAATATATCATACTTAACCAATAATCCCTATTCGACATGGCAATTCTATTCATCAATCTTATACAACTAGAACCATTGTACCTACATCTTAATAAATGGTATTAAATAATACCTCCTATTAAGAATAACAGAATGTTAGATCTTCCATTCCATATCAAATATAATAACAACCAATTTCAAAATCCTTTTATTAATAATAACCAGTTACTCCATAAGTTTAATCTAATTAATCCAAACCACCTCCAAAATCTATATCTAATCATTAAACAACTCCATAATATTAACATAAACCACAATACTCTTAACCTCCAATCCTATCTTAATAGGATGATGATCTAGAAAAGAAGTTCCAAGATGCAATCGATAAAACTAAGGATTTGGTATAGAAGTATAATAAACCACAACCAAAATAAGAAGAACAAAAGTAACTCTAAGATTTAGCCCTATAATATGAAGATGGATATATTTATAGAGGATAAGGATATGAACCAGCCACAAGAGAAGGATTTGGAGTATTGATAGATTAAAATGATAATGAAGTATATAGTGGATATTGGTTAGACAACCAATATCATGGATAAGGAAAACTTATCAATTATTGTGCAGAAGAAATAAATGATCCTTTTGATTATAGAGATCTTAGTTTAATAGGGAATGGTTGGTTAAGTTATGAAGGAGAGTTCTTTTAAGGGAAGATGCAAGGAAATGGTACATTGTATCTAACCAATGGAGAATGTTATGAAGGATAATTTAATGATGGTATGATTGAGGGGAAAGGAGTATTCATGACATAAGATGGATAATAAATTGATGGAATTTGGAGAGAAGGTGTATTAGAACATTGATTGATATATATTAAATTTAATAACTTATAAATTATTTAATAGTATAATTTATATCGATATTTAATTTATGATTTAAGAATAAGAACACATTGTCACATTAGTTATTAATTAGTCAATTGAGATGGGTGAATTTGGAATATAGGAAGCAATTCAACTATTTGAACTCTTTGGATTGCCATATTAAGAATTGTTCAAATAGTATTTCCCTATAATATAGTTTCCAAAGAAATATGAAATTACATCTTAAACACTACCAAATTATCCTTTTGTGGATGTATAATTGAGGGATCTAGATTTAATTCCAAAAGTTTTGAATCGATCCATCTTGATTCATGACATATTATATACAATCAGTAGAGGCAATACATTAGATGATTTAACTAAGAATATATTACCTTAAGCTATGCAATATATCTAAAATCCAAATCTAACTTGTAAATGTGATATTATTACATCATATTTCAAAATCACTTAAGAGAAGAGAGTTGAATTAATGGAGTAAGTATTTGGAGAGAAGGGATTTAATTGTTAAAATACTATTAATTTAACAGAACCAGACATACTATATTATTTGATTATAACTAAAGATCAAAAATATATTGCTGGTTGTACATTAACTAAGAAAAAGAAGAGAAGAGAAAAGAATTTTGCAAGAAACTATGAATTGCCAAATCGTATATATTTAGGTCCAGTTTCTTTGGCTCATGATTTAGCATTTTTGATGGCCAATTAAGCTTAAGTGTAAGAGAATGATTTAGTATTTGATCCATTTGCAGGAACAGGCAGTTCTTTAGTTGCTTGTTCTCATTTTGGTGCAATATGTTTTGGTTCAGAAATAGATGGATATGTAATGTATATAAGTTAAATTATTAGTTAATGAAAGGGCATTGTATTGGATACATCAATAAGAAGAGTACTTATCTCAAAGATCCAAATTATCAATAAGTTAAACCTTACATAAATTTGAATTTTCAATAATACAATCTTCCTATCCCAAATTTGATATAAACTGATGTTCATTTACCAACTTTCAATCCTAGAGTGGATGAATTTTTTGATGCAATAATTTGTGATCCTCCTTATGGAATAAGAGCATCAATATAATAAGATGGAAATGAGTAGGATCTATAAGCTAATAGAACTGCCATCTATAGAAGAATGTTTGAAGTAGCAAGGAGAGTATTAAGAAGAGGAGGTAGACTTGTTTATTTGTATCCTTTATTTAAAGGAATGGAAAAAAAAGTAGAAAAGGAGGATGGATTCGAATTAATTGATTTTAGAGAATAGAAGATGGTTGATAAAAGAAGTCGATTATTAGTTACAATGGAGAAATTGTGAATAAAAATATATTATCTAAATGTCAAATTAAATTACTCATCAATGCAAAGTTGAATAAATATACTCCAAATATTCTTATGAATAGATTTTCATAAAATTTTAATTTATTTCCTCCTAACAATTTTATGTTATCATAATTCTTAGATTTATTCAATTTATATCCTACAAATTCAGGTATCAACAGAAATGTCCATACAATAATAGGCATATAATTTGATTTATCATATCCATTCCATATATTAGTTTCAAATTACCCATTTAATATATAAGATTTATCAAAAATCCAATGAGTTAAAGTTCTTCCTGAAAATATAAACATATAAAAATAAACAATCCAAAATAAATGTTCCCAACATGCTCCATTTTTACCCTTTCTTGTTAAATTTGTCTCTTCCATTGATACAAATGGTTTCAAACTATCTGGAGTTGCATAATATATTACTCTTCTAAAAAATACAGTAAATACAATTGATATATTATTAATTCTAAACATTATCAAAAAAAACAAGCAAAACCAATAATCAAATCTTGCCATGTCTCCTTAAATTAATGTTCCAACTCTTGTACCTATTATCAACAATTAACCTTAATAAATGTATAATTCACTATATTTTGTTAATGATAATGATAAATCCATAATAATTTCCATTCCCAAATCTAAAAATGCATATAAGAACATATAATATTCATGCCAAGCCACAGAATTATGATTTCTTAAAGATTATTTTATTTAAGGCAATAGTTTAAAACATACCAATAACAAACCAATTATTGTTATATCATATAAGAAATAACTTAAACCTTTTAAAAGTTAACTTGGCCATGTCTTCATTCTAAATGTATTGAAAAATACAACAAAACCAATTATATAGACATAAACAATAAATAGCCAATCTTCATTGAATCCAACCCAAAATATCATTATAAAATCTGTTAAGATTGTCATTATTATTAAAACAAAATATTCCATTAAAGGTCTTCCATTCTTTACTTGTATTAACTTATTTCCTAATACCAAATTGTACAATATATGACCTTTGCAAAATACTATCCCTAATTTAAAAAGCTGTTTATTATTAATGATAATCTTACAATCTATTATTTGATAAATGACCATAATCTAACCCAATAATTAGAACAAATAATCCCATCAATAAAACAATATTCACCAATCTCATTCTAAACAACTAAAATTAACACTTCAATAACAAATGATATTAAAATAGGAATTACAGTCTCTCTTGCTAAAAACTTTATTATATTCTTGTTTTCCATAAATATCAAACTTATTTAATCTCCTATTCTATCATAATAGAATGCATTTATTTTACGAAACCCTTTTCCTTTATTATTTAAAGTAATATTTGATATAATTGATTAACTTAAACTATGTTAATTTATTGGAATAAGTTTTCTATTTGTTGATTTATAAGTCTAAAGATTATTCCTTTGATTTGAAGACATACTTACAAAATTCAAAGTTAAAGGTTTCTCTTCTTGCATTTCTGTATTCAATTATTCAACTTATGCAATTTCCTTTTTAGCCTCAATAGATATGACTTCCTATTCAGATGCTTCAAATTTTTAGCTTTTTTGAATATTCTGTTATTTCTAATATGTTTCATCCTAATTAAATTCAGACTCTAGGTCCCCTTCAGAATTTATTGTTTAATCCTATTATTCTTTAATCTTAATTGATTCCTATTGTTGTTGTTTAGCACTCTAAAATTTCACACTTGAAGAGGATGCATTAGATAAATGCATAGCTTATATATTTTAAAATTAATTAATTTAATATTATTTCATATTATTACTAAAAAATACAATTTATGATTGTATTTTGTAATTATATATAATATTCTTATTAATTATAATAATTAGTAATTAAATGTTTCTAGAATTAAATAAGATATAAATTTTTATGGTGTTATTATAAATGAATAATTAAAATTAATTTACTGTTTATCTATTAAATTTAAATAATAAATATATTAACAATCAATTAAGTTTATTGAAGGATTCTAATTTTTATTAACTCTTATATTGATCAATTTTACCTAAGACTCCCAAAGTAGTATAATCTTATTTATTTGACATCAATCCTGCTGTCATTGTAGTCATTCTTTTAATATTTCTCATTAATTATTGTTTTTCCTCTTTAGTTTTACAATTTGATCCTTTAGATTATTATGAATCAGATCCAACAGTTTAGAATTATTATTAACTTATATACTTCATAGTTTAAGGCATAGAAATTTGAGGTAATCCCATTGGACTTATTGATAAACTATTAATTTATTATTGTAAGTCATCAATTATCATATTTTATTTTGATAATTTATCTTAATAATCTTCATTAATAATATCAATTTCTTTAGCATTATTTTCTTCCATTTCTGCTTATTATTCTTTTAATTTTGTAATTTAAATAGTTAATTTATCAAGTTCTTCTTTAAGATCTTAATTTTAATCTCTAAGTTCTCTTATTTATTATTCAAGATTTCTAGTTTCTTCACTATATTATAACATCTATTTAGTCAAATGATGTTATATATCAGCATCAGTTTGTATTTATTGTAATAAATTATTAATTTTCTAATTATCACTTTCATTAGAGATATCTGAATCTGAATCATTGCAATTTCTAGCACTATCTTTTTGATCATTAATTAATTTATGTAAATCTTCAATCTAAGAATGTAATTTGAAAATAACTTAATTTTTAGTTTCTAATAATTCATTTTTTAATTATAATTCTATTAAATTATATATTATAAATAATTACCATTTTCTAAAAATGTGATTTAATCTTCATCATTAATTTATATTTTTTCATTATTTTAATTAGTTTAACTCATACATCTACTTCTAATTCTTATATGCTTAAATCTTTCTTAAAATTCCATATCTATTATATTTGTTTATTATGTATTTAGAGATTTATCATATTAACATTCAACATCAATTAATTTTTTTTTATTAATAAAAATACTTTTACCACATTAACATTTTATAAATTCCTCATTTATTTAATCGTGAATTATTTATAAATTGTCTATCAAATCAGATGAATGATAACTCTATTATTATTAATCACTATTATTTTCAAGTTTTTAATTTAATACAATATTTTATGAATCATCTTGTTATTGATCAACCTGACATTAAANTAAATTTTTATGGTGTTATTATAAATGAATAATTAAAATTAATTTACTGTTTATCTATTAAATTTAAATAATAAATATATTAACAATCAATTAAGTTTATTGAAGGATTCTAATTTTTATTAACTCTTATATTGATCAATTTTACCTAAGACTCCCAAAGTAGTATAATCTTATTTATTTGACATCAATCCTGCTGTCATTGTAGTCATTCTTTTAATATTTCTCATTAATTATTGTTTTTCCTCTTTAGTTTTACAATTTGATCCTTTAGATTATTATGAATCAGATCCAACAGTTTAGAATTATTATTAACTTATATACTTCATAGTTTAAGGCATAGAAATTTGAGGTAATCCCATTGGACTTATTGATAAACTATTAATTTATTATTGTAAGTCATCAATTATCATATTTTATTTTGATAATTTATCTTAATAATCTTCATTAATAATATCAATTTCTTTAGCATTATTTTCTTCCATTTCTGCTTATTATTCTTTTAATTTTGTAATTTAAATAGTTAATTTATCAAGTTCTTCTTTAAGATCTTAATTTTAATCTCTAAGTTCTCTTATTTATTATTCAAGATTTCTAGTTTCTTCACTATATTATAACATCTATTTAGTCAAATGATGTTATATATCAGCATCAGTTTGTATTTATTGTAATAAATTATTAATTTTCTAATTATCACTTTCATTAGAGATATCTGAATCTGAATCATTGCAATTTCTAGCACTATCTTTTTGATCATTAATTAATTTATGTAAATCTTCAATCTAAGAATGTAATTTGAAAATAACTTAATTTTTAGTTTCTAATAATTCATTTTTTAATTATAATTCTATTAAATTATATATTATAAATAATTACCATTTTCTAAAAATGTGATTTAATCTTCATCATTAATTTATATTTTTTCATTATTTTAATTAGTTTAACTCATACATCTACTTCTAATTCTTATATGCTTAAATCTTTCTTAAAATTCCATATCTATTATATTTGTTTATTATGTATTTAGAGATTTATCATATTAACATTCAACATCAATTAATTTTTTTTTATTAATAAAAATACTTTTACCACATTAACATTTTATAAATTCCTCATTTATTTAATCGTGAATTATTTATAAATTGTCTATCAAATCAGATGAATGATAACTCTATTATTATTAATCACTATTATTTTCAAGTTTTTAATTTAATACAATATTTTATGAATCATCTTGTTATTGATCAACCTGACATTAAAAATCTTAAGATTTAATTTTAACATAATCACTATAAATTTGAATTGAAACTTCTTAACTATATAATTTTAATTAATTTTATTCCATTTTTTTTGTATTATCCTCATAAATTATAGTATTAGTTGTTGCATCAATCATATCATATTCTGTTTATGTTAAATTTTCAATTTATTCAACTGTTATTTAACAACCATTATCAACTTAAATTACAGATGATTCCAAATTACACAAAGACATTATAGTATCAGTTTGTATTTATTAATCAATTGTTTCAGGAATAACTTTTTATTTAATTGAATTTAATAATCCTGTAGTTTGTTAATCATTTTATTTTGATATATCATTATATTAACTTGATAGACATATAGAACCATCATTTTCATCTTTTGATTAAATTTTTTCTAAAATCAAGTTTATTTTATACATTTAACCTTTTCAATATACTTATCTAAATTGGTTTTGAATTTATTAGTATCCAATTTAGATTAAAAAGTGGATGCTAGTTTATCAAATGATTCAGAATGTTTAGAGTTATCAAATTGGTAATTACACTTTGAAAATACTTCTGAAAGTGCACCTAAAACATCTTTGGTTGGAATATAATATTACATATAATTATTAAAAGATAATAAAACTAAAATTAAATCAACTTTCAAAAGATGTTTCTAAAAATTTACTTTTATGCTTTTAAATAAAATCAACTTCAAAATCATCTACATCACATAAATATTTAAATGTTGCTCCTTTTTAAGTAATTAAAAATGTACTAACACAAATAGTGACTCTAACAATATTTTTAGATATTACCTTGATATTAATCCAAGTTTCTAATAAAATCTAAATGTTCTTGGCAATATAGCTGCACTAGTTAATCCAAAAAATGATCCATAATAATTCATTCTTATTAATTTCTTTTGAAGTTCTTAATATTGTTTTATTTATTGATCATCCATTTCATTTTCTAATGCTTTCATTATTTCACGCTTAGTATTTGTTGTTGTATTTTCTAATCCATTCTCTCTTAATTCTGTTTAAGCCTTTCTATATCTTGCTTATTACTCTACATATTTCATCTTATCTTTCATTTATTTACTTTTTTCTCTCTTCTCCTCTTTTGTTAATTCAGCCATTTATATAAATTAATAAAAATAATAGCAATTCATCTTGGAGCACCAAATGCTTCAGGCATTCTCTCTATTGTATATTTATGATTCTAGATGAACATTATTGGAACACCAGGAATTTTACGGATTCTACGTTTGAGATCCTTATCACAAGTGGCTACTATAAAACATCGATGTTGTTTCACTCTATTCACTAAACAATCATCAGCATAAGTTCCCTTATGATCACAAGTTAACTTCTCAAAACGAGGATCCTTAGACAATCTTAAAGCTAATCTTGTCTTTTGTCCCAACTTCTCTAATTCAGCAATAACACAATCAGAAATATATGGAATACATTTTCCTAAAAGACAATCCATTGTATTTTTAAAAATGTCTAATTTATTAGAAATGCTGAAATTTAAAAAATTTGTATCAAGTAAAATCCTATATGGAGGTCCTAGAGCTGGATTATGTCTAAAAAATAAGTGACTTGGTTCTTGTGGTCTAAAATGTAATAATAATAAAAATACAATTCTTTTATTTCCACATCATTAACACCTTTCTTTTTCTCTTCTTTAGGTTGTTCAAGATGTCTTTTTTAACATCTGGGATCCTTTTTAGTAATCATGCGCTTGATTGTTGCAAATTTCTTAGTTTTATGTGCTTTTCCCATATGTTAAAATTATAAATATTTTGATAAAGAAGTATAACTTCAATATATTAAAAATAAGGAGAACAGAATTAATAAAACCTCATTTATAATAATGTTCCTTTAATTCTTATACTTGAATCTTTTTGATCATGTCAATCTATTTCTTCAAAAATGTTTGTTTCTACTTATTTTTCATATTGTAAGGTGATTACAATAATTAAATTAGTTTCTTTGTTTAAATCATTCTAATAGTAGTGGGACTACTCTATAACTTTTAATTTGGAGATTTCCTTTAAACCTAATTACGTCCACATTTTGGACTGCCTGGACGACTTGAAGATGACTTCACAAACAAGAAACCTTTCTTAACATCAGGTAGTGTATCTCTACTAGGTTTATTAGTCTCCTATAAATTTTTAATATGATTGTTACTTAAGTTGAACCTGACATCAAAAGTGATACTTTCTTTTTTTTCTCCTCCCCATAAAATTGATAACTTAATTCCTTGTAAAATTCATCTATTTCATCATTATCATTCCCATCTTATAAAGGATCATAAGAATGAAGAGACAAACGTTCATCATCTGACATTTTTTCTTATAAAAATTAATAAAAATTCTTAATTAAACACCTATAAACGTTCTAAATAGACACTTATTAGCATTTCATAAATATTGTTAAATGGAACTTCTCTTATCCTTTATATTATCAATATACAATTTAATATGAAATATAAAGAATGTTCTAAATCCAATATATTAAATGTAGTTAAATAAAATTTAATTTATTTCACATTTTACAAAATGCGATCAAATTTATTGGATTTATATATATCTAAAATTTATTGTATTTTAACATGATATAACAATCATATTTACTTTTTTAAGATTAACAATTATATATATTAAATATAATAATATTTAAAATGATAACAACATCTTTTTACCATAACATTTGAAATTATTACATACTATTTGTTTATTTTTCTATTGAATAATTGTTTTTGATATATATTTATTATAACCATATCGTTAATATTAATAAAATAATTTTAAAATTAATCAATATATATAAATGATGTAAATTATATAATTATAGAATTCTAATTATGAAATAAGTTTTAATTAGTTCTATCTTCATCAGTACAGAGTCATATATATAAATTATTTAAAATGAATCTTCATCTATAAATCATACATACAACCTAACTGTAAATTCAAATATATATATATTATAGATTATAATATTCTCAATCATAGGTAATACTGTAATAGTATTTTCGAATTAAGTTTACATTTTAAGACTTATAAAAAAAGATAATAAAATTAACGTATGATTTATTAATGATTATCAATATTATTAAATGATTTAATTAAAATAATAAAAACAATATAAAGAAATAATGTAAAGTAATCCTACTATATTAATTATATCTTAATTTTTAAAGAAGTTTAAATATAATCAATTGCATAGATCAAGTATTAATTGATCTAAATTATCAATTTATTTAGAACTATCAATTACTCTTTGAATTGATTGTTCTTCTTATTTTGTTTAATTTTATACAAAATTAACAGGTTGAAAATTTGGTATTCTCTAAATTGGTGGAGGTTTTTAAGTCTTTTCATTTTAGAGTCTTAATTTATGAGTTATAAGTGTTTATTCAGGTTATTTTGAAGTTCTGGTTACTAATCCTTAAATATCATCTAAAAGTGTTTCTAATTATTAATCAATGTTAAATATTTATTCAGTTCGACTAGTATCATCAGTAAAGTGAAAATAAGCATTATCATCAAGTTATTTGAGTTTGGTATCAGTTAAATTTTTATTTTTAGGTTGATTATTCTAGAGAAATGATACTGTAACAGATTAACCTTATGTTTTAATTTATTTAGAAGGTATTTATTCATAATTAGGAAGTCTTTCTTAAGTTGTATAGATTATTCTTTCTTCATCTAATTCATTTATAAAATTAATTAGACTTTAAGAATAATTTCTATCTTCTTTGGATTAATAGATTTTTGATTATTCTTCTTCTGTAAATTGAGCATTAATTTATGAATCTTAAGCTTAAAATGTTTAAATTTTAGGATCATTTGTTAAAGATTTATCTGTAATCTTTTCAGTTTTATTAGGCAATTCTATATCATCTAATTTTCTTTCTAAACCTAAGATAGCATATTTTGCTGCTTTAAATAGTCTTGTTCCATCATTTTTAATTTGTGATTATAATGATTGTTCATCTAAAATATCAATAATTTTTTTTTCTTAATATTTTTAATTTAACAGATTATATTTTTGAGTAGCTTGTTATTTTTCCTTTTCTGATTAAGCAAGCATCATTTTCATAGAGTCATATTCTCTTTAATATAATCTCTATTCAAATTGATGACCTAATTTTAGACCATCAATTTCTAATTTTTGATTAGGTTAAAAATTATACATTTTTAATATATTTGATAAAAATTTTATAATACTTTTTTTTAGAATGAAATTAATTAGAGAATATTAGATGTATTTAATATATTTAGTAAATGGAAACAAAACCTAAATTTTTATTTTCAGATAGAATCAAATTATTATAATAATTAGGACCTGAACCAGGAAGAATGGAAATATAGAAGATGGCTACAATGTATAAAATACCAGAAGGGAAATTATAGAAATGGGTTAATCAGTATGACAAATATGTGTTACCCTAAAGGAAAGAAATAATGGATTCTGATGATGATTAAATAAACAAATTAATTTAAGAACAAAGATAGTTGTGTTAAGAATTGTCAGCATTGACTGAATAAATTAATGAAATTCATAAAAAAAAATTATTTTATTATTAATGAAAACTAATTTGAATAATTGGAATCATTAGTTGATAATATCGATAATAGATGATGGTTTTGCTATAGTGGAGAATAAGATTAAGGAATTTCCAAAAGATCTTATATGTTATAGACAGTTTCCATATAGTGTGACAGACAAGATGACTGAAATTAAATATGAGGTAAACAAAATTGAAGGTGGTATTTCATTAAGGTATAATTTCTTGAACACATAGTTTTTAAAAGATTTAATTAACTGAGCATGATCTTTCAATCTTAATTGATTCTCTTAAATAAAAGATCAAAGAACACTTAAATATTATGATTAGAATGCTTGTATCTCTTGATGAATCAAAATAAATAGTGATATAAAAATTAACTTATTCACCTACTGATATTGAGATTGCATTATAATTTGGGAAATTATTAAATGGTTAATTCTATATAAGTAATATAATTGGTAATTGTCTTATGAAAGAGGAGGAGGATTTCATTCGTATTTATTTGATAAAGAGCGAAATATTAGAAGGATTTTTCAATTCAGAATGTTTAAAAGCAGCCCCACTTAATTTGCATTTATTAGTTTAATAGAATGATATTTGGTCTCTTAGTGAATTGTTATATCATACATTTCTACCATGTTAATTGATTTAATAAATGCTAATTGAATTTAATTAGATTACCTAATGTGTTATATATTAATTCTATTAATTTATTCCTACAAAGGAATTAGGAATCTTTATATTCAAGAGATCAAATGGTTTTTAACATTTAAATCTAGTAATCTCTTTTTCTTCTAAGATTGTTAATAATAAACTTTAAATTCATTTAAGAGAAGCTTCATAATATTCAATGCTTATGGGATTATAAAAAATGGATATCAATAAATTTTTTGATGATTTGAAATTTCAAAGATATGAAGAATTTGAAAGAATAAATGATTTTTGGGATTTTATATAAAGGTTTTTTATAACTGCATTAGCTTATACTTTTTTTTATGAGACAAAATTTGTGTAATTATAAATTTTTCAAAAGTTAAGACATTAATAATTTTTTACAAAAGTATTCAATTAAATAATATAAAACATATAAAGTTTTAGATAAAATATGTCAATTCATTTAAGAAGAGATCCTCATTTAGATCAAAAATAACTTTATTAACTTATTCAGAATTTAACAGATAAATATTTACATATATTTTTTATAAGATGTTATGATGATGTGCCTATCTTATCATAATTACTTAGAGAATATTAAGAAAAAATTGATGAATAGATTAATAAATTGAGAAGTGTCTCTATTTCTTTTGATCATGAAATCAATATTTTAAATAATAAATTATAGAATATCTCAATAGAATTAAATTAAAATGAGACATCATCATACTCTTTAAAGATTCTAAGTTCATAATGTGGATAATTGGAATACAAAATTACTAAATAATATATTATAAAAAAATAAATGGCTTAAGAAAAACAATGGTAAATTGGGGAATTTCCTCAATTAGAAAAATTGATAATTTTGAATCATTTTTGAGTGTATAAATTTCTTATCAAACTATATATTTAATTTTACTTTTTAGTATTCTATAACTAAATATAAATAAATATTCTTCAATATCATCTTTAATGGTAGATTATAATTATTATTATTATTATTATTATTATAATTATTATTATTATTATTATTATTATTATTATTATTATATTGTATAAATTATAATTAATAGTTATAATGATTAATTAATCTAATTAAAGATCACTTGATTCCTAGCTTATAGAATAAGAACCATCAATACAATAAATTAAAAGTATTAGAATTTCATCTAATCATTATTCTATATCAAATCAGTAAATGCAAAAAGAATCTGATAGTTTAGATACTTTCTAGAGTATTTTTGATTCAGAATTGGAATAAAGAGTCATATTTGAAAGTATATCCAATATTAGTACAACAAATACAATCAATCAAAAGAAAAAAAAATTAAAACGTGTGTGTTAAGCAAATTCTTTTAAAGCTAGATTGGCTTAAAGAACAAGGATTTAATCATTTAGATTGGATGAAGAAGCTTGCAGTTAGGATGAAGAAGAGAGTCTTCCATAAAATCTAATGGAGGTTGATTTGTAATTTAGAGAAGAGGCAATATTTTCAGTGTAAAAAATAATTGAGACTCGAAAGAATCTAATAATTTGACTAATTAATTTAATAACTTAGACTCTCACAATCTAGGAGATGCTCTTCCAGCTACAATTAATGTTTCCCCATTTACATAACTAGCCTCTGATGATGCTAAAAATGCTACAGCATTTCCTATATCTTCTGGTACACCTAGTCTTTCCACTTTCATGAATTCAGCAGCAGCTTACTCTTTTCCTTCCCATAAAACTGAACTAAATTTAGTTTTAATTAACCCCTAGATAAATAAATATAATCAAATACAGGAGCACAACAATTAACTCTAATTGGAGCTAAATCTTTACTAAGTACCTTAGTCATTCCCAATAAAGCTGTTTTAGTAACACTGTACATTCCAAGACCCATTTCTGATTCATATCCTCCAATAGATGATATAATAACAATATTGGAATCTTAGGTCTCCTTAATATAATGAATATTATCAATACTTTAAGTAAAGGATAGGCAGCTTGAATTAAGAAGTATACTCCTCTGAGATTGACTTCAAATAGTTTATCATATTATTATGGTGTCATGTCTAATACAAATCCAAAATGTGTAGAGACAGCTGCATTAGGTACAAGAATATCTAGACGACCATACTTTTCTTTGATGAATTGAATCATTTTTTAAAGATCTTCAATCTTGCCAGCATGACATGCATATCCTTCAGCTTTTCCTCCAGAATTTCTAATTTTCTCAACTGCTGCATCAATATGCTTTTTATCTCTAGAGCTGATAATAACAGTAGCTCCTTCTCTAGCAAATTATTCACTGATTGCTAAACCAATACCAGTTGAGGATGCTGTTACAAGACAAACTTTGTTCTGAAATCTCTATTTCATAAATTAATATAATAATTTAAATGAGTATTATATAGATAATATCAATATTGAAATAACTTATTGTAATGTCCTACTACACTATTATTAATTTAATGTTTTAATTTATCAAGAATGAATTAAGCTCTAGTTGTATTTTATGATTCTCCATATTATTCATTTTGAAATTCGAGTGGGATCATAGTAGATATAGAAGAGCTAGTTGTAATATGATTTACTTATATCTATTCTGCAATAATTAATGAAGATTCTTAATTCTCTTGAGTAATTCTACTCACTTAACTAACTTAAGGAGGATCAGGAATTGTGACTTAATAATGATAACTAATTAAAGCACAAACAATTCTATTGAGTATTTCTTCAATTTCATTTTGAGGTTAAGTATCTAATATTTCATAATTTAAGAGATATAGATTTTATGAGAGATCATAATTGTAATGATTTTAGATGAGTTTTATCAATCTTTTAGGTTTAAGTAATTATTAAACTAATCTACTCCATGGAGCTGTCTTTTATAGTTAATAATTATACACTATTAATTTAGACCCATTCTTCTGTTCCTTGAAATAATAATATGAGGTTTCTAAATGATTCAACAGTACTCTATTCTGGTCTAAGTTCTAATCTTAGAGTCTAATATTGATATATGAGATACATTCAAAAGATTGATAGTAAGTTCACTTAATGCATCTATTTGTATTTAATTCATTTCGGTTATATAATAATAATAAATAGTTTAATTTAATTTCAATTGAATTTAGTTTATTCACAAACATGATTATATTTGTCTGCATGATATTGATTTCTATGTTGAGTTCTACAATTAATTCCATAAAAACAATCTGGTGATGAGAATAAAGCTTCATCATATTTCCAACATTGTACATATCTGAAAATTATGAAATTAATTAATTTCCTATGACATTACCAACATATAGGCTAATAATTAAATACAATATAAGTATTACAGTGTTAGGTGTAATTTTAACATTGATATCTTGTAATGGGAAATTGAAAGTTGATTTATTTTATTAAAAGTAAAAGTCTCCTTTATTAATGTAGTGTTCTAACATAAAATCAAATATTGTAGAATGTTACTTTCCTTAAAGATGATTAATAATTCTTATGTATTCTACATTATTAATGAAATTTAGAGGAATTTAAACTAAATCACGAATATCTTTTACTAACATTAATTTATTTAAATTTGCTTTATTGCAATCTCCATAATAGAATTTACAATCATAAACTTTGCAAATACAACACATCATTTATAATTATTCATTCTCATCCTCATCTATTATATTATATATATATATACTAAGTAATCTTTTAGGCATTAATCGACCACATGATGAACATCCAATATGAACTTGATTATCAGTACATTAATATTGTTTCCAAACTTATCCATTACAACTTTTACAAATTTAAATTGGTTATGCTTAAAAGAGGAAGGCATTATTAGGAATTATTATTGGATTAAATTAGAGATGAGGATTATTATCATCAAAATTATCATCATTACTTAAGTATTCATCAGAAATATCTTTTTATTATTTTTTTGCTTATTCTTCTTAAAAGTTGAGATAATAATTTGGATTTTAATAAATGAGATTATCTTTAGACATTAATGAATTTTTTTTATTTTAAGATGGATTACTCTTTAACCATATTTCAACTAAATTATTCATCATTCTTGCTATCATAATAGATTTAATTATAGTTCTACAATTTGGACAATCATTTTGTTATTATTTTTCTAACCATTTTGATAGACAAGCTCCACAAAAATAATGATTACATGGATTAATAGTGACAGCTTCAAATAAATATTCATTACAGATATTACATAGAAGTTCATCTGCCAATTCATCAATCTATTTATTTTATTAAGAGATAATTTAAGATTTATTATGATTTATAGATTAAATTTGATCAGAATTTGATCGGGAATCTTTGATCTTATTATCTATAAGAAATTCAAATCCTATAATTTCATTTGGTTATACTCGATCAATTGGTAATATATGTATATTATCTCCATTTTAGATAATTACTTAATTGCCTTTACCAATTCTTTTTCCGTTAATAAATGTGCCATTACTAGAATTATCAAGGATTGTAAATTAAGATTCCTTATATTCAATTTATAAATGGAAAGAACTTATTTTATTGTTAGTAAATTATTTATCATTTGTTGGATCTCTACCTAATTTAAAAAGAGGTTTAGAAATGTTTATAGATTCTGATGTTAAATTATTAAGTGTAATGAGTTAAGCTAACATGAATTTTTATTATAATTAAATTGTCTTATATGAATTAATAGATAAATATTAAATATTAATTTGAAGACTTAAAATGTATAGTGAAAGAAGGTTGGATGGATAAATAATCAAGATTTCTTAAAAAATGGCATAAGTAATATATCATATAATTTAATTTATTAGACGCTGGATTGTATTAACTAATTTTACTTTATATACTTTTAAAAAGTAATAATAATACAATAATCCTACAGAAGTGATTGATCTTAATCAAATTGTATCAATTAAATAAGCAGATGATCATGAATTATAGAAATTGAATTCTATTGTAAAAATCAAAAAAAATCTAGACCATCCAAACTCATGATTCCATTTTTTATTTAATTGTCCAAGATGAATAATAATAATAATAATGGATTAGCATTATAAGTAGTTAATTGTTAAAATTGAAGAATTAAATTAAATTGTAATAATGAATATTATTTAATTAATCAATCTAAAACTTCTTATTTTTATAATCCTTTTAAATATGTTATTACATCATCAAATATTCCTCATCTCTTATAAACAATCTAATAATATCATTCAATAAAGAATTTATTAGATTGTTAATGATAACTTTATGAATATCATAAAAACTATCTAAAAATTTCTTTTATAACTTTCATCATTATGAATGAATATGAAATTTAAATATATATAAGAAAAAGTAGTAATTTTTCATTAAATCATCCATTCTTTATTAGATATCTCTTATATATTTGAAATTTATTTAAGTTCTACTACTCCACTTATGATTTTTGGTTATACATTTTAATAAGAAAAACATCTTATACTTTTAGGAATACATTGTTAAAGAAGAATATTGATCCATCATACTATTTTGAATATAATCTTCTTATCTAAAAAGTTTGTCTCTATTATTGTTAAGTTCTTAGATAACTAAAATATTCTAAGATTCATATTGATAATTATTTATTATACTAGTTAATCAATATCATTTTACTATTTAATCTATTCAATTATTATAAGATACGTTGAAATTGTTGATATATTTAATCTATACTTATGATTATCATGTTTAGGTAATTATTAACATAATAACTCTTTGAATAATTAATTATTTTATTAACTTGAATTAGAAATTAAATTCTAATCAAATATTAATCAAATTCTAATCAAATGATGTTCGTAAAGTCTATATTTGATTAGATATTTCTTCATAATCTAAATTAAAATAATACATGTATTTTAAATGGAATTATTATTATGCCATTATTGTATATTCAAGTAGTAATTTAAATATCCAAATAACATGCTCATACAACCTCATTTGAATGGATAATAAGGTTCCTCATCTAGATCAATGTCAATATCCATGGATGATTCTATCAATATGTAAATCCAACCAATTGTGTAAAAAATGACTGTTGTTAACTCACATTAACTATAAGTGCGAAAACCATCTAATCAACATTAAGATAACTTACGTTCACCTCCTACAACTAATGTAACTCCATAGTTAGCCTCAGAATAACCTCCTCAAAATGATTTGAAAGACTTGCTTTTAATAAATGAAGAGCCAAGCATCAAAGAATAATCAATGTAAATAAATCCAGAACCAAAAAAGATGAACAAAACAATTAAGAATAATGTAAGTAATGCAGAATTAATTATTGATGAAAAACCATAGAATTCTTATAGTAATGTTTAATGGAGTAGATTAATAACATCTAAAACTAGTGTCACTCATCCTTCATTCTAATTAAATTACCTTTAAGATAAGGCTGCTGAATTCTCTTTTAATGTATCTTCACTTTAATGGTTCAAACCTATAAAATAAAATACATACTATTATTTAAGTAGTGCTATATATAGTGCTTATTTAAGTTTTTTCATTACAATTATGTTAGTCGATTTAGAATATGGATTCTATAAGCAACCAATTTATTAAGTCATTCTAATGGCTTTCTTGCTAATAGATATTTTTAATTAGATACTTTTCATACAATTCAAAGATGGAGAAGAAATTAATATAATACAAGATCTAATTGCTAGATACTGTAAATATTAATATGTATTTGATGTCTTGGCTATAGTTCCTATTATTTTTTGTTTCTTATCAGAAAATTTACATGTGATATAATTATTTCATCTTGTTAATATTTGGAAAATTAAGAGAATCTTATATGAATTGTAAATACTCTACGGTAAAGTTGCATTATATATTTATTATATTATAGAATTTCATTTCGTTTAATTTATAGCTTTATCTATAATTCAATTATAATAAGACAATCATATAAACTACTTTGATGAGTTTATTGTGTTGTTTTATAGATAGGAGAGTGCCAATGTTCTTACTTACATTGTAAGGATTCTCATTCTAATATATTATTGTTATTGTATTTTAAGATTCAATACAAAAGACAAGTGGAAACTCAATCAATTTTCAATTCAAAATAATACCAAATAATAAATTAATGCTTATATAAATAAATTAAATAACTAATAAACAGTTGATCTCAATTTCCTAGATTATTTACCTCAAACTTAAGTTTAAGATTTCAGATACTAAAGATATATGCATATATTATCTACAATTCCCATATTTAAATCTTCATTTTCAGAAAAAACTCTTAAGGAAATTTGCAACCTTGTTCAAGAATACACTTATAATCCTAATTAAACTATCCTTCTTTAATAAACTTCAAATTAGCAATTATATTTAATTATGTCAGGAGATGTTAGAATCTCTTAGAGAACAGAAGGAACAACACCAAATTGTGAATTCAAATTAAAAAATTTAAGTGAAGGATAAATGTTTAACAACAAGGCTTTTTTCAAGAATTCATATTCAAATATATGTGCAACTTCAATAGGTTATTCATAAATTGCTTAATTGGATCTTGAAAGATTTTAGGAGTGCATAAAACATCATTATTAGGAGAAGCAGAAATACAAAATGATGTTAGATTAGATAGTAATGCAAGAGTTTTATAGTTTTTGTTTGATGCGTTGTTATGCATGTGGAAAATTTCATGATATTGATGAATGTAATCATGTACATTATGTTCCTAAGAAATCTTTTTTAGTTTCTTATATCCAATCTAATGATGTATAAATAAGACATCCAATCAAAAGAATCAAAAGGAAACAGAAGAGAAGTAAATCATAAATGTTGAAAATAGAAGAAAATGCTTTACTTTATTAACAATTAAATATTGAATCTGATATATCTGATGATCATCGCCATTAAGATGAGATGATCAGTATTCAACAATAGCATTATTTGCGTGAAGTAACAAATCCATATACTGAAAGATAAAACTCATTATAACAATCTTAACATACTCCTCATATGGCTTCATAGTAATCTTTACGAGAATCATTATAATCTCAATAACAACCAGGTCATTAATTAATGGATATTCCAAATATAAGTCCAGTACAATATATTCAACAACCTCCAAGTGGAATTTCACATAGTTCTTATGCATAATTATTGAAGGAAGCATCAGTGAATAGAAAGAATTTTAATGGATCTTCTGATAAAAATTCTAGTGGAAATGTATTTTCATTACCACACAGTAGTAATGGAAGCAAAACAAATAATGCTATGTAAAATAAAGATAAAGAGGAATTAATAAGTATATAATTGAAAAAAGCAAAATTGCAAGACAGTGTATATTATCATTAGAAGAGGATACAGAATCAAATTGAAAGTGAAGGTCCACATACTCCATCTAAATATTAGAAATATCATACAACTGCACCATAATAATAGTAAACTAAAACTTATAGATCTGATCGTAAATCTAATTCATGTATATCTGAATCTGAAAAAGGAGAATATTAAGTACAACAATAATAATAAGATAAACCACCATCTAAATATGGTATCACTTCTTCGAAATTTACAGGTGAAACTGCTAAATAATTTATGAAAAATCCTCTGGAAATGCCTAATATTGAATTCTACCAATCCTTTGAAAAGAGTAATTAGTTTAGTGATTACTTCCCATAATATAATGTTGATTAAGCAATATAAAGCTATAAAGAATATTAATAATCAAGATCCAGTGCTAATAAATGATTATATATATATAATTAATTATGATTATTTTACTTCCTTAAAAATACTCTCTAAACCTTATTGGAGATATCCTCTCAAATTAAGTTATGATTGAATTCGATGAAATATAAGTACAATAATCAAGAGAATCCTTCTTAACATTTATCCAGAATACTCAATAATAAATATATGGTTTCAATACTCTTCTTGGATAGAAAATGCCTTAACCTATAAAGGATCTCTAAAATTATGAAACCAAACAATTAAAGCAATTATTAGAATGCAATTCTGTTGATTAATTGCAATAAGATCTTACTAAAATTACTTTGTTTGTGCTTATTAACAATTTAATTCTAAATAGTGGAATCAGTCTAAATGTATTAAGATAACTCAAAGAACTCTTTAATACTCAAACACCATTACACTTACCATCATCTAATTTTAATACATAATATTATGATGGAAGTGTAAACTGGGCCATTTTATAATCACTAAAAAACTTAAGCGAATATGATACCATTATCATTATATTAACTAAATCCCTCTCATTTGCTACTCTCTTATACAATACACATAGGAGTTTGAAGTGCATTAAAATGGCATTCATAACAACTTCTATATCTTTTGAGGCTACTAATGGAGTCATCTGTGCATTTACTTAATTAGTAAATGAAGTCAAATAGCATTAAGGTTAAATGGAAGTTGCCTAAGAATTATATAATCTATTGACTGTAGATGATGAAGAATCAGATCTAAATTTAAGTTTGAAGAGAATCACTCATAATATACTATAAGATGCTTATTCAACAAGATGCATTCCTTAAGTAATTGGAGCTGCATTAGATTAAATTAAATTCATTATTAATAGGATTGAATCATAAGAAATAGGTTAAAGAGCTTATGAATTTGAATTTAATAACAATTCATAAATAATCAAAGATATCATCTATAATGAATAAAACAATAATGAAACTGAATTGTTATTAATAGATTATTTAGCCATTGCTGTTTCTGAGATTGGAGCAATCACCGAAGTATTTATTCTATTTTAGTATTTTAGAGAAGAATTTAAAGATTGATGAATCCAAAATTGACAAAATTATAGGAATATTATGAAGAATATTTAAGAGATGAGTAATCCTTATTTGGCTATCAATATCTAGCTAATTAAGCAAGCAATTTAATATAGAAAAATAAGAAGTATTGTCATCCTGTATCATGTGATTCTATGCCTCAAACTACTCATTTAGAGGATATTAATAATAATTTTGAAGATTCTATATTGAAAATGTAACATATCACTAATAATACAAATCAAATATTGGCTATTGATATGTTTCTGAGTTCAAGAATTATAAAGAAATTGGAATCAAAGGAAGGTAAATTAATTCATGAAAAATTGAATGTAATAGTTTAGTAAGTGTTACCTATAGAGAATACAATATAAGTTGCATAATGGTTAGAATAATTTATATAATTGTGATTATTATTATTAATTATAAAAAATGAGTGATTATTCATCATCTTTAGGTTTCATTTAATTTTGGGGACACTCCAAATAATTGAATCTTGTTACTCCTCAAATGAGTGGGACCATCAACATATTATTAAGTGGAGTAAGTGATTTACGTCATGTTCTTGAAACATGTTTATGTAATCATAATAGAGATGATTTATAAGTATAGAGTTTGAATTTATTATTTAGCTTAATTTTTATATTCATGAAAAATACAAGGAAACTGTATGTAGATCATTATTGTTATTATTGATAATGCACACCAAGAATTTTACATACAGAGAAAGAAGTGATATGTTTCTAGAAGTCTTTGGAAATACTTTCTTAAGGGAATCTACAACCAATTATATTGATAAGGTCATTCCATTTTTAGATGATTTAATTGCTAAGGAAACTAAATTTACATCGGCACTAAATTAAATAGTTGATCTTTGTGAATTGAAATTCAAAGACAGAGATGAAATGACTGAAGTTATTAGATCATGGTATTCATATCAAGAATTCAAAATTGAAAAATTGAGAGATCAAAGATTAAGACATCATTATGGCATCAGATTTGATCATCGTCTCAATATGATTGATTGGGATTATTAAATGAACTTAAAAGATTTTGCTCCTATTATTCACTTCATTCATTATAGAGAATGGAGACAATCTGGAGTTGCCTTTGAATCACGATATGCAAGCTATCCAACACCTAATAGGACATTGGCAGGTTATCTACCAGGAAAACATAAATAAACTAAAGATAGTCTATTGGTAAGAGGCTATTGGGGAGACATTGTTGTATCTCCTTACATTTCATTTGGAATCTATACTAGTGTTTAACCAGAAAATGAATAACTATTCAAAGTGAGAAATACATAATAAGTATCTCATGCTGTAACTGTATCTGAATTCAATATTTAACATATGATATAAAAATTCGATAATGGTACTGATTATCATATACATGTTGATGAATATTTAGAGAGGTAAGATAATAAGTAAAAATAAAAAGAAGAAAAACAAAAAGAGGAAGGATTAGAAAAAATAGATGAAAAAGAAGAAGAAAATGAATAATAGGAATAAGAATAATAATAATAAGAATAAAAATAAGAATAAGATTAATAAAAATAAGAATAATAATAAGATAAATAAGAAGATACTAATATTACTGAATTAAATACAACAATTACAGATACATCTATTAAATAAGTTATTACCAAAGATAATATGATTGTTGAAATTCAATAAGATCCCTTATAAAGTATATATATAATTCTAAATTATAGCGTTTTAAAAATTAAAAGTAAAAATTATTCCAATCTTTGAAGAATTTGATAAATTGTATGGAAAGAAGAAATATCAAAATTTCTTTGATGTTGGCGTATTAGGGTTTATGGAATCAATAAAAGTAAAAGATCCAAAGTTGAGAGAATTGTTTAAGAAATAATGTTTTTATAATTATTTATATATATAGCTAAGTTGTTTGTTGAATCCACTTAATTCATAGTTCCCTTTACAAAAGAGGAAAGAATTAAAGGAAATGAAAATGTGTAGAAAATTAGTGTTAGTGATGGAGGATGGAGTTTGTAAGATGGAAATTTGGAATATATTACTTTAATTTAAAAATGAAGAATTAATATATATTGTTTTTAGCATTATCGATTGTTCTTGCTCAAACAGAGAATTCAAAAGCTTAAAGTGAAAAATCAGGAGCACATTCTTAATAAGAAGAAGAAGGTTGAATTAGATATAATAATAGGGCCTAGTAAAAGTTTGGTTTATGGAGTAGTGGTGATTTTGTTGGGTGCTTTAGGCTATTTTATATATAATTTCTATGTCTGTCATAAAAAAAAAATAGATTATGGTTTGGATGGAGATGAAGAGCATCATTATGAGATTGAGATTTAAAAGAGAAAGGATAATCTATGATTTTTATTACATAATCAATCAATGAGAATAGCATCACAAAATGAATTACCTATTTTTTTAATTGGTTTTGGTTCTGGTAATGGAGGTGCTGGTTTATATTTATTTTTTGGTTCTGCTACAACCTGATTTGAGATTTTTAAAATTCGTTGTGAGATCTATTCTAATTGAATAACTCGATTATTATTGCTACGAGTAGAGTCTGGAAGAGTGGATTCTTGTTATTTCAATAATTCTCTCAATTCAGGATTTTCTACTTCGCCCTAAAGAATTAAGCACTCAGCTTACAAACTAATTAAATGAAACTTCATTTATTTTCAGATTGTATTACTTGATTATAGTAAGTATGCACATTTAATATGCATCAATCTACAATCCAAGAATCATCTGTTTACAAATTGGGCATTTCCATTTTCGAGGAGTAACATTCTTCATCATAGTTACTAAGTTTTCTAATGAGAAACACTAAATATGTTCACAAATATTGCCTCTTGCTGGAGTCTAGATTTAATTTAGATCATAGACACAATCCAAACTAACCTTAATACTCTCCATTGTCACTTCATCAAATTAATTTTATAAAAATGACAATTAAATAAATTTCTTGCTTTATTCTATTCCTAATAAACAACTTTAGTCCATTTTGACTTTTTTAATAAATTCACTTAATTTATAAACTTTGACTTAGAATATTCCTAACATATAAGGAATTCCTTAATTTATTCGATAAGCTTTCATTTCTGATGTTCCATTTAATTCTCTTATTGTTAGAATATTAACTTGTCCATATTCAATGTTAAGCATCAATTTTTCATCCTTTCTTTTTTTCAAAGAACTATTATTAGCTAATGGCCTAAAATCTAGAATCTTTTTTCCATTCAACTATAAATCTCCTAAATCGGGCCATGAAATATCTTCATATTATCCATCTATCTTAATAGATCTTAATTCTATTAATTGCTCTGATAATAATCTATTTTTCATCTAAAATTTTTATGTAAATTAATTTGTCATCCCTTCTACTGATTAAAATATTACAGGATCTAAAATTGACTCTTTTAATTCATGTAATGGATCAATTCCAATTAGTATACATTCTGGACATACAAACACTTTTTTTGGTTTCTCAATCCGTAAACATGAACTATGAAAATAGTTTTTACAAATCGCACATCTCAATGCTAATTGTTTTTAAACAGTCTAATTGCTCTTCTTACAAACACAATATGGACAATTCAATTGCTCTTAAGTTGGATTTTAATATTATGCAAGTTGAATCAATTCTTATTCTTGTTTTAACTCTTTCTATTATTACTCTTCTGGAGTTTTTAAATTTGAATCAATTTCTATATCAATAACAATTGGTGATGATCTTGTACTATAAGAATCAATTAATTTTTGTTAATCAATCAAAAATTTCAATGTTGATATTTGATTTTGAAAGAAATGATTTATACGCTAATTTATATGATCGATTATATTCTTTAAGATAGGATGTCTACGAATCTTTGGCACATCATCTAAATTAAAATAGCTACCTAGAAATAAATCACTAATTGATTTTGGTGGATTGAATATCTGTTTTTAAATCATTTTTTGTTTCTGTAAATTGAAAATGAATTCTAAAAATACTGACTTAAAATTCAATTCAAAATCTTATTGAATATTGAATTCTTCTGATAATTCAATTTGAACTTTGCTACCAATCTATGAAATATTTCATGCACTCACTTAGTAAATCAATATTCCTTCATCTAGATAATTTGGTATCAGTTAATTTAATTCCTCTTTAATCTCCTTCAGATGCTTCTCAAGTTCTTTTCTTTACATTCCAATTATTTTATTTAAAATATTCGATTATATATTTACTAAATTAATACATTGATATTTCTAACTTTATTATAATATCTTTTTCATTCTATTTTTTAGTTTGAAAATCAAGAAAAATGACATCAATATCAATTTAACTGACAAATCTATAGATAATAAACAAGTATTTAACTTCGAAAAAGGTTTACTTGATAAATTATTTAAACTTGATAATTGGAATCAGAATGCCTAATCAAAATTTAGTCGACCATTATATCATCAAATATATCCTAAAGGTTTATTGGATTATTTAAATCGATTCTTCTAAAAATTACATTTAATTTTCTTTAAATTAAATTCTAGATAAAATCTCATCTTATTATTTTTTAATCAATAAGATTAATAGAAGATTAAATATTCACATCAAAAGAGAGGCTTAATTTATAATTATCTAAAACTTAGGAAAATTTAATGCCTCTATATTATTTTTAGATTTATTGTTATGTTTATTTATTAATTTAAGTATTCAAATATTTAAAAACATAATGCTTTCTAATAAAATTATAGATGCACAATTTATTTAATTGATATTAAAATTAAACTTAATGTTTATAGAATAATTTTAATAATAAAAAAATAAATAAATAACATTTTTTTTTAATATTTTGATTCTATATAAAATTACTAATAGATTGATTTAATATTAAAGCGATGACTGACTATTTTAATTTCTTGGATTATATGTAGAATTATAAATAAATAATTCATAAAATAAAAATAAAAAAAATATCCCTCTAATATTTTTCACTTAAATCTTTCCTCAAAATATAATTATTTTTTAAATGTAAAATTTTATTTAAAATTTATTCAGAAAATCCTTCTAAATACCCAATTTTTCTGGATTATGATTGAATTAAGATAGGATAAGAAGTAATACTTTTTGATAGAACATAGAATTACATACAGTATTTGTTGAATTTGAAATCAAATTTGATAGTTTGTTGTTAGATTTATTAATTAGTAAGATAGAAAATAACTAATTAATAAATAAAAAATTCATATTAATACAGAAAATATTAATTATTTATGTTTGTTTAAAAGAAATTCAATATTAAAAATGCTAAAATAAGAATATAGCTATTGATGAGAATCATGTTAATACTTACTTCTTTGGACATAGTTAAATTTGATTCACATTCAAGTCATTAACGAAATCTTTTCTAATCTATTTATTGTAGGATTATAGGTGGGCTTGAGGTATGTTATGTTACCAAATTAGTAGTGATGGAATAGTAGAAAGAGTTATTAGGCAATTTTTGAAATTTATAAGAAATAAAGATATAGTATGAATCTCATCTAAAAAAAACTTACTATTAATAAATGTCTCTTAAACTATTTTGTAGATGAAATTATTGATGGTGAATGGATTTGTTCAAAATGTAAATAAATATCCAAAAACATTAAAGGAGGAATCAAAATTACGAGTACTCCAAATATACTTATTTTGCACTCTAAAAGATTTCAGAGCTACCTTTTAAAAAAAGAAAGTTAAAGACCAGTCATAACAGATATGGAACTCAATATTAAGAAGTATAAATTTTAGCAATAATTCTTTTTATTGTTATACCACAGACATTATAGATACAAAATATTATTTTTCAGTCATGATTGTACATTCTGGTACAGTTAATGGAGGAAACTTTACAGTTATGAAGAGTAATTAATAAATAATTTTATTCTCTTATCAATTAACTTAGTTTTTCTTATTCAATTATGATGAAATCGAAAGAATTTCACCTGATCAAATCTCTCATATTGATTCTGCTTATCTTCTTTATCTATCATATAAAAATATGATTGATTAAATTAATCCCTAAATTTATTTATATTAAAATGCAATCTAACAAAAAAGACTTGGCTTTCAAGAAATTATTAGAATTTTAATATCCTGAATTATTTAAGAAGGCTATGACATTTAAATAATATCAACAGGAATATATGTCAAGGAATAAAGATAATCCTTTAAAATATGGTAATAATGAAAATTTGATTGAATGGGGTTCCGACCTAATTGATTTTTATTTTAATGATTTCTTTACATTTCAAGAGTATGTCTAACTGAATTTTTATATATTATAGTCTACCCAATAAAGATCATAAAACATTTACATCCTACTCTGATATTAGAAAATAAAAACAATTAATATTGTCTGAAAAGAATTTAGCTGATGCTGCTCTCTAATTAGGATTAAAGGATGAGATGCTTGTTTCTATCAACGTCAACTCTGATTTGAAGTAATCTTTATCTTTAATTTTTATAGAAATAACCCTAAGATACAGTCTCAAGCCATAAAGGCTCTTATTGGAGCTTAATATTTTGATAAAAAAAAGGATTTAAATTATCTAAGAAAGCTGTTGATAACTCTCTATTAAGATTTAATAAAAAAATAGCTTGTAATAACTAATCTATATAAAGGATGAATCAATAAGTTTACCAAAATAAGACAATTTTAAGGGAGAGTTCAAAGAGTTTATGGATAAACATCAAGAATATCATTATAAGTTAAACTTTTAAGAACTTAAAAATAAATTTGATTAAAATCAGCCAATTTATGAATATGAACTTGTAATTAATGATGTTTTACCTATAAAAAGAAATGGGGAGTAAAAAAAGGCTGTAGAAAAATAGGTATTTAAGGATGCGTTGTAACTTTTAAAAACTGATTAATTTAAATAACTATTAGAAGATAGCATCAAAAATTCTTCGGTGATTATTTAACAATCAGGAATAAGTGAATCTAAAATAGAAAGTTAAATACACAATAATTTATAATTCGTTCATTAATTAGGGCAATTGGAAAGGAGCTTGTAATAAAATGAGTAAATTAATGAAAAAGAAGATTTTGGAAGATTAGTTGAATCTTTCTTAATGAAGTTTTGAATAACAAAACACAAAGTGAAATTATAAAAACGAACATAAATTCATAAATATTTTATTACATTTTATAAAAAAATGAGTGAATAAGATTACCAAAACAATTCACGTTATTCTACACTCTAATCGAATAATTACTAGAGTTAATTATTGTCCACTCATTTTGGAAAATTATTGGATAAAAATGAAGCATTCTTCAATCATCTCAAAGGTGATTGTATTTGTGGTAGATGTATTTGCGGATAATGTAAATGCCCAAAAATGCTCTTGTCAAATGATTTTAAGAAAGGATAAGAATCATTATATTAAAGGAATTTTATCGCCCATGGCAAATAAAAGTAAATCCCTCTCATTGATCACAATGTAACTTACAAAAGTTAGTTACCCATGGATATTAATACCATCTAAAGGGTACTAAAATACTAATTCAATTTTAGAGCACATATTAAGCTCACACTGATGCTAAACCAGCAGAATCTTTAAAACCTGAACAAAAAGTGTTTTTGATTCCATTCAGTAGTTCATCAGCATACAGAGTAATTATATTGAGATTATTATTAGCTTGACTACACTGGAGGTGGAATGTCATCTCTTAAGATCAATCCTCCTCATCATCCTACTGTAGTAGATATTCCTATGACTACACATTCAACCTATCAGGATAACTTTTATAAAAAACCTATTCCAAGAGAAGAATTTCTAACAACTGCAAATAAAAGCAGCTTTAAAAGTCCAATATCACCAGAATTGCCTTTTATTCATTAATCTACAAATAGTGCATTTTACAAGCCTTATCAAACTGGAAAATTAAATAGAAATGATCCTGAATAAGTAAATTTAATAACTCATATTTTTAGAATGTTAGAATGATTCCTGCTTTTGATGGTTAATTTAATTCAACTACACAAAAGGATTTTGATGATAAGAATCCAAAAAAATGCCCATCCAGAGTTTTTTTGAACTCCTTATACAAATAAAAACTTTAATAAATTGCTTGAATTAAATAACATAAAAAACATAAATAAATCAACCTTCGTTTATCATTTTAATTTCTAAAGTTTTCTTATTTTCTTGCGATATTTCAAAATTTCAATTATGATAAGGATTATTCCTTATTTGATGATTTCATATATTTTTTCATAAAACATAAGCAAAAATGCTGAATTCAATACTGATTAACACAATTTTGGTGTCAATCCTAAATAATAAATGATAATGGTTCACCTTTAAATAATCCTTGAATCCCTTCATTTTTTAGGATCTTTTCAGCTGCTGAAAAATATGATTTTGAACTATTTTTCTTGATATGTGTTTTTGTCCTCAGAAGTTGATAAGGCTAATAATAAATGATAAATTCTAAACATATGTTAAAATTGTGGAGATGGCTTTTGATATTGCTCCTCCAATAAAATTTACTAAGGCTTAATTTTCTGCATATTAAAATCTTCTTTTAAATGCTTCATAAATAACAAATTGAATTATAGGATTTATTGTTAATATAAGCGACGCCTATAAACCCTTCATTAAGGCCTCCCACCCTTCTTTTTCAATAATTTACTTGGTCTTCTAAAAAAAATTAAGGTTATCTTTGCTGATTGTCATTCTCGATTACACAACCCAAAACGGATTTGTTACGAATGTTGTGAGAATAGCTGATGCTAATGATGGTTTGATTAATGCAAATGAATTTGAAATATCTGTTTTAAACAAATGTTTAAAATACTCATACCTTCTCATAAAATATAAAATGTGTACCAAAAAAAGTAGACTCCATATGAAATATAGTTGCCTAATGCTAAAGGAGTAACTCCTTTAAAAAATCCCCAAAGCCCTTCTTAATCCCAAACTTTAATAATGACCTCTTGTATGACTTCTTTTTATTATGATGCAGCCATTCTTGTTTTGATGTTTTCCAGAGGATAAAGTAGACAAGTAGAAAAGAGACCAGCCAAGGCCCCAGCATGTCCATGCGCCATACTTTCAATATCTTTTAATCTATCCATATTAATTATTTATATTATCAAATTACTTCTAAAAACCAAAATTTCTCCTTCTAGACATTGTTTACTGAAATTGCATTCATAATTTTTTTATGCTATATTTTTCTTCCAAATATATACCGCGTCCTCTCATATTGTATAAGTATTTTTAGGTAGTTAATTCAAATTGGTTTAAAATGATCTAGTTTGAAATTTTGTTGAGATTATGTGTCAAATTATTATTTATCTGATGAATATGAATAATTTTCCGAAAGTATTTTGCTTCACTTTACTAGGTTGCATATGACAAGTAGTCTTCCAAATTTCAGATTTCATTTCCTATCAATTGAACAGCTACTTTTTGATGCACCTGTGCGAAATGAGTAAAAGTTTACTGATCCTCATATGTCTTAAAATACCTATTTAATTTCTTGATTTTTTGTTAGGATTGTTCCTTTATGGATGAAGTATGTAGAACACTTCTTCATCTAGATTCTTTATTTTTTTATTTTCTCATTGGTTAACTTTTAATAAAGTATTACTATTTTTTAATACATCTCTCATCCTCAATACTTTAATATTAATAACATTACTATTTCTTGCATACCATCAAAATTAGTCAGCTTCTTTACTAAAAGAAATACAACCTATCTCCATGAGGTTCTTTTTGTTCAGAGCGATTGATGGAGGAATTATTAAATGATTATTAGCTCGAAACGAAATAATTAGATGCCGAAGGCTAGAAAGGCTAGTATGATTTCATCTGTAGATATTACTCCCCTTTTTAACTTGCCTTTCGTAAGATCTAACTGAAAATAAAAAAACTAATTACGTTATTAAATCTATAATTTTAGGTCTTTCGAGAGAATATTCTTACAATTCAAATAGTAGTGTTGAAAGAACATTCTTCTTTTTTCTAAGTTTTTTCATTAAGGCTTCTTCAACAGGATCATTTTCTTCACAAAATTCTATAAATCCTTGATTAATATAAATCAATAATTTTACTCTTTTACTCATCTATCCCCACCTATTGAATAAATAATCTCTCTATTACATCAGAGGGGAGGTATTTAAAGAATTTTTATGCTTATTGCAAAAGACTAAAATTTTAACTTGATGCATGAACATGTTTCTAAGGGAATATAAACTATGTTTAAGCATTTATTTTTAAGAAATAAATTTTGAATATTTGAAGTGAAAAACTCTTATTCATATTCTAGGATTTTTGTAGCCAACATGGATGGCTTCTTTTGGGTGGTTGTTCTAATTATCTCATAGATATACAAAGAATTGATTAACAATCCTAATACCAAAAATAAAGGCAATGGGACCAATTTACTAAATGATTAAATATTATTGATTAGATGATTAAGCTTTTTCTTATGGTTTCTCAAAAAATTAAACAACCTTATCAATGCATTCTACATATATTTTACTTCATTCTCATTTCGCCGGTAGATGTTTAAATTTACTTATATAAATTTAAACTGTATCTTATCGAACTTTTCAATAAACTGTTAATAATTATGAACTATTTGATCTTCAAAAGAAAATAAGTTGAATGGTGTTTTTAATTTATTCAAATAAAAATTTTCATTTTTTAAGTATTTAATAATTTCAAATCAATTTGACTTTTTTGTAAGTTCTTCCATTTATAATCTATTTATTAATATTTTTATCTTGGTATTATTTATTTTTAGGTAAAATATTTTTATCAATTAGGGATTTATATTTGTTTAGGTAATTTTCAATAATTCTATATTTATTAGAGAATGTGCAATTTTTAGCTATTAACACCTTTAGCATCTCAAATTTTGAAAAAGTCAAATATTAGAGAAGACGTATTTCGAGAGTTCTACCATAATTGTGGAAAATATCATCTCTGCAGAATGCTAAAGTTGATAACTATGTGAAAAAGGGATTTGAAATTGAACGGAAACGGATGAAATTATTGTCTTTAAAGTAGATTCCCAATCGAATCGATCGAAATAAAAGAATCACATTCTTAAGACAGAATTGATCAGAGTAAATATAATACTTAATTTCTGANCTATTTCTTGCATACCATCAAAATTAGTCAGCTTCTTTACTAAAAGAAATACAACCTATCTCCATGAGGTTCTTTTTGTTCAGAGCGATTGATGGAGGAATTATTAAATGATTATTAGCTCGAAACGAAATAATTAGATGCCGAAGGCTAGAAAGGCTAGTATGATTTCATCTGTAGATATTACTCCCCTTTTTAACTTGCCTTTCGTAAGATCTAACTGAAAATAAAAAAACTAATTACGTTATTAAATCTATAATTTTAGGTCTTTCGAGAGAATATTCTTACAATTCAAATAGTAGTGTTGAAAGAACATTCTTCTTTTTTCTAAGTTTTTTCATTAAGGCTTCTTCAACAGGATCATTTTCTTCACAAAATTCTATAAATCCTTGATTAATATAAATCAATAATTTTACTCTTTTACTCATCTATCCCCACCTATTGAATAAATAATCTCTCTATTACATCAGAGGGGAGGTATTTAAAGAATTTTTATGCTTATTGCAAAAGACTAAAATTTTAACTTGATGCATGAACATGTTTCTAAGGGAATATAAACTATGTTTAAGCATTTATTTTTAAGAAATAAATTTTGAATATTTGAAGTGAAAAACTCTTATTCATATTCTAGGATTTTTGTAGCCAACATGGATGGCTTCTTTTGGGTGGTTGTTCTAATTATCTCATAGATATACAAAGAATTGATTAACAATCCTAATACCAAAAATAAAGGCAATGGGACCAATTTACTAAATGATTAAATATTATTGATTAGATGATTAAGCTTTTTCTTATGGTTTCTCAAAAAATTAAACAACCTTATCAATGCATTCTACATATATTTTACTTCATTCTCATTTCGCCGGTAGATGTTTAAATTTACTTATATAAATTTAAACTGTATCTTATCGAACTTTTCAATAAACTGTTAATAATTATGAACTATTTGATCTTCAAAAGAAAATAAGTTGAATGGTGTTTTTAATTTATTCAAATAAAAATTTTCATTTTTTAAGTATTTAATAATTTCAAATCAATTTGACTTTTTTGTAAGTTCTTCCATTTATAATCTATTTATTAATATTTTTATCTTGGTATTATTTATTTTTAGGTAAAATATTTTTATCAATTAGGGATTTATATTTGTTTAGGTAATTTTCAATAATTCTATAT